>NC_069480.1:9300318-9331606 GCF_026875155.1 Cherax quadricarinatus
GGGGGAAGCATGGTGATAAATGTTGCAGGAGGAAAAGGCGGGGCGTGGAGATTCTGTCTGGGGAATGTGTGGTGAATATAAGCAGAAAATTCGTGTTTGGAAGTTAGGAGGAGGTGCGGGATTACCAAAATGTTGTCGAGGTGAGGAAGGGTTGTTGGGGGTTTGGAAGTAGAGAGAATGGGGAAACAGAATGACTTCAAGAGTGTTCAGTTGTAGTGGAAGGAAGGCGGGGTGGGTGGGGCCCTGGGAAAAAGGTTGGAGGGAAGGGGAAAAAGGGGTTTTGTGGCGAGGGGCTTTTGGATTCCAGCAGGCGTTTGAGCGTGTTTGTAGAAGTGAATGGGGGACAAATGGCTTTTAATATTGACGGCATTTGGGAGTGTGAGAAAAGAACATTTATTAAGGGGTTCGGGAAACCGGCGGGCGGCTTGAGTTGGAGAGGGGAAGACAGTGCCTGCACTCTAAAGGGAGGGTGTTAATGTTGCAGTTTAAAAACTGTATTTGAAGTTTGGACACTTTGCTGCATAAGTGTCTAATTTTTCAAATTGTCGGTTTTTAAAACCTTCATCACAAAAACTGAGTGTAAAGCACCCTTCGGGCAAGACGTGATGGAGTGAATGAGGGTGAAAGTTTTTTTTTTTTGGGGTCACCGCGTTGGTGGGAATCGGCCAGTTTGATAATATTATATATATATATATAATATATATATAATTTATATATTATATATTTTTATATTTATATATATTTATTTTAAATTATAATTATATATTATATTATTATATATATATTTATATTTAATATTTATATATATATAAAAATTTATAATATTATTATATGTCGTGCCAAATAGGCAGAACTTGCGATCTTGGTTTAAAATGCAACGTTCATTTCCCATATGGGACAAGCAAAAATTTGGATGCAATAATTGTGTAAATTGTTTTGCTGAACAGTTCTGCCTCGCCCCTCAAGTATTACCATTTGGTTATACTGCACTACAGTCCCCCTTGATCCCCCGAAGGGGTTGCCATCCTTGTAATTCCAAAAAAAAAAACAGAATTTCTTCCAACCCCTTTTATTCACCACACTGTCTTGCGGTCAGAATACACACCCCTTGGCCCCTTTTATTTTTTAACCATTATGCTCCCCAAACCTACTCTCAACATAACGATTTTTCCCTTAGTCTTAAAACTCACCAAAACCCCAAACATATATAGCTGACATGAAGCCAAAACACCCCGCCTTTATCACCAGTAACAACGAACTTGGTCACCAAAATTACTCAACTTCACAAACCATAAAAACCCCTAATTATCCGGCCCAGACTTTAATCCCTTCTACAACAAACACGGGCCAGGAAAACCCAGACATCTTCTGGCGAACCAGGCAGCTTTTTTTTAAACACAATTCACCTGGCCCTTTTACAGGCTCTGATCACATCCCGTATCTTGCACAAATCCCCCAAACCCCTTTCCCTCTTTCCCAACCAACCTTCCTTCTCCTACAAGAACGCTGCTGGGATGCTTTCAAAAAACCAGACAATATTAACCTCACCTTGATAAAACAGCAAACCTATCTCTGAATCGATACTAAACTTGTCTCATCCGGACACCTTACACAAGCACCCAAACTTCGCAATACCAAAAGAAAATCACACCCTCGTTTTCCTTAAAAACGTCACTCAGAAAAAGAAGACAATTATTGCTCCCAAAACGCTTCCTCAACACACATAGATTTAATCGTCCGATTAGATTTCACTTATCTTAGAAAAAACATTTTACACAGCCAGGCCAAGACCACAACAACCCAGGTCGCAACTAATACAACAAGAGAAAAACAGCTTTATTAAAAACACTAACCCTTAGGGAGCTTTATCAAAAAAATCGGGCACAACTCCCCCCAAAAAATTCAAAAACATCAACCCACAACAAACACCATCTCGACGCAGGCTGTACCAGTTTCTTAAAAACACTTGGGGAGAACTTTCCACCCTCCCCACCTCACCCTAACGCTATTCAAAAAATTCAGAACAAAAAACATGGAACCCTGCCCACACAAGAAACAACACAGATAGCCACATAATCTAGACTCTTTCCCTTACAAGAATCGACACCCCTTTTGCCAACAAGACATTAAAATTCCCCTCAGCACTTCCCCCCAAAGGCCCCTGGTGCCTCGGGCCCTAAACCCATATTCCCCTAAAACACTTTCCTGTTCTATCATTACTGCCTAAAAAAAACCTCCTCATGCCCCCCTTGTCTCTGGTTTTCCCCTTTCCCCTCTTAAAAGCTGCTTTGCTATCCTCCTTCCTAAACCCAAAAAAAGACCATTGATCTAGAATTTTCGCCCTCAGCCTCCTCGAAATTTGGGGAAAACTCTTGAAAAACCATTAATAATCCCCTTCGCAGATACCTGGAACACAATTCTTACTTTCTGAGGGCCCAGTTTGGCTTCAGCACACAGATCCACACGGATGCCTTTTAAAACATCTTCTAATAATTTCCAAAAACAAAACAAGAAACGGGGACCCCCTGGTTGCAAAGGACTTTGAAAAAGTTTTGACACTTCGGGCCCAAAAGGGGGCTAAAGTAAACCTGACTAACTTAACCCGTTCACTACTCGAAAATCCTGTGCAACCCCTGCGGCCGTCCATGAGAAAAAATTTCCCAAAGGGCTGTTATTTGGGATATTACACTAAATGCCGGAGTACCCCCGGGGATCTGTCTCTCCCCTCCCCTTCCCTTTTTATACACTAACGACTTTCCCAACCCCTGTATCCCCACCTCCTTCACACTAGCCTATGCAGACGACATTAACAACTTATCATCACCCAATATGATACATTAACACAAAACAAAAAATGAGGTAGACAGGATAGCCATTGGGAAAAAATATGGAGGACAAAACCAATGCATTTAAATCCCATTACAATTTTAACTACGGAAAACGTAATCCTCCATTACCTGTCGAGCTCAAAACAGTGCCCCCGCACTTAATCCCATCACACAATCGTCATGTTCTTGGCGTTAATCTTGATCCCTTCTTCTTTCATGGACATTACTAAAGGCAGCAATAGTGAAAGGGGCCTTTGGGGGCCTTACAAGCTGAAAATGCCTATAAAGCCTAAACTACCCCCTACAAAATCCCAATACCTCCTCTGAAAAAATTTTACTTCCTCAGCCCTCTCTCTTGCGCAAAAACAAACTTCAAAAACTGCGCGTGTCCAGAACAAGGCGCTGCGGGGTGCTTGATGTCAGATGGGGGACTTCGCCACAACGAGTCTCTCCATGCCCAATTAGACATCCCGCGCTAATTGTACTGGAAACGCTCGTGCAGAAGATAGACAAAATTGAGACACGCTTACTGGACCTCTCTCTTTGACGAAGACATTCGAACCACAAACAACAAAAACCTTTTTCCCCTTTGCTGATCCTGCCCCAAACCTATTTACAAAAAACTTGGATTCGCTGAAGGTACCTTCCATGACAGGTCCTTTCTGACCTACATTCGCCTTAGCTTTTGGTTTAAGAATACCATTCTACACTCCTTCTAGCGCTAAACGTCGAGTCCTTCCCTCCCGCTACCCACGGAGTCCCAACAAAAGAGGGAATTTCTCTTCAAAATATCTGTCCCAAGTCGCATTCGCGTTCGCTTAAGCCTGGCTCTTTTTTACGCTAAAAACACTCCTCTCCAGCATTTCTTCGTCGCCCCGTTTTCCCCCGCTCACCCCATTTGGGATTTTACCTGAACTTTCGTTCGTTCGTTCGTTGCATTTTTGAAACGGTTGACAAAGCTCCGGGGGAGAGCGAAACGTTGCCACAAAAAAATGTCACATTAGCTGCCCTTGTGTTTTTTTTATTACTTTTGTCGGAAATTCTATACATTATTACAATTTGTAAAAATAAGGTCAGGTAAGTTTTCTCAGGTTTTTTGGGGCCAAAAAAAATTTTTTAATTTTAAAACATAATGTAAAAATATCTTTAAATGCAAAGAGAAAAATGTTAGAAAGGCTTAATTTTCAAAGACTGTTTGTAATTGTGTATATATATATATATATAATATATATATATATTTTATATATATTTAAAATTTTATTTATAAAATATATATATATATGTGTGTGTGTGTGTGTGTGTGTGTGTGGTGTGTGTGGTGTGTGTGTGTATCACCTAGTTGAGGTTGCGGGGGTCGAGTCGAGCCCCCTGGCCCCCCCTCTTCACTGATCGCAATAGGTCCTTCCTGAGCCGGACTTTAAATTTTTCCCCTCGTTTAAAAAGTATGTATGGCCCTGCCCCCACTACATCGTTCCCAACTATTCCACTTACTGACTCTCTGTGGCTAAAGAAATACTTCCAAAACACCCCTGTGATTCATCGTGTCTTCAGTTTCCCACTGTGTCCCTTGTTATGTGTCCAATTTTGGGAACACCCTGTCTTTGCCCACCTTGTAAATTCCTCTCATTTTTTTGTATGTCTTTATGCCCCCCCTATTCTCTGTCCCCCAGTGTCGTCGGGTTTGTTTTCCCTTAAAACCTCTCCTGTAGAACATATCTTTAGCTCTGGGATGTCTTGTGCAACCTTTGCACTTTCTCTATTTCTTCACGTGCTTGGCTGGGTGGGGGTTCCAAATGGTGCGTACCCAAAGGGGCCCTAACTACACGGTGTACGGGTCCTGAAGATTCCTTATTAAGATGTCAAAATGCTGTTTGATTTTTGTGGCCCCCCCAAATCTCAGCTTTATTTGGTTGATGTGCGCTTAGGGATGTCCCTGGTGTTATATCCCCAAGTTTTTTTCCCTTTGAGTGAGGTTTGTAGTCTTGACCCCCTGACTGTACTCGTCGGGGCTTCTTTGCCCTTCCCAATCTTCATGACTTTGCACTTGGTGGGATTTGAACCCCAGGACCCAATTTTGTGGCCCGGGTCTGCCCCTGTCCGATCCCTTTGTAGTTCTGCTGGTCTTCGTCGAGTGATTTTTTTCAACTTCACGATTGCAAACGGGGACACCTCAAGTTTTTTCCTTCCCGTCATGTCGTTCCCCAAATCCAGAAACAGCAGGGTCCTGGACTGACCCCTGCGGGCCCCCGTGGTCAAGGTGCCCCCCTTGACCCTCCCCACGTCCATGATCGCTGCTGTCTTCCTGAAAAGTATTCCTGATCCATTTGTCCCTTCCCCTTTTTACCCCTTTTGGTCCCCCAGTTTTTGCACCAATTTTTGTGGGGAAACTGGTCAAACGCCTTCTTGAGGTGTGTGTGTGGTGTGGTGTGTGTGTTTGTGTGTGTTTTGGGGTTGTGTGTGTGTGGTGTGTGTGTGGTGTGGTGTGTGTTGTGTGTTTGTTGGTATTAAGTTATCAAAAAACAAATCTAAAAAATATTTATTTGGGGTTGGGCAAAAATAAATTGTTGTTTAAAAAGGGTTAGGTAATTTTTCAAAGTTTTTTTTGGGGAGCAAAATTAAAAAATTTTACATTAAAATTAATGAAAAAAAATATTCTTTAACGTATAAAACGTTTTTAAATTTGGGTGAGACATGGGTTGTAAATGTTTAATAAGGAAAAGGCGGAGGCGTGGAGTGCATATCTGGGGCAATGTGGGGTGTGAATAAATACAGAGAACCCGTTGTTGGGGAGTTAGGGGGGTGGGGGAAATCCAAACTATTTCCAGAGGGTGAGGGGGGTTTATTAAGAGGTTTTTGCATGTAGAGGGGTGGAAAAGAAATAGATGCTTCGAAGTATCCCGTTCTGTAGTGGGGGAAGGGGGGGGGGGGTTCGGCCTAGGAAAGGTTGGAGGGACGGGGGTAAAGGGGTTTTGTGTGCGGGAGTTTGGACTTCCAGAAGGTGCGGAGCGTGTTGGCGGAGCGAATGGAGACAAATTTTTTTTAGGCTTGACGTGCTGTTGGAGTGAAGCAAGGAAAACATTTTTGAAAGGTTTCAGGGAAACCGGCAGGCCGGATTGGGTCCTGGAGATGGGAAGTACGGGCCCTGCACTCTAAAGGAGGGGTGTTAATGCTGCAGTTTTAAAAAAAAGTGTGGTGCGGGCTTTGCTCGGGAAGACAGTGATGGGGAATATAAAAAAAGTTTTTTTTTTTGGCCATCTCCTTGGTGGGAAACGGCCAATGGTTAATAAAAAAAAAAAAAATTAAAAAAAACCCTATGGTCTCAGGGTGGTAAAGCTGGATGAGATTCCTTTTGGGGCCCCAGTTTCCAGGCTCCCCGGGTGGATGTATTTACTGGGCGCAGTATTTTTTGTCCCCCTGTTTTTCATCGACCTGATTATATTGATATTATAGTATTGTGTTGTAATATATGGGGTCTGCAGAAGTTGCCACATATGAAAAGTTAAGTTTTTTTCTTGAGAAAATACTGTGTTTTTAAGTACAGGAACATTATTTCACATGGTGTGAGAGTGTTTTGCGAGTGAAAAGGGAATTATTAAAGATTTAGTGTTTAGAATGAAAGTGAGGTAGGACGTGAAGTGTCAGGTGAGGAATGGTGAAAATTGATGCTGGAAGAGGGTTTTTTTGAGGAAAAGGCTGCCCCGGATGGGTCAGTGGATTTCTGTTTTAGGATGATGAAGAAAAAGTTTCCGGCAAAAGGTTCAGCTGTGTGAAAAAATGTTTTCGTTTTGTCCGGCGAGAGTCTTGCGTCACTGTAGTTTTTTAAAAGGGTTTTGGGAAGTTTCAGTGTAAAACAAGTTGTTCCTAAGTCGTTTATTCTGCTGGCGTCTGGTGTTCCGAATACGTGTTTGGAGGGCTCAGGAGTTTCACTCTTGGATAATTGGTTGCATATTTGCAAGGAATTACGAATGCCACGGCAGAGTGTTGAAATGGTGGGGTTTGGGGATGTAGGGTTGGGTTTTTTGGAATGCGATATTTGGAAAAAAAGTTGGAAAAATTTTTTCCCCGAGTTTGTGGGGGGGTCTATGTTCTTCTCTGGGTGGTATCATGTCGGGTGAGTGTTATATTTTACAGTGTCTGCAGTCTTGATAAAAGGACTAGTAATGAAAAATTTGGAAAAACACTTTTTCAGTGAAAAGGGGTTTTTTCCCCAAGGAATTCACTATGCAGATTTGGAGGGCCCCAAGGAAGGAGATATGTTAGCCACAATTAATTTTGGTGTCGCGGTGAGATAGAAAATGAAGTGATGGTGTTGTTGGTCGGGTTTCGAGATTTAAAACGAAGTTTTTACAAAAATAGTGAACTCTTGCCGGAACGTCTTTATTGTTATCCTAAAAAGCAAGAAAAATACTAGCCCTTTCCCGGGGGGTCCTTTTAAATCCAATTCTCGCGGTCAACTTCAAAATTTTTTACCTGCGCTTTCACGTTCTAGTTTTTGCTTGATAAATCCCCCTGGTGGGGAAACATTGTTCGTAAGGCTGCATTTTACAACATGTGTCACCCTTTTCATTGTCGGATTGTCTTATTTTCTTATTTTTGTTAATAGTTAATAGCATATGTAACATTATATTACATAAAAATAGAAAAAATATGTCAAAACATAAAATTCAAAAACAAATATAATATCTCCCTCCCAAGAAAAAATAACGTGTAAAACAACAGGAAGATGGGGGTCAAGTTGGGTCACCCCGGGCAAGTGGTTGGGGCCCAGGTTTAAGGTGTTGGGTCCCAGGTCAGGTCTCTCTGGAATAGTTCTAAAATCCTGTTTTTTTTATCATTCAGGGGGATTATATTTAGTGGTAAATTTTTATTCACAAAAACTCACAAAAGTTTTGTTATCTGTTATCTATGAGATATAAAGGCCACAAAGTGACATAAAATTTTGAGTCTGTCATCATGTTAACCCCAGGTTAGTTCGAGTTACCGACCCCGGGCCCCCTGGGGGTAAATGGTTCATCTTTACGGTTCACTCCCACTTACTCTTGGGAGATCCGAAGGGGAAAATTTTAAAGGGTTTAAAAGTCGTCAATATGTAATGGGTTAGGGATCTTACGGGGCAGAAATTACATTAAGTTAAAATTTTGGACGGCACCTTGCACTATGTAAAATAGTTAAAAACTTGGAATCGTTGGGATCAGTTCCATAACTAATAAAAGATCTTCTCATATATTTAAATAAAATGGTGATGTTATGTGAAGTCGGATGTGTGAAATCACTGATCTCGTGTTTGGGATGTTGCTGCGAATCTAAGACAATGTATGAGAGTCTTAGTCAAAAAATGTGAGTCAATATTTGTCTTAGACGAGGATTTTGTGACGTCTTTTCGTCTGAAAAAAAGGCACTGTATACAGAGCCAAGATACGCTTACTTGTTTAGCTCGTTTGTTTATTAAAAATAAATAATAATAATAATAATAATAATAAAAATAATAATAATAATAATAATAATATAATAATAATAAACTTACTTTTATAGAAAGCCCCTTTTTTACAGGTCATTTCAGGCAAAAAAAATCCTCTTGGTGGACGGAGCAGCAGGTGTAAAGAAACATGTTTTAAGTGTAAAAGGGGCTCTTGTTCCATGGATCCATCCCGGAGGTGTGAAAAATTGTTTAATTACAGTGTAACTAACTATTTTATTATTAGTAGTATAGTAGTAGTGGTTATCTTTAGGGTTCCCCCCCCTTACTCGTTTTTGGTCTCCTCAGATGTTTTCCTTCCCCACTTCCCATCTACGCTCAGCAGCCCACCTTTTTCCGCGTGTCCAGGAGTCCATCTGTGTCCCTCAGATGTTCTCCCTTTCCCCAATTCCTTCCCCGCTCAGCAGTCCTACCTTCCCCCGCGTGTCAGGAGTCATCTGTGTCCCCTCGATGTTCCCCCCCCCCCCTTCCTATCCCCGTCAGCAGTCCTACCCTTTCCCCGGTGTCCAGGGTCCCTTGTGTCCCTCAGTGTTCCCCTTCCCCCCTTTTTTCCCCATCCTACGTCAGCAGCCCCACCTTTCCCAGCGTGTCCAGGAGTCCATTGTGTCCCTCAGATGTTCCCCTTCCCCACTTCCTTCCTAGCTCAGCCCCCTAACCCTTCCCCGCGTGTCCAGAAGTCCATCTGTGTCCCCTCAGTGTTCTCCCCTTCCCCCTTCCTTTCCACGTCCAGTCCTACCTTTCCCGCGTGTCCCGGAGTCCCTCTGTGTCCCTCAGATGTTCTCCCTTCCCACTTCCCTTTTTCGTCAGCGCCCTACCTTCCCCAGGTGTCCAGGAGTCCTCTGTGTCCCCCCAGTTTCTCCCTTCCCACTTCCTATCTACGCAGCAGCCCCCCCTTCCCCGCGTGTCCAGGAGTCCTCTGTGTCCCCTCGATGTTCCCCTTCCCCCTTCCCATCCTCGCTCAGCGTCCTACCCTTCCCAGCGTGGCAGGGGTCCCTTGTGTCCCCCCCGATGTTCTCCCTTCCCCACTTCCCCCCCTACGTCGCAGTCCTACCCTTTCCCCCGCGTGTCCGGGTCCTCTGTGTCCCCGATGTTTCCCTTCCCATTCCTATCCTACGCTCAGCAGTCCTCCTTCCCCCGCGTGTCCGGGGGTCCCTCTGTGTCCCCCCAGTTTTTCTCCCTTCTCCACTTCCTATCCCACGCTCAGCAGTCTACCTTCCCCAGCGTGTCCAGGAGCCCTCTGGTCCCTCAGTGTTTTCCCTTTCCCCCCCTTCCTATCTACGCTCAGCAGCCCCACCTTCCCCCGGTGTCCGGGTCCCTCTGGTCCCTCAGAGTTCTCCCTTCCCCCCTTCCCATCCTACGCTCAGCAGCCCTACCCTTCCCCCCGTGTCCAGGGTCCATCTGTGTCCCCCCAGTGTTCTCCCCTTCCCACTTTTTATCCCCGCTCAGCGCCCTACCTTCCCCCCGGTGTCCCGGGCCATCTGTGTCCCTCAGATGTTCTCCCTTCCCCACTTCCTATCCTTGCTC
Source organism: Cherax quadricarinatus (assembly GCF_026875155.1). NCBI lineage: Eukaryota > Metazoa > Arthropoda > Malacostraca > Decapoda > Parastacidae > Cherax > Cherax quadricarinatus. The sequence continues at coordinate 9,310,147 of NC_069480.1, forward strand.
AGCAGCCCCCTTTCCCCCGCGTGTCCCGGAGTCATCTGTGTCCCCTCAGATGTTCTCCCTTCCCCACTTCCCTTTTTAGCTCAGCAGCCCTACCTTCCCCAGCGTGTCCCGGAGTCCATCTGGTCCCCCCAGAGTTTCCCTTCCCCCACTTCCTATCCTACGCTCAGCAGCCCTACCTTCCCCAGCGTGTCCAGGATCCTCTGGTCCCTAGATGTTCTCCCTTTCCCCCTTTTTTATCCTACGTCAAGCCCTACCTTCCCAGCGTGTTCAGGAGTCCTTGTGTCCCCCCAGATGTTCTCCCTTCCCCCCTTTATCACGCTCAGCAGCCCTACCTTCCCCCGCGTGTCCCGGGGTCCATCTGTGTCCCCTTGAGTTCTCCCCTTTCCCCCCTTCCTTCCTACGCCAGCACCCTTTCCTTCCCCGCGTGTCCAGGAGTCCATCTGTGTCCCTAGATGTTCTCCCTTCCCATTTCCCATCCTACGTCGCAAACCCCCCTTCCCCCGGGTTAGGAGTCCATCTTGTCCCCTCAGTGTTTCCCTTCCCCACTTCCCATCCCACGTAGCAGCCCTCCTTCCCCAGGTGTCCAGGAGTCCTCTGTGTCCCTCAGTGTTCTCCCTTCCCCACTTCCCATTTTGCTCGCGCCCCACCTTCCCCCGGTGTCCCGGAGTCCCTCGTGTCCCTCAGTGTTCTCCTTCCCAGTTCCGGTCCGTGGTTTCAGGGATACACCCTTCACCCTTCTCTGAGGTCAGCGTCCCACCCAGGTCCTGGTTCCAGGGTTTCAACCCTTACCACTTCCTGAGGTCAGCAAAGGGCCCCCCCAGGTACGTGGTTCCCGGGATTACCCCTTTACCCTTCCCCGAGGTCAGCCCAAGTCCCACCCCAGTCCGTGGGTTCCAGGATTCACCTTTCACCACTTCCCTGAGGTCAGCAGTCCACCCCCGGGCCTGGTTCCGGTTTACACCTTTCCCCACTTCCTGGGTCAGCAGTCCCCCCCCAGGTCCGGGTTCCGGTATTCCCCCTTCACCCTTCCTTTAGGTCAGCAGTCCCCCCCCCCGGTCCTGGTCCAGGTATTCACCCTTCCCCCTTCCTGAGGGCAGCAGTCCCCCCCCGGGCGTGGTTCGGTATACAAAAACCCCTTCCCCCTTCCTGAGGTCAGCAAGTCCCCCAGGTCGTGGTTCCAGGTTTTCCTCTTCACCCCTTCCGAGGAGCAGTCCCCCCAGGTCCGTGGTCCGGGATACAAAACCCTTACCATTCCTTGAGGTCGCAAATCCCCCCCAGGTCCGTGGTTCCAGGTTTCCCCCCCTTCACATTCCTGAGGTCAGCAGTCCCCCCCCAGGTCCCCGGGTTTCCCGGTATAAAACCCCTTTACCCCTTCCCCGAGGGCAGCAGTTTTAGCCGCCTTGAATTTTGCCATATTTGATTTACAACAAGTGTATTAATATCAGTATACAGAGGAAGATTATTACAGAGGGGACCGCAGAAAAAATTTCGCTCGTAATAACACCCCCTGGGCCCCCAATGAAAATAAATGAGACAAGTGAGATCCTTTCACGTTCGTCCCCCAAGAATGGCCACTTAGTTAAAATTGGAAAATATATTTATATTTTAAAATTTTAAAATATGTCGATTTTTAAATTTTCGTTTTTTTTTGTGTAAGGTTTTGTGAAAGTTTTTTGTGGAATATTAGGGGGTGTGTGAACCCTTTTTTTCTCCCCGCATGATAATTGTAATTAATTGTTTTCAGTTATCTTTTTGCCCTCGTTTTTGATCTTTTTTTCACAGTACGCTAAGGTTCACAAGCCCCACTCTTTTACATCGTTCTGATTTCCACATACACATCCCAACACCACAAACACATTCAGACGCCGAACAAAGAAACACACAAACCAAAATCCCCTGTTTTCAAAATACAGTTCATTTATTAACGTTTCATTTTAATCCTCTTTTTCAGTTTTATGTATGTAAACACAAATACACAGTAAACCCCTTCACTTTTAACTCTACGCTACACGCCAACACACACACAAAACCCCACTGTAACATAATATTAAAAAAAAGTATGCAAACCTGCCTCCTTCAGGGAGAGTGAGGGCCCCCATCTGGAGAAAAACTCTGTCAACACGACACCCAAATTAAGTTAATCAACTCTCAAAGTTCGACACAAAATTAATTTTATTAATTGAGCTCCATCACACAAAACTCTTTAAAACTGACACAAGTATTGGATATACAATCACTAGCACACTACCTGAGTTTCTGTCAGTATAATCGTTATCAAAAACTTCCACAAAACAGTGTACAAAGACTATGTCTTATAACCTAACATAGTCTACGTGTTGGCAAATTCCCTTTACATTTAGACTGCAGAAGCCAAATTCGCCCTCACCTGAGTGCAAACCTAAACACTCTAAAGTAATAACTCTGGTTAATTAAAAATATTGATCATATCATAAATTTCCATTAAGGAAATTGTTCATTTTGTAAACATTTGTGAAAATATCATTTTCAGGTGTATTCAATTGCTTTTTAAAAGATCCTTAACGGGAAAAACAAAAGTGGGTCTTGTTTTTGACAGCAAATGTTTGGTACTGTTGAAACTACTGAAGCAGTGTTGTAAAAAAAAATAGTATTAATTTTTAATTATTTCTATATTTAGTAAAAAATCAGCTTCAATTTTGCTTTGTGTCACATTTGCTTTAATACATTAAAAGCGGCCAGCACTGTTAAAATTGTAGAAAAAAAAAACAGGAAATATTAAAGTTTTTTCTTGTTTTTTTCCCTCGCTTTGGACGGTTTTCGCATTTTTTTCCATGCCCTGTAGGGTTTCGGTTATTTTCCTCACCGGGGAAAAGGCTTCTCTTCTTTTTTTATTCCCCTGAAACTGTTTCCTTGTCACATTCCATCGCCCAAAAGGTTTTCCCTGTCATTTTTTCATCCCCCGGACTTTTTTCCCTGTCATATTCCATCTACGGGCTGGTTTCCCTCTACTTCCATCCCCCTAGAGGGTTTCCCTGTACATTCCTTTTCCCTGGATGGGTTTCCCCATTTTCCATCCCCCTGGACTGGTTTCTTTGTAAATTTTTCCATCTCCCTGGACGGATTCTCTGCCATATTTCATGCCTAAACGATTTTCCCCTGTCATATTCTGTCTCCGTGGGGGGGTTTTCCTTTGCATATTCCATCCCCCCTGAGGGGTTTCTGTCATATTCCGTTGCCCTGGCGGGTTTCCTCTCAATTTTTTTCCCTTTGACGGTTTCCCTGTTTATTCCATCTCCCGGGAGGGGTTTTCTCTTTTTCATATTCCATTGCCCTGTACGAGCTTCCCTGTCATAGCATCGCCTGGACTGGTTTCCCGCTATATTCCATCCCCTGAAGGGGTTTTGCTTGTCATATTCTATCTCTCTGATCGTTTTTCCTTTTCATATTCCTCTCCTGGATATTTTCCTTCACTTTCATCCCCCTGGCGGGTTCCCTGTCTTTCCCCGTTTCCTGGGTTGGTTTCCTTCACATTATCTCCCGGGGAGGGGGGTTTCCCCTGTCATTTTCATCCCCCTGGGCTGGTTTCCCTCCCCAATTCCATCCCCCGGACAGGTTTCCCTGTCATTTTCCCATTCCGGGATGGTTTCCCCTCCAAATTCCAAAATCCCGGGACAGGTTTCCCGTATTTTCCCTCCCCCTGGACGGGTTTCCTTGAAAGGGGGGGTTTAAGAAAAATTAAAGAAGAGCAGATTGCGGACTAAATTAGATTCAGGGCCCAAACCCACAAACCTGAGTGAAAGACCAGAGTGTTTTCACTCTGTCTTTCACATTGCCCGGAAAAATTCGATCGGAATTTTTCCCGGGCAATGTTTTAAAGAGATGTGATGTCTATTAGGGAGTATGCAGCCCCAGCATAAAACCCCGCCCCTTTGAACATTTTAAATATTAGAGAATTTTCAGAAAAAAGTGCGGGCTTTTTCCCAATTTAAAGGTTAAGGCTGCGAGGAGACGTTAACACAATGTAGAAGACCCGGGACAATTAGTTCTATGTTTCCTACTTTAAGTATATATATTTTTTCTCCGCTTTAGTTTTTTCTTTTTGGGAATGTTTTATCGTTGTATTTGAGTTTGTGGGGTTTCTTTCATAGTACTGTGTTTCTGAGGAAAAAAGAGAACCAGCCGGGGAATGAAACGGTCACCTCTACTGTGTTAGCTCTTTTTAAATCTTCCATCATTAATTTTCTAGAGGAAACATCGCCCCAAATTTATCGTGATGTGACAAAAAGAGAAAAAATTTCTTTTCCCTTCAGGAAAGAAAATAGAAAAAAGAGTCGCTGGAAGGATAATCTCCGTGGGACACCACCATAAAAGACGTATAATACCGTCTTTTACCAACAGAGTCCTGCCATCACTCTTTTCCGCATAACCCAAATAGTTTGTGGTAAAAACCCTTTCCCGTAGTGTTTTTCCCAGTAGGCCCAGTTTTATCCAATGAATCCTAAAAACAGAACCCAAAGATAAAAACTGTTAATAAGTTTTTAAATTCAGATATTTAAAAAATTTTAAATAAGTGTTTTTAACTTGGTGTTCAGACAGACTTTTACAATACAACACAACGAGGTGGAAAAGAAACATAATAGCGTATTTCCCTGGTTTTGGGGAAAATATATCTCTGCAACTAGTGCCTACAAATTCGTGGTGCTTTTGCATTTAGTGGTACAATGTACATACAGTAACAAAACAAAGTCGGGAGATTTGCCAGTCTATGGCCAGGTTTGGCAACACACAGTCGTACTGGCCAGGTTTGGAACACATCGTACTGGCCAGTTGTGGCAACACACAGTGTACTGGCCAGGTTGTGGCAACACAGTCGTAGGGCCGGGGTTGTGGCAACCAAGTCGTATGGCGGGTTTGGAAACGTCGTAGGCCGGGGTTGTGGAAAAACCACAGTCGTACTGGCAGGTTGGGGAACACGGGCGTATGGCCAGGTTGTGGCAAACAACAGTGTAGGGCCAGATTGTGGCAAACACATGAAAGGGAAGGTTGTGGCAACCACGTGTACGGCCCAAGGTTGTGGCAACACACAGTGTCTGGCCCGGTTGTGGCAACACAGTCGTATGGCCGGTTGTGGCAACACACAGTTTTTACTGGCCGGTTTGTGGCAACACACAGTCTTTATGGCCGGGTTTGTGGAAAACCACAGCGAAAGGGTCAGGTTGTGGCAAAAATAGTCGTATGGCCCAGGTTGTGGAAACACAAATCGTAGGCCCGGTTGTGGAACCACGTCGTCTGGCCGGTTGTGGAAACACACAGTCGTACGGGCCAGGTTGTGGCAACACACAGTTTTTAGGGGCAGGTTGTGGAACACAAGTCTACGGGCCGGTTGTGGCAACACACGTGTTGGCCAGGTTGTGGCAACACCGTCGTATGGCCAGGTTGTGGCAACACAGTCGTACTGGCCGGGTTTTGTGGAAACAACAGTGTACTGGAAAAGGTTGTGGCAACACACAGTCTATGGCCAGGTTGTGGCAACACACAGTGAAATGGCCAGGTGTGGCAACACAGTCGTATGGCCGGTTTGTGGCAAAACTGTCGTCTGGCCGGGTTGTGGAAAACACAGTCGTATGGCCAGGTTGTGGAAAACACACATTTTCGTATGGCCGGTTTGTGGAACACCAGTGTACTGGCCGGGTTTTGTGGGCAACCACAGTGTACTGGCCGGGTTGTGGAAAACACACGTCTTACTGGGCCAGGTTGTGGAACACGCGTATGGCCGGGTTGGGAAACCACAGTCGTACTGGCCGGGTTTGTGGAAACACACAGTGTATGGCCAGGTTGTGGAACACCAGTGTGTGGCCAGGTTGTGGCAAACACGTGGTACTGGCCAGGTTGGGGAAAAACAACGTGTACTGGCCAGGTTGTGGCGCCACGTGGTATGGCCAGGTTGGGGGAAACACCAGTGTCTGGCCGGTTGTGGAAACACACAGTCGTACTGGCCAGTTTGGAAAAAAACAGTCTTACGGGCCCGGGTTGTGGCAACCGTGTAGGGCCAGGTTGTGGCAACACCGGTACTGGCAGGTTGGGGAAAACACAGTCGTATGGCCAGGTTGGGGAACACACGTGTGTGGCCGGTTTGGGAACAAAAGTGGTATGGCCAGGTTGTGGCAACCTCAGTCGTAGGGCCAGGTTGTGGCAGCACACAGTGGTATGGCCGGTTGTGGCAAACACAGTGTATGGCCGGTTGTGGCAGCACACTGTGTATGGCCAGGTTGTGGCAAAACACAGTGGTATGGCCAGGTTGTGGCACACACAGTGGTAGGGCCCGGGTTTGTGGAAAACAAAAGTGGTATGGCCAGGTTGTCAAACCCCCAAAGGGCTTTACTGGCCAGGTTGTGGCAAAACTGGTTGGCCAGGTTGGGCAAACACGTCGTACTGACCGGTTGTTGGAAACCACGTGGTAAGGCCAGGTTGTGGCAACAAACAGGGGTTTCTGGCCAGGTTGTGGCAAACACAGTGTATGGCCGGTTTGGAAAACCACAGTTTTTCTGGCCGGTTGGGGAACACACGTCGTACTGGCCAGGTTGTGGCAAACAAACAGTGGTCTGGCCAGGTTGTGGAAAACCAAGTGTTCTGGCCAGGTTGGGGGCAACACACAGTCTTTGGGCCCCAGGTTGTGGCAAACGTCTTTTCTGGCCAGGTTGTGGCAAACACACGTGGTAGGGCCAGGTTGTGGCAACACACAGTGGTACTGGCCCGGGGTTTGTGGAACCACAGTCGTAAGGGCGGTTGTGGCAAACACGCGTTGGCCGGGTTTGTGGCAACACACAGTCGTACTGGCCGGGTTGTGGCAACAAACAGTGGTCTGGCCAGGTTGGGCAAACACAGTCGTACGGGCCCCAGGTTGTGGCAAACACAGTGGTACGGGCCCGGTTTTTGAACACACGTGGTATGGCCAGGTTGTGGCAACAATTCTACTGGCCAGGTTGGGGCAACACACGTTACGGGCCCGGTTTGGCAACCCACAGTGTACGGCCAGGTTGTGGCAAACTTACAGTGGTCTGGGCGGTTATGGCAACACACAGTCGTATGGCCGGTTGTGGCAACAACGTGGTAGGGCCCCAGGTTGTGGCAACCCAAGTGGTTGGCCGGGTTGTGGAAACACACAGGGTCTGGCCGGTTGTGGCAACACACAGTCGACTGGCAGGTTGTGGCAACACACAGTGGTACTGGCCGGTTGGGCAACCCACACTGTACGGCCAGGTTTGGCAACACACGTGGTACGGGCCCAGGTTGTGGCAACACACGTCTTTCTGGCCGGTTGGCAACACGGGTAGGGCCAAGGTTTGGGGCAAACACAGGGGTCTGGCCAGGTTGTGGAAACAACATTGGTACGGGCCCGGGTTTGTGGCAAACACACGTGTAGGGCCCAGGTTGTGGCAACAAAAAGTCGTACTGGCCAGGTTGTGGAAAAAACCAGGGGTTTCTGGCCAGGGTGGCAACACAGTCGTAGGGCCCAGGTTGTGGCAGCCACCCCCAAAAATTTCTTATTGTAAGAGATGGAATATCCATTTGAATTTTTTGTTTTCTCCCAAAAAGTTTTTGTTTTGTTTTGTGCGGTGAAAGTTTCTTATGTCATTAATAAAAAGTGAGAGAAGTTTTTGTATGAGAATGGGAGTTATTTAATATTAATTCTTCTTAAAAAAAGTGTTATATAAGAATATCTTCTTTTCTTAACCAAAGTCTCTAAGTTGTCATTCTTACTTTTTACATCTTTTTCCCTATTTTTCTTTCAAAATATTTAACCCTCAAAATATATAAAAAAAATTTTCAAAATTTTTAACAATTTATACAATTTTAAATTAATTTAAAACATGGTGAGAGAGAGTGTAGATTGTCTGTGAAACGTGAAAAATGATTTAAGTTGTTGCTAGTAGTGTGTTTGTAGGATGTATGGTGTAACTGTTTTAAATGTGTTTTTTTTTGTAGTGTGTTTGTAGGAGTATGTGTGAAACATGTATATATGTGTTTTGTGTAGTGTTTTGTACGATGTAGGTGTGAAAAAATGTTATATTGTGTTGATAGTAGTGTTTTTTGTAGCGGTAGTGTGTAAAATGTATATAGTGGTTGTAGTAGTGTTTTTGTAGCGATGTATAGGTACACTTTTTGTATTGTGTTGGTAGTAGTGTGTTTGTAGCGATGTATAGGTACACGTATGTTGTGTGTTGTAGTAGTGTGTTTGTAGCGTGTAGGTGTCCCAAAGTATGTAGGTGTTGCTGTAGGTGTTTGTAGCGAGTTGTGGTACACATGTATGTTGGTGTTGTAGTAGTGTGTTTGTAGCGATGTATGTGTTTTACCATGTTTTTGGGTGTGTTTAGTGTGTGTTTGTAGCGATGATGGTTACAATGTATATATGTGGTTATAGTAGTGTTTTTGTAGCGATGTTGTGTTTTTACAATGTTCATGTGTTTTGCTAGTAGGGTTTGTAGCGATGTATGTGTGTCAATGTTGTATGGTGTTGTAGAGTGTGTTTGTAGGGGTGTTTTGGGGTTTCCCCAAATGTATATATGTGTGTTATAGTAGTGTGTTTGTAGCGTGTATGTGTGTAACATGTTACATGTGTGTTGAGTAGTGTTTTGTGCGATGTATGTGTGTACAATGTTATATGTGTGTTGCTAGTGTGTGTTTGTAGCGATGTAGTGTGAAACCATGTATGTTATATGGTTTGCTGTAGTTGTTTGTAGGTGATGTGTGTACAATGTATATTGTGTGTTGATAGTAGTGGTTTTATGTGTTATGTCACATGTATGTAATGGTTTTTTGGGGTAGTAGTGTAGTATGATGTACTGTGTACACATGAATGATGTGTGTGTGAAGTGTGTTTGTAGTGATGGTTGTGTACACATGTATGTATAAAGTATGTTGGTTTTGTTTGTAGTCAGTTATGTGTACACTTGTAGTATATACGTGTTTGGTTTTGTGTGTTTGTAGTGTGTGTATGTGTACACTGTATGAATTATGTGTGTTGGTGTAGTGTTTTTTGCGAGTGTATTGTATACACAGAATGAAAATATGCCTGTTGGTGTAGTGTTTTTGAGTGGTGTGCATGTGTAAATGTATTATGTGTTTTGGTAGTAGTGGTTTTAGTGATGTGTATGGTAAACATGTAGGGAAATTTTGTGTTGGTAGTTGTGTGTTGTGTGATGTGTTTGTGAACAATATATGTTATTTGAGTTTTTGGTAGTGTGTGTTTCTAGTGATGTGTATGTGTACAATGTATTATATATGTGTGTTTGTAGTGTGTGTATGTGTACAATGTATGATATTGTGTGTTTAGTAGTGTTTTTTTGGTGTGGTTGTGAAACCATGTATTTTAGTGTGTTTGTGTGATGTGTATGGTACAATGTTTGTTTTTTGTGTTGTGTTTGTAGTGATGTGTATGTGTACACAGATGTTTGTGTGTGTTTGTAGTGATGTTTGTGTACAATGTTTATATATTAATTATATTTTATTATTATATTTATATATATTTATATATATATATATTATAATATATATATAATATATATGTGTGTTTTTGTGATGTGTTGTGTACACTGTATGATTTGTGTTTTTGTAGTATGTTTTTTTGGTACACAGTATGTATATATGTGGTTTGTATGATGTGTTTGTGTCCCTTTGTATGTAAATATGTGTTTTTTTAGTGATGTTTGTGTACCTTATGTATAATTTTTGGTTTTTAGTGATGTGTATTGTACAATGATGGGATTTTTGTGGTTTGTGTGATGTGTATGTGTAAACATTATGTATATATGTGTGTTGTAGTGTGTGATGTGTAACATGTATTTATTGTGTGTTTGTGGATGTGTATGTGTACACTGTATGTAAATTGTTTTTTGGTGTAGTGTGTTTGTAGGAGTGTATGTGACAATGTAGAAAAATGGTTTTTGGTAGTAGTGTTTTTTTTTTATATTTTTAATGTGTAACTGTTGTAAATAGGTGTTGGTAGTAGGTTTTTTGTAGTATGTGTAGTGTCACATGTATTAATATGTGTTTTGGGTAGTAGTGTGTTTGTAGTGATGTGTATGTGTACACATGTATGTATATAAGTGTGTTGGTAGTAGTGTGTTTGTTTTGTGTAGTGTACACATGTTGTATAAAAGTGTTTTGGTAGTAGTTGTTTTAGTGTTGAGTGTACAATGTATGTATTTTTGTGTGTTGGTTTTGGTTTTTTTGTAGTGAGTGTATGTGTCACTTGTATGTATATATTGGTTGGTAGTAGTGTTTTTTGTAGTGTGGTATGTGTACACATGATGTTTATATTGTGTTGGTAGTGTGTTTTGTAGTGTGTGTATGTGTAACATGTTGTATATAAGTGTTTGGTGTAGTGTGTTTTGTGTGTGTATGTGTAACATGTATGAAATATGTGTGTTTGTAGTGTGTGTTTGTGTGAGTGTTGTGTACACATGTATGAAATATGTTTTTGGTAGTATGTGTTTGTGAGTGTGTATGTGTACACATGTATGTAAATTGTGTGGTAGTAGTGTGTTTGTAGTGTGGTTTGTGTAAAATGTATGTAAATATGTGTTGGTGTGGTGTTGTAGGATGTGTATGTGTCCCAAATGTATGTAAATATGTGTGTTTGTTAGTGGTTTTTTGTGATGTGTTGTGTCCCTGTAGTAAATATGTGTGTTTGTAGTGGTGTTGAAGTGATTGTATGTGTAAAATGTATAAAAAAATAGTGCGTTGGTGTAGTGTGTTTGTAGTATGTGTATGTGTACACAGATGTAAAATGTGTTTTGGTAGTAGTGTGTTTGTAGTAAAGTTTTGTGTACACTGTATGAAAAATATGTGTGTTGGTATTTGTGTGTTTGTAGTGATGTATATGTGTAACTGTATGTATTATGTGTGTTTGTAGTGAGAAATTTGTGTAGATAAAAGTAAAAAGTAAATTTCAAAAAAAACTTGTATGATGTAAAAATAATTCAGGTAAAAAAGAGCACATTCCGTGGTCAGCTGTCAGTTTTGGCTGATCTTGTCACCCCTGGTTGACTCGGGTTTCAGCTGTACTCTTTAAATATTCCAAGTTCACAAAAAATGTTCTCAAATGATCTAAAAAAATTTTTTTTTGTCTTATTATTTGAAATTGAAGCAAATACTCATATCTAAATTTTCCCCATATATTGTTCCTGCTCTTGTTTAATTTGTGGACGAGTACTGTTGTCTATGAGAATGTGTACACATGTATGTGTCAAAAGTGTTGTGGGTGGGTTTTTGGAGTGATATTTTGTGTGTATGTATGTGTGATCTCAGACTATTTTAAGTGATGGGAGAAAAATGGTAATTGTTGTGTGGTATTTGTAGTACAGGGATTAAGTGTGATTTTTTAAGCATGCAGTGTATGTTAATAATGTTGAGTAAGGTGAATGTGTTTAAAGTTAAATATTTGTGAAATACTTATATATGTGATGAAAAAATTTCTTGCTTGTTAGGTTTTTCAGTGCAAAATGAAAAAAGAGGGATAAAAAAAAAAAATGAAGCAGTGTAATTTTTTAACTTGTTTGATGGTGGTGGACAAATTAACAACATTTTGGTTTCATCGCAATAAAAAATCACAAATACTTTTAAACAGCTAAATAAGTAAAAAACAAAATTGTTTTCAGTATATTTTCAAGTGTAACTAAAAGGTTTCCAAAAATTTTTGTTAATTTAGCCTCTCGGATGTGGCGGAACTGTTAGGAGCTTGGGACGTTTGGAACCCTTTTGGTCCCGGCTGTCTTGGTGGGGTAATTATGGAAAGCAGTTTTCTGTGTGTCACCTCCGTAATTCCCCCCCACCTGGACGTCTCTACCGTGACCAGCTAGACAAAACCCGTTTCCTGCGCGAGGTCACTGAATGGCAACCGCTGACTTGGGGAAGTGGGGAAAGGGGGTCCTAGGTGCATGTGGGGCTCCTGGAGAACTGATCCGGGGGAAAGGCACCGCTGACTTGGGGAAGTGGGGAAGGAGTCCCCTCAGGTGACACAAAGGGTCCCGGAGAACTGATGGGGAAGGCACCCCCGACTTGGGAAAAAAGGGGAAGGGAAAAACATCCCGGGGCGAGCGGTGGATTCTGGATACATGAACTTGAGGAAGGTTGTTTTTGAGGCTGACTTGGGGAAGTGGGGAAGAGGAGACATCCGGAGCGGGGGGGGGATTCCTGGTACATGAACTGAGCAAGGCAAGAATACATGCAGTTGAGGTGACCTTGGGTAAGTGGGGAAGGGAAGATATCCCGGGGGTAGCGGAAAGGGTTCTGGATACATGATTGGAATGGAAGAATATGTGACCCTTTGGGGGAAATGGGAAATGGGCCCCTAGGTGACATAAGTGGCTCCCGGAGAAAATTTATCAGGGAAGGACCCCCGACCTTAGGGAAAAAAGGGGGGGAAGGGGAATCCGGGGCGAGCGGGTGGATTCCCGGACACATGAAGTTGGGGAAGGTTTTTGGGAGGTGACTTGGGTAAGTGGGGAAGGGGAGAATCCGGAGCGGCGGAGGATTTGGGTCATGAACTGGCAAGGCAAGAAACATCAGTTTAGGTGACCCTTTGGGGAAGTGGGGAAAGGGAGATACCGGGGGTAGACGGAAGGTTTTCCGGATACTGATCTGCGGACGGAAGAAACCGGACCTTGGGGAAAATGGGGAAGGGAGTTCACCTGGGTGACTAAAGGGGTTCCCGGAGCACTGATCCGGGGAAGGCCCGCCGACCTTGGGGAAAAGGGGAAGGGAAAATCGGAGCGGCGGATGGTTTCCGGATTAATGAAGTTGAGGAAGGTTGTTGTTGAGGCTGACCTTTGGAAGTGGGGAAGGGGGGGACATCCGGAGCGAGCGGTGGATTCCGGTACATGAAACCCGAGCAAGGCAAGAAAAACATGCAGTTTAGGTGATTGGGTAAGTGGGGGAAGGGAAAATTCCCGGGGGTTTTACGGAAGGATTCTGGATACATGATCCTGGGAATGGCAAGATACTGCGACCTTGGGGAAGTGGGAAAAAGGGGTCCCCTAGGGGACATAAGTGGACTCCGGGACACTGATCGGGGAAGGCACCGCCGCCTTAGGGGATCGGGGGGAAGGGAAGCACCCGGGCGGGGATGGATTCCTGGATACATGAACTTGAGGAAGGTTTTTGTTGAGGCTGATCTTGGGTAATGGGGAAGGGGAGACCGGAGTGAGCGATGGTTCTGGATACATGAACTGAGCAAGGCAAGAATACATCGTTGAGGCGACCTTTGGGTAAAGGGGGGGGGAAAAATATCGGCGGTAGACGGAAAGGATTTGGATCTGATCCTGCGGGGCAAAAAATACGTGACCTTGGGGGAAGTGGGGAAGGGATTCACCTGGGTGCATAAGTGTTCCTGGGCATGAACCCGGGGGAAGGGGACCGCCGACCTTAGGAAATGGGGAAGGGAAGACACCCCGGGGGCGAAACGGAGGTTTTCCCGGATACATGAACTTGAGGGGGTTGTCGTTGAGGCTGACCTTGGGTAATGGGGAAGGGGGGCATCTGGGGGCGAAAGGATGGATCCCTGGAAAAATAATTGGGAAGGCAAAAGGAAAATGCAGTTGAGGCGACCCTTGGGTAATGGGGGGAAAGGGAAAAATATCGGCGGTAGACGGAAGGATTCCTGGGTACAGAACCTGGGGCGCAAGAAAAAGGGTTGTGAGGCTGACCCTTGGGGAATGAGGGGGGAAAAATCCCGGGGCAGACAGATGGATTTCCCGGATTCGAAACTGGGGGCGGGATGCTGGGAAGGGGAGAGAGAAAGAGAGGCGGGTGACCTTGGGAAATGAGGAAAGGGGGACATCCGGGGGCCCCCCCGGTGGATTCCCGGGAAACCCTGAACCTGGGGAAGGCGAGGGGGGGGGGGCCTTTAAAAAAAGAAACCCCCTGGCCTTTTAAATGGCGGGGCTGGTAACACTGGCCCCCACGTGGGAAAAAGGGCTGGTAACATGGGCCTCCCCGTGGGAAGGTCTGGTAACATGGCCTCCACGTGGAAGGTCTGGTAAAATGGCTCCACGTGGCAAGGTCTGGTAACACTGGCCTCCACGTGGCAAGGTTGGGAATCAGAGATAATCTGAGGTGACAGTGGTCGCAAAAATTTTTATAATTTTATTATAAAATTTTTTATTTTTTTTTGATGTTATTATTTTTTTATTTTTATTAATTATTATTTTTATTATTTGATTTGGGTTCAAAGTGTCAACCCCCCTCCTGACGTGCTCGGTGATGTTATCCCATCCAGTCCCTGCAGAGCATCGGTGATGTTTTTCCCCCCTCCAGCCCCCCTGACAGTGATCGGGTTTATTCCACTCCAGCCTCCCTGCGTAGCATCGTGGTGTTATTTTCCCCCTCCAGTCCCGACAGTAGCATCGGGATGTTATTCCCTCCCGCCCCCCTGACTTTTTCATCGGTGTTTTTTTCCCCTCCAGCCTCCCCGACGTAGCATGGTGGTGTTTTCCCCCCCAGCCTCCCTGACAGTAGCTTTTGGTGGGGTTTTTTCCCATCCAGCCCCCCTGACAGTGCATCGTGGCGTTATTCCCTCCAGCCCCCCTGACAGTAGCATCGGTGGGGTTATTCCACTCAGCCTCCCCGCGTAGCTGGTGGGGTTTTTTCCCCTCCAGCCCCCCTGAAGTAGCATCGGTGTGGGTTTTCCCACTCCAGCCTCCTGACAGTAGCATCGGGGGTGTTATTCCCACTCCCGCCCCCCTGACAGTAGCATCGGTGGCGTTATTCCCCCTCCGCCTCCTGACAGTGCATCGGTGGTGTTATTCCCATCCAGCCTCCTGACAGTAGTCGGTGATGTTTTCCCACTCCAGCCTCCTGACGTAGCATCGGTGGTGTTATTCCCCCTCCCGCCCCCTGAGTAGCATCGGTGGTGTTTTTCCCCTCCCGCCTCCCTGACAGTAGATCGGTGGGTTATTTCCCCCCCCAGCCTCCCTGACGTTGCATCGGTGGTGTTATTCCATCCAGCCTCCCCGACAGTGCATCGGTGTGTTTTTCCCACTCCGCCTCCTGACAGTAGCACGGTGGTGTTTTCCCCCTCCAGCCTCCCTGCAGAGCATCGGTGATGTTTTCCCATCCAGCCTCCCCGACAGTAGCATCGGGGTGTTATTCCCACTCCAGCCTTGACGTGCATCGGTGATGTTATTCCCACTCCGCCTCCCCGACAGTAGATCGGTGGTGTTATTCCCCCCCCGCCCCCTGCAGTGCATCGGGGGTGTTTTTTCCCATAAGCCTCCCTGACAGTGCATCGGGGTGTTATTCCCCTCCAGCCTCCCCGACGAGCATCGGTGGTGTTTTCCCCCTCCGCCCCCTGCGTAGCATCGGGGAGTTTTTCCACTCGCTCCTGAAGTTAGCATTGGTTGTTATTCCCCTCGTCCCTGACAGTAGCATCGGTGATGTTTTTTCCCCCTCCAGCCTCCTAGTGCACGGTGGTTATTCCCCCTCCCGCCCCCCTGACAGTGCATTGTGTGTTATTCCCTTTTAGCCCCCCTGACAGTGCATCTGTGTGTTATTCCCATTTAGCCCCCATGCGTAGCATCTGTGATGTTATCCCACTCCCGCCTCCCGACGTAGATCGGTGTGTTTTCCCCCCTCCCGCCTCCATGACAGCAGCTCGGTGGTGTTTTTCCCATCCCGCCTCCCTGACGTAGATCGGTGGTGTTATTCCCCCTCCCGCCCCCCGACAGTCTCGGTGGGTTATTCCCACTCCAGCCTCCCTGACAGTAGCTCGGTGGTGTTATTCCCCCTCCAGCCTCCCGACGTGCATCGGTGGTGTTTTCCCCTCCAGCCCCCCTGATGTGTTGGGGTTTTTCCCACTCCAGCCTCCTGACAGTAGCATCGGTGTTGTTATTCCCTCCCCCTCCTGACGTGCTTGGTGATGTTATTCCCCCTCCCGGGCCTCCCTGAAGTAGCACGGTGGTGTTATTCCCACTCCGCCTCTTGACAGTAACATCGGTGGGGTTTTTCCACTTCCTCACTGACGTGCAATCGGGGGCGTTATTCCCACTCCAGCCTCCCTGACAGTGATCGGTGGTGTTATTTCCCCCTCCAGCCTTTGCAGTAGCATCGGTGGTGTTTTTCCACTCCGCTTCCATGACGTAGCTGGGTGGTGTTATTTCCCCCTCCCGCCTCCCTGACAGTAGCTCTGTGGTGTTTTTCCCCCTCCCGCCTCCTGGGGAGTGCATCGGGGGTGTTTCCCCCTCGAGCCCCCCTGCAGTGCATGGTGGTGTTATTTCCCCTCGAGCCTCCCCGACGTAGTTTTGGGGGTGTTTTCCCTCGAGCCCCCTGACGAGCATTGGTGGTGTTATTCCCTCGAGCCTCCCTGACTTTTGTGGGTTGTTATTCCCTCTCCCGCCTCCCTGACAGTGCTTCGGTGGCGTTATTCCCACTCCCGCCCCTGACAGTAACCCCTTGGGTTTTCCCCCTCCAGCCTCCCGCCCTAGCCATGGTGGGTTATTCCCCTCCCCGCCTCCTGACAGTAACCATGGTGGGTTTTTCCCACTCCAGCCTCCCTAACTTAGCATCGGGGGTGTTATTCCCCTCCAGCCTCCCTGACGTGCCGAGTGTTTTTCCCCCTCCAGCCCCCTGCAGTAGCCCTGGTGGTGTTATTTCCCCCTCCAGCCCCCCTGACAGTAACCATGGTTTTGTTATTCCACTCAGCCTCCCTAACAGTGCCGGTGGTGGGATTCCCCTCAGCCTCCCTGAAAAGAGCCATGATAGTGTTATTCCCACTCCAGGTCCCCGACAGTAGCATGGTGGGGGTTTTCCCAAACCCCCCCTCCCTGACAGTAAAACCCTGGTGGGGTTATTCCTTTTCCCGCCCCCCAGTAGCATCGGTGGTGTTATTCCACTCCCGCCTCCCTGACAGTAGCCATGATGTGTTTTTCCCCTCCAGGTCCCTGACAGTGCCATGGTGGGGTTTTCCCCTCCGCCCCCCTGCAGTAACCATGATGGTGTTATTCCCCCTCCAGCCTCCTGACAGTAAAACCCGGTGGGGTTTTCCTACTCGGGAATAAAAACGTCAGTGGATCTTTGTGGGCCACCCACGTTTCAAATATGAAAAAACCCAAAAAGGAAATACTTTCATCATCATTCAACACTTTTACCTCACTCAACTAATCACTGTCTTTGCGAGGCGCTCACACAAACGTTTACAAAGCTATAGAAATAATATTGATCTCTTCCAAACTGCCAATATCCCCAAATCGAATGGGGGTTTGAAATGGTCTGTTAACAAGACCTCGTGTAAAATTGAGTCCTTTCTTATATTTTCTCTGTGCGTTTAAAGATTATTTTTTTTATTTATGTTAATGTAAAAAATAAAACTTTGTTCTAAAAGAAACCCTTTGAAAATTTCTAACCTTTAATTTAATTTTAAATTTTATTTAGCCTAATTTAAAAAAAAATGTTTTTTGATAAGTTTTCAAAAATTTAATATAAACAAACAAAATGAAATACATTTTTTTTTCCCTTAGGTTCAGAATGATTTTTTCGAAAATTTTTGCATACAAAACTTTCACTTTTGTATGTGTTGTATGTGTTATTGGAAGTTTCTGTACTTTTCTTTTGTTACCCATTACAACCCCGGAGTCCCCGAGGCCTGTTATCCCGTGGTAAAAGGCGCCGGGAAAAAAAACAAAAGAAAACTTTTGACTTGATTATCCCCTTTGCCCGTTTAGAACGAAATATTTTTTTTTATATTACACCTGACCATTCCCACAAGGGAGGGGGCGGGTCGGTATTGTTACCATTCTCGTACGCAAGGAACCCGTTGATAAAGGGAGCTTCTGCAATATTTGGAAATTTTTTTTTTGGAAACAACATTGGTCTGAAGAAACAAAATTTTGGGCTAAAGAAAACACTGGCTGGGAAGTTTTCTTGAATAATTTCCTAATGTGCCAAATGCTCTATTCAATTGTTTTTATCCACTTATTTAATTTAAGGAACCCCCCTTTAAAAAACCCGACTTAGCAAATGCCCAATCTCACCCTAAAATTTGCGTAATTTAGGGAAACCCCAAAAAGAAATCAAAAAAGCGATTCACAGTCTCAGGCAGTGTTTATAAATTTTGGGAAAGTTCAATCTTCATGTCGTGTCTTTGGTCTTCTCGGAAGTGAAAAACACCAAAATTATTGTGCCCCTTTATCGGGGTTTTCCCCCTCGAAATCGGTTTGGCCAGGCTTTTTTTAAACAATGACTGTTTAACGTTGACAAAGATGGTATCAATACCGACAAGATGAAAATTTAGACAATGTGAACGTTTTTGCCTTTTTGTGGTTTTTTAGTACAAATTCTGGGGCATAAAAGAAACCAGTGAATCTTGTTGATAAAGCACTGGCTGTGAAAAGTCTACAATAAAAAATCCGATGTTGAAAGTGTCTAAATCTTTTATCATTGTTTGCCAGGCTGTTATGTTGTTGTCCGCTGGCCCCTTCCCAACACAAATTTTGGTTTTTCTGTCACTTGGCGGGGCAGGAGATCTGAATTAAGCCTACTTTTATTTACAATGATTTGATCACCATGGATTTAAAGTAAGTTGATCCTGTTCGTAAAATCTGTGAAGTTGAACTGGTTACCGCGCTTAACCGACACTCCACCTGTCAAACCAAATTTGCCTGTGAGTAATCATCTTCAGTGGTAGGCCCCTTTCCCCACTTTACTTCCTTGCGTTTTTAAAAAAAATATTCATGCAATTTTGGAATTTTATTTCCTACGCAATTCGGTCTAACCATAAAAAGAAATGAAAAGAAATTTTTTTCCATATTTCTCTCGCTTTTAGCCCGTCATTCTTGACTTTGCTGGTTTTTTTTGAATGTTTATGACCGTAAGGTTTTAACATCAAAATGAATTGTTGGATGAAGACTGAATTTTTATGTCTTCGCCAGCAAGGGACTATTTTTACCACCTGTAAGTGGAAGATTTGATGTGATTTTTAAATAAACTTCATAAAGCCCCTTTAAGCAAACATCATTTTTAAATGAGTCTTCTCAAACAGTAAAATGTTTGCACCCAATCATTTTTCCCGAATATGTTCGAAATGTAATAAAAGGGAAAGTCCTTGATCCGTGGAAAAGGCTGAGGTGTAGTCACCTCGTCTCGTGGCCTTGACGATAGAAAAAGAGAAACAAATTTTTCGGGGATTTAGCTACCAGCGGGCGTTAACCACAAAATGATCACGGTAGAGTAGGTAACGCAATTTGTGGGTGTTTGCCTATAAATTGTGGATTTTTCACCAAAAAACTTACCCCGGGAAAATAGCAGTAAAGGAATTCCCCTTCACCCCAAAAAAAAGCCAAAACAATCTTTTTTAAAAAGGAACAATGATCTGGGCCTGTGGTAAGCAGAGGACTTTCCTCTTTTTGTTTCACAGTTTCCCGTTCATTCAGAACCGAGAATGGGGCGCGAAATATTTAAAAGGAACTCCCGGGTTTACCCCCCATGTCTCTATAGTAGTCTTTAAATACCCGCATATCTGAAAATGCCCCAGGAGTAAAGGGACCAGGTCCATGCTTCAAAAAGGTGCCCGTATTTTTATTTTAGCAACCCAAAGTGCAAGATTCCCCCAAATGATGAGAAAAAGATCACAGCCCTACAGAATTCGAAATTCAAAAACAGGTAGCAAAAATAAATGAGTTTTTCCCTGAGAAAAAAAAACCATTATGTTCAATAGTATTTTTTTGGGGCTTCAGTTCGTTGATGTCAAAATGGACGTTCCCCTGAGGTCACCAGTATTCTTTCCCCACGGGTCCCCAACTGGAGGGGAAGTGTGACTAAATGCATAAAAGTACCGACTGTTGATAAGAACTGTGCAACGTTAAATATTTATTTGAAGCGATTCACCCACACAAAAAGTTTCTTCAGTCGAATACGAGGGCAGAGAAACAAAAAGAGATGTAAAAACGATGTAATCGTCCTAACCTTAGAAGACGTAGTTTGAGGGGGCGTCCCTCAAACCCGGAGAGGTTTATGCTTTAGTCTGGAAAATGGGACGCTGAAGAAGATAAGGAGACTTAATACCTTACAGAAGAGGCGAGACCCCTAGAAGAAAGAATGTATTCAGTGGAGGGTTTTGCAAAATCTATGGGGATTTGTGCGTGAGAGGAGTGGATTTGCTAAAAATGCCCCTCGTGAAAATTTCTTTCTTCTAGTGGTCCCGCCGCCTCTGTCGCTAAGATTTTCTCTGCCCACCTTGACGGTATATAAGCCTCCATTAGTCGCTTAGTAAGTCCCGGTCAGGAACATTTGTCCCGTTTCCCGGCGAATCTTCCCGTCCTAAGCTAACCTCGCTTCAGCCTACATTGTTCCAGATCTGGGGGCAGAATTTTCTCCAGGTGGGACTGACCACTTCAAAAATTTCGTGTTAAAAAATTTTTGAATGAAAACATTGTCTTTATATATCTGCTGTTTTTCTGCCTCTGTATCCTGCCTCATTACTTACCCCCGAAAAGTTACTGTGTAGGGAAACGTTTTTGGAACGTGGGGGAATTTTCGCGCGCGCTAACCAAAAATCGAAAAAAAATTTTGGAAAAATTGATTTAATATACCCAAAAATAGTTAAATCTTTGGCAACACAATGGGACAAAAATCAATGTTTAAAAGTTTTTTACAAGAAATTATAGTCTTTAATCAGGTTGGTAACGAGAGTCCCCCGCAATATTTCCATATAAATAAGTTACCCTCTTCCTTGTTCTATTGTTTTGGGATGTGGTGTAGAAAAAAGGTATTTTTTAAAAGGGGTAAATGCCCTAGAACATCGTTTACTAAGAAATAACCCCAAAAAAAAAACGCGATTTTCCCTGCAAAAAAAAATTTTTTTTAGCGGTAGGCCCGCGGCGTTTAGGCCTATATCTCGGAAGTAACTTTTTCACATATTTGCTAATGTACACCCTTTTTAATTATTGTATTGAAAGATTTTCATGACAATATAAAACAAAATGTGTTTTAAAATGTGGGCTTCTTTTTTTGGAATATATCAAATATTTTGATTTTGTGGGGGTAAAAGGCAATATTTTGGTGAAGCCAAAAGTCTTCAAAAGTATTTTTTTTTATGATAAAAGACATATTAGAAAAAAAATGCCCGCCCAAAATTTGTGTCGATGTATTTCTAACGGTTGGGATTGTCGGAAAATGCCACTCGAAGTGCCCCTTTTTCATACCCTTTCTGCCATAATGAAAAATATTTTAAAATTTTTTTTTGTTGTTTGTTGGCCAATCATACTGAAACTTTGTCAAATCTTTCATATGAACCCTAAATGTCACCAAAAAAAAAAAAATTTGGTTTAAAAAAAAAGGTTTGGGAAAAAATTTGGAAAATTTCACCTTAAATGTTGCACGTGTGTGTTACGATCAGGGGGGGGATAAGGGAGTGACGGTGTGGTCTTCAAAAGCAAAGCAGTTTAAAGGGGGGCGACAGTCCCCCGGTTCTAATTATTTTTTTTCCCCC
>NC_069480.1:9332106-9354606 GCF_026875155.1 Cherax quadricarinatus
CTGTTAAAATTAAAATTCTTAAAAAATTTAAAAAAATTTAAATTTTAAGAACTGGGGGGCGAATTTGGAGTTTGGTACATGTAAAAAATTAATCTTAAGAGTGTACCATTAGTTTCTGACTGGGCCATTAGAGGCCACTAGCCTAGTTGCTAGCTATCTTCCAGTGTTTCTACATCTCTAGGCCTATTACTACCTATGTTAAGGTCTTAGGTCTACTCTATCATTATCTACAGATGCCTTAGTAAACCTAATATTAGTGTATTACCAGTAAACCTACCTACTCCTTCCTGAGAGTAAATCTATAAATTAAATAAGCTTACCAACCGCCAAACCGAGAATGCCTTGCTTGTTTGGAGGGGTTTAAGGGTCGCTCGGCTCAGACGACAGACGCTCATGCTGGATCTGAGCTGTGGAACTATTGGACCAAATAATTTCCACAATAAGATTTCGTCGGATTTTTAACCCCGGAGGGTTGGCCACCAGGATACCAAGAAAGTCAGTGCGTCATCGAGGACTGTCTAACTTATTTCCATGTGGTCCTAAATCTTGTCCCCAGGATGCCACCCACACCAGTCCACTAACACCCAGGATGCGACCCACACAGTCGACTAACACCCAGGTACTATTTGCTGCTAGGTGAACAGGACAACAGGTGTAAGGAAACGTGTCGAAATGTTTCCACCCCGCCGGGAATCAAACCCGGGCCCTCCGTGTGTGAAGCGGTGAGCTTTAGCCACCAGGCCACAGGCAGAGCGAGACACACTGGGGCCAGGAGCTGTGAATCGACCCCTGCAACCACAAATAAGCGAGGTTACAGATAGATGACTACTAACACTCTCACTTGAGTGTAGTGACCGACTTCCTAACCAAAACCGTGAAACATTCTCAGTGCAGAAATAATGATCCTTTGAACTGAGAAGCCTGATTTTGCCTCCTTAAGTTTATTTACGAGTTACTCATTTTTTTGCATGATTACAGTTCAAATTCAAATTCAAAATTCAAAATTTATTCTCTATAAGGATTACAATGCTGAGGTTTACAGAATTGGTTATTGTGTGGTTTACAGTGTAGTAAAA
The DNA here is from genome assembly GCF_026875155.1 of Cherax quadricarinatus. Taxonomy (NCBI): domain Eukaryota; kingdom Metazoa; phylum Arthropoda; class Malacostraca; order Decapoda; family Parastacidae; genus Cherax; species Cherax quadricarinatus. Next base: position 9,333,183 of record NC_069480.1, read on the forward strand.
TAATAATTACAGAGTGTACCACTAGAACACTAGCATGGCTAGGTATTACAGAGTGTACCACTAGAACACCTGCATGGCTAGGTATTACAGAGTGTACCACTAGAACACCTAGCATGGCTAGGTATTACAGAGTGTACCACTAGAACACCTAGCATGGCTAGGTATTACAGAGTGTACCACTAGAACACCTACCATGGCTAGGTATTACAGAGTGTACCACTAGAACACCTAGCATGGCTAGGTATTACAGAGTGTACCACTAGAACACCTACCATGGCTAGGTATTACAGAGTGTACCACTAGAAACACCTACATGGCTAGGTATTACAGAGTGTACCACTAGAACACCTAGCATGGCTAGGTATTACAGAGTGTACCACTAGAACACCTAGCATGGCTAGGTATTACACAGTGTACCACTAGAACACCTAGCATGGCTAGGTATTACAGAGTGTACCACTAGAACACCTAGCATGGCTAGGTATTACAGAGTGTACCACTAAAACACCTAGCATGGCTAGGTATTACAGAGTGTACCACTAGAACACCTAGCATGGCTAGGTATTACAGAGTGTACCACTAGAACACCTAGCATGGCTAGGTATTACAGAGTGTACCACTAGAACACCTAGCATGGCTAGGTATTACAGAGTGTACCACTAGAACACCTAGCATGGCTAGGTATTACAGAGTGTACCACTAGAAACCTAGCATGGCTAGGTATTACAGAGTGTACCACTAAAACACCTAGCATGGCTAGGTATTACAGAGTGTACCACTAGAACACCTAGCATGGCTAGGTTTTTACAAAAGTTACCACTAGAAAAACTAGCTTGGTTTGGTATTACAGAGTGTACCAAAAAAAACCCCTGCATGGTAGGCTTTTCGGCAGAACTTATTTTAAAAATCTTTTTTTAAAAAATTTTTAAAAAATTATGAGGTATTTTTATTTTATGGCAAGGGGACTAAATATAGTTTTTTTGAGTTTAGAAATGTAAATTGTTTTTTTTTGGGGCACAGTACATAGTTTTTTTTGGGGATTTCACAGGATTCAAAATTTTTAAAGATTGAAAATTAATTTTTTCTTCTTATTAGTAACGTAATTTTTTGGGCAAAATTAAAAAACCCCAAACAAAAGTCATCAAAATTTTTTTACTCTTTACTTCCTATTTTCCCCCCCAAAACCCTATGGATATATCCTTGGGGTTTTAAAGTAGTCTGTAAGTTCAATAATGTTAATTTGGCCCATAATCCCTAGGCTTTAATTACCATCTAAAACCCCCGAACCATGATTTCTTCCCTTTCCCTTAGAAAAGGGGACATTTTTTTTAACGATTAGTTTAAGTCCCCTTAATAAATATAACATGTGGTGCAATTTGTAACCTTCCCCAAAATTTTATTGTACATTATTATTTTTTTTATTTTTCCACTAGCTAATGCCAACTCCCTTCCAAAACTTAAAATTCTTTCTTACTGCTTTTTAATTTGCCAAAATTTTTAAATTAAAGTAAAATTTTTAAATAAAAATTTAATAATTTTCTTTTGTTCTTACCTGCCCTTTTAATTTTGTTTACCATACTTTTTTTTTTTAGTCCTTTTTTTGTGTTGAAAATTAGTGTATTTTCCCAATTTAAATTTTTTCAGTACCAAAACTTTTTTGTAGCTATTTCCAACAAATCTTTTTTTTCCCTTGTTATTGTGCAAAAAAAATGCTCAATTTTTTTAAATTTTAAAAAATAGATCTTACTCCAAAACCAAATTTTTTTATAGGGGAAATCTGTCCATTTAACTTTGTTTCCCTTTACTTAATTGTAGTCCCTTATATTTTTTTTCCCCTTTATTTTATCTTTTAAAAATATTAGATAAATATATTCAAAAATTGTTAAAATATAAGGTGCATTTCGGTGCAAATTTAAAAATTTTCACTTTTTTTCCCAAATTTTTTACCCCAAAGCTCATTTATTTTTTTTTTAAACCACTTTATTGTTCAAAACAACTTATATTGTCCCTTTTAAATTAAAAATTTTATTTTTTAATTCAAATTTTAAAAGAATTCCCTTTATAGTATCCCTTTTTATCTTTTCCCAAGCTCCATTTTTGATTTTTCATTTTTATTTTTTTATTGGGCCCCTTTTATATTTTTCCCCTTTTATTTTACCCAAAAAAAAAAAAAAAAAAAAAAAAAAAAAATTACCTTAGTCATTATTTTACATTTTTTTAAAAAAATTCAGGTGCAAATTTTTAGTTTGGGACAAATTTTTTTTTGGGTTTTATATTTAAATTCTAATATAGATTCATAAAAATCTTATGTTTTAAAAGCTTTGGACCCGATCCCAAACCCTCTTATTTAATGCCCTTAAATGAATCAAACATTTTACAAAAATTTCCTAACCCCCGGGGAAAACCAAAGGATTCTCAGTCCCAAAACCCCAAAAAATTAATTATTTTTAAAACTACATTTTGATCTTTAAGCAAGCATTAGTGCCCTCTGCATTAAAAATTTCCCTTTTTAATTTGCCAATATGCCTAAATTAACAAAATGAAAGGGCCAAAAAGCTGATATCAGATGTCTATGCCTTCCCGGGTTTGAACCCAACAGTACCAACCAACTGTTTCCCCAAAAGGGCACAAACGGGGGGAAAAAGGGGGCATAAAATTTTTCAAAAAAAACCAAAAAATTTTTCCCAATTTTTCACAAGGGAAAAATTGAAAAAAACCTGGGGGAAATAAAATTTAGCAATTAAAAATCAAATACCTCCCAAAAAACCTAAAAAAACCATTTAAAATTAAAAAACACAAGATCCATTTTTCAAACAAAACAAAATCAAAGTTAGGAATTGATTAAACTTGGACCAACCCATCCCCCAAAAAGGAAAATTACAAAAACCCCAAGGGAACCCCCTTTTTTAAAAAAATTTTGGGAAAAACCCCAAGGGCCCAACAAAAAGGTATTCAAACCCCCAATGGGGAAGATTTTAAAAGAAAAAAAAAGGGATTTCGGGAAAAATTTTTCCCCTTGCCCCCCCGGCCCAAAAACACTATCTTTTAACCCTTTTTTCCGGGGCCTTAATTTTTCCCCGGGATAAACCCCCAGCCACAAACCCTTACTTTTCTCATAAAAAAACTTGTAAAATTTCCCCCCCGGGAAATCAAAGGGCCCCCCGGTTTAACGGGACCCTTTAAAAACCCCCCAACCGGGGCCTGGCCAAAAATTGACGGGCCCACACTGAGTAAAAAAATCTATACAGTTTTGAGAATTTTTTAAATTTTTTATAAAAAACCCCCAAATTACCTTTTAACAACCCTCCCCAAAAAAAAATAAAACAGGGGCCAGCTAAGAGATGAACAGCCCCGGGCTAACCCCCAGCATTCTAAATCCATAAATACAAAACACCAATTAAAAAAACAGTAAAAAGGGGTTTCACAAAACCCAGAGCCCAAAAAAAACGTTACTGTTTCACTCCTAACCCCCGATAAGAAGGGCAAAAAAATTTGTATTTGAGAACGGGATTACCCAAATTACGAGGTGATAAAAAAGCCCTAAAAAAACCCCTATCAGAAATTCTGGGAAAAAAAAAGATATCCGAATAGCGAAAAAAAATTTAGAAAATTTCAGTTAAACCCCCAACTCCCCCCAACAGAAAAGAAAACAGACCCCAATGATTTCTTTCCATATAGGAAAAAACCCTTGCCAAAAAAATAAAATTCGATCCCCCACCAAAGGGACTACCTCCCCGGAACTACCGAAAACCTTTTCCCTGCCCCCGGGACTAACCCTTACAAAGGGTTCCCCCTTATTATCAAGCAAAAAAAACCAAGGCAGGAGTTTAAATCCCTTCCCCCTTTTTTTTAAAAAAAAAGTGTCAAAAGTGCTTCACCAATCTTTTGCAACACTTTAACAAATTTTAAATCCTCCACCTTCCTACAGTACTAAAAATAGCAAGGGTCACCCGATAAATAAAGAAGGAGCCCAAAACAGATTTTGAATAACATGGGCCCAAATTATCCAACTTACCCCTTCAAAAAAATTTCCCAAAAAATTTAAATTTTCTTTAAACAAAATTACCCCTTTCCTTTTCCCCCAAAAAATACTAAACCCCTGCCAAATTTGGATTCGGGGCCTAAAAAAATTTTTAATGAGGGTTTTTTTTAACATGCTAAAACTTTTTAAAACCACTGAATAGAAAAAAAAAGAACCCCCAAACTGGGGATCTTTTTTATTACGAAAGGGTTTTGAAAACAGTTGACCATGACTTGCCCCACTTTAAAATTGTCCCATAGGGTATAAGAGGGCACCCCCTCAATACCTAAGGGAAAACCTCGAAACGGGAACCCAAATATGTGTAGAAAATTGGGGCAAAACTTTTGCAAAACCCCAATTACAGTTGGTTTTCCCACGGGGAAGGGGCCTTGGGCCCCTCTTCTTTTCTTATACAAAATGCCCTCCCAAAGTTCGAAATTTACTCAAAACCCACATATTTGCGAGGGAAAACCAAATACGTCTTTTAAAACCCGACCCCCGTCACGTACCCAATACTGTAAAAACGAATTACAGAAAAATTTTCCCCGGGATGAGGACTAACAAATTCACAAAAACATTGAAAAAAATTACTTCATTCAGTTTGGTACAGAGTACAGATCCCCCCTCTTAACTTAAGTAAAGGATCCCCCAAAATTTTCACAAAGCAAAAACAGAGGGAAAATTTTGGGAAATTCCCCCTTGAAAATAGACTAAAATTTAAATCAATTACAAAAAATTTTTAAAAGAAATTTTCCAAGATGTGGCATCTATCGAGAAGGTTTTATGCCCCACAGTCACCCCTTGGTTTTTAAAATCACTTTTCTTATTTCCCCCTATCTCCCCTAGGGAAATTTGTGCATGGGGGGTCAAAAAAAACCATTAGCCATTAAATTCCCCAACAAAAGGCTGAGTTAAAATTGATTTTAAATTTTCACTACGGGCGACACTCCCAATATTCAATACACAAACCCTTTAACCCCCATACAAATCCCCCTTACTTTTATTGCACCTATTCCCTACTTTAAAAATTAACTCTGATATTAACCCCCCCCTAAAAACATCTCCTTAAAACCTAAACCCAAAAACAATGCCCAAAACAAAGGGGACAGATCCTTTTGATGTTCTCGTGTCCTTTCAGCTATCCCAAAAACTCAATGCCATAAAAAGGCCCCGAAATCTAGAATTCATTTTCCTTTTAAAAATAAAAGAAACATACCCGTTTATAATTCAAGTCTCTTCTCAAAGATCATTACTCAAACCCAAACCAAAAAAAATACTGAATAAATTTAAACCTTTTAAAATTTTATATCCTTAAAAGTTTTACAAATTTTTATCCATAAAAGTTAAACCCAAAAAAAATCTAACTTTTTTATTTTTTTAAAAACACAACCCAAAAAGAAACTCCATTCACTGAATTTTACAACAAAGGGAAGCAACCATATGCCGTCTTTTTTAATACTCACTTGTGCTTTATAGTTAAAACTGTTTTCAATTTAAAGTTTTATCAATGATTTTATCATTGCTTAGTTAATTTAAATTAATTTTTTTTCCCGCCCCTAATGTTTTGCATGAAAAGTGGCTTTGGCTTTCTGCTCTTTTTCTGTTTTTTTTGTACCCCTTTTTTGTGTGCTCAAATTTTTTAAAAAATAAATAAAAAAATAAATAAAATTGAGGTTCTCTTTGCATTGCATCCCCTATTGTTATATTAAAAAACTCAATGTAATGTTTGCAAAGACATAAAATCAATAAATAAAAAAAAGGTTTGGCCCTTAGTTTGGGGGGGAAGTTCCGACGAAAAATGTAAATTTTAAAAAAAAAAAATGTAAATCGGAAAGTTTAATTTATATGATTAAAATTTAAAAAAAAACCCAAAGTTTTAATGAAAAATTTTTTATAAATAAAGACTGTAATAAATTCCGTATTGAAAAGTAAATATTAAATGGCACAAGTGCAATTCTCCAAATTTAAACAAAAAATAAAACAAGTTTATTTACAGCAAATGTGCAAATATGTACAGTTTTACTATTGCAAACGCACCATCGTTTAAAATTTAAAATGCAAAATTGAACCCTTAAAAAGTGAGGAGATCTGTAAGGGGGGACCCCCGGGTAATGATATTATTTTTTCCAGAAAATATGTTCAGGTGCAGGGACTGACCCATTTTTTTCCCCTAAGGAAAATTGGGGAAGTAGATTAGTTCCCTTTTGACCCCCCAAAAAATACACGTACAAAGCACTTAATAAGTACACTTACATAAAGGTGCATTGGGAGGTGATCGTTTTTAAACGGGGGTCCTGTATTTTATTTTGGGAAAAGTTGTTTTTGTTGGGTATAAAAGCCCCGAGGTTTTTCAGTAAAAGAACCTTGCCCCAACCCTCTCTCCCTTTTCAATCCCCTTAAATTTGGTTTTACTAAAATCAGATGCTTTCTTCAGGAAACAAGTGGGGTTTTTTGGCTGCGGCTTTAAAGTACCCCGGAGGTGCTTTTTTCCCGGATTGTACGGCCCCCGGGGGTGTTATACTGGCCCCTGCCAACCCAAAAAACCCTAATCAAAAGGGAGGAGGTGGGGCATCGTTTCTTCCCCTGGACTCCCCATGGGATGTTTTCCAAGTGGTGTCCGGGCCTCTGTTTTTTTTCAGGGATACAGATCTCTCACAACCCCAAATCAGTTTTTCCCCTTAAAATTTAAAAGAATTAATATTAAAGGATTCAGTTTAGAAAGACAGTAAGTAGACACTTGGTCTAATTTTGGAAAAAGTTTGGTTTTTGGAACCTTAATCACTTCTAACATAAAAAGTTAAAAAAAACATTGTATTAGATGGGGGAGTGAGGTTTTGGGGTGACAGATGGTGCCCGAAGAAAGTTCAAAGGGGTGAGGGCAGGTGGACAATGTAATATGTTTATTCTGTGTTATGAAAATGGTTGGAAGGGATTTTTCCCGACCTTGGAGTGAATCTTTTTGGGGATAATAAGGGGGATTACCAAAAAGGGCCCCCGGCAGCTTAAAAATGGCATGGGCAAACACCCCAAAACGGTACCTTACCCGCGGGTGTGGTGTAGGGAGGTGCCGCCCGCAGTAAAGCCCGGTTTATCAGGCTTTTGTTCCCCAGGAGGCCCGGTACCGATGGGGCGGGGGGTTTACCCCGGAAATTTTAGGTAAAAATCAGGTAGGCTGAGAGAATGTCCCCTCAAAAACTTTTTTCCCGGGGGATGGACTGATTAGTCATTCTATTTTATTTAATTTTCTTTTATTTGATAAAAAAGCCACTGTGTTTTTTATCAATAAAAATACCAAAATGTTGCAGTATGTCTTTTCTTCGACCCCCTTTTTTTAAATAGGGGGGTGCTTTGAGCATACCCGAAAACAGCCAGGCCAGCACCTTTTACCTAAAAAACAGGGGTAATGATCAACTGTCTTGTTTTTATCCCTTTTTGTCATTCAGGTACTTGTGTAAATTACACCGCACTCTCCACCCCTTTTCAGGCTCCCTTTTCGCTTAAAAAACGAAGTTCCAATTCCCGAGCCCCCGTATTAAATGAGTGTCATAAGTGGGAAATTTTATAATGGGAGTGGGGGTTTTTGTCAAAATCTTTTATTTTTTGTTTTTAAGTCCCCTTGCACCATTTTTTCTGGTATATTTTTAAATGTTTTAAAGTAGTGAATGTAAATTTTTTAATAAAAAAAAATAGAAAAAAAATCAGTCCCTTTTCCCTTTTTTAGAATGAAAAGGGGCACAGAGCCGTTTTAAAACGAGGTCAGTAACGAGTTTCGCGTGACTTTTTTTGGGTTTCCCAGGTTCTCTAAATTGTGCTATGTATGGGTAATTTTAGTAAATGTATTTTTGTATACTGAAAAAACTTTCTTTTCTGTAGTTTGAAGTGGTTTAAGGCGGGCCCGGACTGAAAAGTTTTCTGAAAAAATGTGCCATTTTTTGTTTTAAACCCGTTTTTTAAGTAATTTGCTGGTGTCTATTACAAAATTTATCCATTTAAGGAAATTCAGTAAAAGACCTTTTAAAAAACAGGCCCCAATAAAAAGGACCCCAATATAACGGACCCCGTAAAAAATTTGGGTCTTTAAAGGATTAAAATATATGGAATTTAAAGTAAAAGGGTTCGTATAATGGGATTTAATTTTAAAAAAAATTTTATTTTAAAAAGAGTTTAATAAACGGAAGTAATTCAACGGAACCGTTCAATTTAAAGATTCAAATATCAAAATTTTTAATTTTTAAAAGATTTTTGCATAGCAGAAAATTTTGTTTTTTAAAAAACTTTAATTTTAAAAGGGGTTTCATAATTATGGCAAAAAAACAAGTTAAATGAATTTTTTTTGTCTTTATTTTCCCCTGTTTATTGCAATATATTAAAAAATGTGTGATAATGCATATTAATATATGTGGAATATTGCAGTGTTTTGCTAATTTTTTATTTATTGCAAAACAACAGAATTTTTTGGCAGTTGTTATATTGATGTTTACAGTATGTACTTTAGGTTTTACGTATGTACAATGAGGTGTACATATTTTACTGAGGTGTACAGTATGTTCATGGGTTTTACAGTATGTTCACTGAGGTTTTACATATGTAATAACATAATTGGTACCCTTTTTGGGGTAAGGTTTTGAACCCCTGGGGGGAACTGAAACATAAGTAAAAAAACCCTTTTTTGGGTTGGTTGAACCCCGGCAAAGGGTTAAAAAAAAACGGCCCCCGGAGTTTTTCCAAATTTTTTGGCCCTGGGTTTTTAATTTCTTGCCCTGGTTTAAAAATTTCTTGCCATGGGTTCTAACTTCCCTGGGCAAAATTTTTGGGTTTTATGCAATAAGGTGTATAGTATATTTTTACATAACAAGATACATTTTCAGCCCCGGGGCGTATACCCCAGATGGATGATATTGTGGGGGGCATGGGGGGAAAGGGTTTTCCCCCGGGGAAAAACACAGAATGCCCAAGGGTTTTCCTTTCCCTTTTGTTTCCCCTTTTACTTTGTAAGTAATACCCCTTTTTCCCGCCGCCCCGGGTGCAAGTCGTACTAGTCCCTCTAGGATTTTCCAGGTGTATATAATCATGTATCTCTCCCTCCTGCGTTCCAGGGAATACAGGTTTAGAAACCTCAAGCGCTCCCAGTAATTGAGGTGTTTTATCTCCGTTATGCGCGCCGTGAAAGTTCTCTGTACATTTTCTAGGTCGGCAATTTCACCTGCCTTGAAAGGTGCTGTTAGAGTGCAGCAATATTCCAGCCTAGATAGAACAAGTGACCTGAAGAGTGTCATCATGGGCTTGGCCTCCCTAGTTTTGAAGGTTCTCATTATCCATCCTGTCATTTTTCTAGCAGATGCGATTGATACAATGTTATGGTCCTTGAAGGTGAGATCCTCCGACATAATCACTCCCAGGTCTTTGACGTTGGTGTTTCGCTCTATTTTGTGGCCAGAATTTGTTTTGTACTCTGATGAAGATTTAATTTCCTCATGTTTACCATATCTGAGTAATTGAAATTTCTCATCGTTGAACTTCATATTGTTTTCTGCAGCCCACTGAAAGATTTGGTTGATGTCCGCCTGGAGCCTTGCAGTGTCTGCAATGGAAGACACTGTCATGCAGATTCGGGTGTCATCTGCAAAGGAAGACACGGTGCTGTGGCTGACATCCTTGTCTATGTCGGATATGAGGATGAGGAACAAGATGGAGCTAGTACTGTGCCTTGTGGAACAGAGCTTTTCACCGTAGCTGCCTCGGACTTTACTCTGTTGACGACTACTCTCTGTGTTCTGTTAGTGAGGAAATTATAGATCCATCGACCAACTTTTCCTGTTATTCCTTTAGCGCGCATTTTGTGCGCTATTACGCCATGGTCACACTTGTCGAAGGCTTTTGCAAAGTCTGTATATATTACATCTGCATTCTTTTTGTCTTCTAGTGCATTTAGGACCTTGTCGTAGTGATCCAGTAGTTGAGACAGACAGGAGCGACCTGTTCTAAACCCATGTTGCCCTGGGTTGTGTAACTGATGGGTTTCTAGATGGGTGGTGATCTTGCTTCTTAGGACCCTTTCAAAGATTTTTATGATATGGGATGTTAGTGCTATTGGTCTGTATTCTTTGCTGTTGCTTTACTGCCCCCTTTGTGGAGTGGGGCTATGTCTGTTGTTTTTAGTAACTGAGGGACGACCCCCGTGTCCATGCTCCCTCTCCATAGGATGGAAAAGGCTCGTGATAGGGGCTTCTTGCAGTTCTTGATGAACACAGAGTTCCATGAGTCTGGCCCTGGGCAGAGTGCATGGGCATGTCATTTATCGCCTGTTCGAAGTCATTTGGCGTCAGGATAACATCGGATAGGCTTGTGTTAATCAAATTTTGTGGCTCTCTCATAAAAAATTCATTTTGATCTTCGACTCTCAGTCTGGTTAGCGGCTTGCTAAAAACTGAGTCATATTGGGACTTGAGTAGCTCACTCATTTCCTTGCTGTCATCTGTGTAGGACCCATCTTGTTTAAGTAGGGGCCCAATACTGGACGTTGTTCTCGATTTTGATTTGGCATAGGAGAAGAAATACTTTGGGTTTCTTTCGATTTCATTTATGGCTTTTAGTTCTTCCCGCGATTCCTGACTCCTAAAGGATTCTTTTAGCTTAAGTTCGATGCTTGCTATTTCTCTGACCAGTGTCTCCCTGCGCATTTCTGATATATTGACCTCTTTTAGCCGCTCTGTTATTCTTTTTCCGTCGCCTGTAAAGGGAGCGCCTGTCTCTTTCTATTTTACATCTACTCCTCCTTTTTCTTAGAGGAATAAGCCTTGTGCATACATCGAGTGCTACCGAGTTAATCTGTTCTAGGCATAAGTTTGGGTCTGTGTTGCTTAGTATATCTTCCCAGCTTATATCGGTTAGGACTTGGTTTACTTGGTCCCACTTTATGTTTTTGTTATTGAAGTTGAATTTGGTGAATGCTCCCTCGTGACTAGTCTCATTTTGTCGGTCTGAGGCTCCACGCATACATGTCTGAACCTCAATTATGTTGTGATCTGAGTATATTGTTTTTGATATGGTGACATTTCTTATCAGATCATCATTGTTAGTGAAGATGAGGTCTAGTGTTATGCACAGCATACCTATCCTGTGGGTCCAGGGACTGTACCTCAACATTACAGAGGCACATAATGGGTCCAGGGACTGTACCTCAACATTACAGAGGAACATAATGGGTCCAGGGACTGTGCCTCAGCATTACAGAGGTACATAATGGGTCCAAGGACTGTACCTCAACATTACAGAGGTACATAATGGGTCCAGAGACTATACCTCAACATTATAGGTACATAATGAGTCCAGGAACTGTACCTCAACATTACAGAGGTACATAATTTGTCCAGGGACTATACCTCAACATTACAGAGGTACATAATGAGTCCAGGAACTGTACCTCAACATTACAGAGGTACATAATGGGTCCATGGACCGTACCTCAACATTACAGAGGTACATAATGGGTCCATGGACCGTACCTCAACATTACAGAGGTACATAATGGGTCCAGGGACTGTACCTCAACATTACAGAGGTACATAATGGGTCCAGGGACTGTACCTCAACATTACAGAGGCACATAATGGGTCTAGGAACTGTACCTCAACATTACAGAGGTACGTAATGGGTCCAGGAACTGTACCTCAACATTACAGAGGTACATAATGGGTCCAGGAACTGTACCTCAACATTACAGAGGTACATAATGGGTCCATGGAGGGTTATCTTGGGTGGCTAACACTCCCTACCCTAGGTTATCCTGGCTAGATAACCCTACCCTAGGTTATCCTGGCTAGATAACCCTACCCTAGGTTATCCTGGCTAGATAACCCTACCCTAGGTTATCCTGGCTAGATAACCCTACCCTAGGTTATCCTGGCTAGATAACCCTACCCTAGGTTATCCTGGCTAGATAACCCTACCCTAGGTTATCCTGGCTAGATAACCCTACCCTAGGTTATCCTGGCTAGATAACCCTACCCTAGGTTATCCTGGCTAGATAACCCTACCCTAGGTTATCCTGGCTAGATAACCCTACCCTAGGTTATCCTGGCTAGATAACCCTACCCTAGGTTATCCTGTCTAGATAACTCTCCCTACCCCAGGTTAAAAATCCCAACATGTCTTACATGAGAAGTAAGATTATTTTTAATAATTACTTCCTGTAATAACATATTTGTAATGTAACTGGCTTAGAAAACCAATGTTAAAAAATGGGAGACTTATGCAACATTTGGGAACTATTATTGTGGATAAATTTTGCCAGGTTGAGGAGATTGATTACCTTTAGTTAGTTTAATATGTTTATTATGCACCCCATACCCATCCTGTGGGCGGTAGTCAAAAGATTACAGAGGTACATAATTGGTCCAGGGACTGGACTCCAAAGTTTTGATAGCTGAGCAAGTTACAGAGGTAATGAACTCACAATTTACAAAGGTAATGAACTCACAATTTACAAAGGTAATGAACTCACAATTTACAAAGGTAATGAACTCCAGGTAAGTCTGGTCACAATCATGACAAGTTACAAAGGTATTTACAGATTACAGAGGTACGTAATGGGTCCAGGGACTGGGCCCCCAAAGTTTTGATAGCTGAACTAGGTACAAAGGTAATGAGCTCACAAGTTACAAAGGTAATGAATTCTGTAGAATGGTTACTTACGTTTATACTTTGGCTACAATCATGAACAAATTATAGAGTAATGAGCAATTCACACTTCTCATTTTCGACCATTCTTTTCTGTATTAGACTGAAGAAACCACAGGCTGGTGAACCGTTTCCTCAAGACTCCCAAATGTTGCACTAGTGTCTTATTCTTCAATATATTTGTGGCTGTGGAAGCAGGGATATGCTCATTGTGTTAAATCTTCAGTAATTCTTATGTTTTTAAGTTACGGAAGATTGTAATAGCACCTCTTTAACTTCTTCGAGTAATTCCATCACCGTTAACTCCCCCTTATGGGTCAAGCACCTCTGTTTGAATATAATAACATAGATAAACATTGTTTTTTGTGTGGTGTCTCTGCAGCTATATGCCCGATGCCGGCCCAGACTCTAGCATCAGGAGCCTTCATAGCCTCCATCAACAGCACTCCGGCTATTCCAGCGACTGTGGTGAGTGTTTTGTCTCTCGTCTCTTGGTCCTTCGAACTGGATGCCGTGGTCCTTTGAACTGGATGCCGTGGTCCTTTGAACTGGATGCCGTGGTCCTTCGAACTGGATGCCGTGGTCCTTCGAACTGGATGCCGTGGTCCTTCGAACTGGATGCCGTGGTCCTTCGAACTGGATGCCGTGGTCCTTCGAACTGGATGCCGTGGTCCTTCGAACTGGATGGCGTGGTCCTTCAAACTGGATGCCGTGGTCCTTCGAACTGGACGCCGTGGTCCTTCGAACTGGATGCTGTGGTCCTTCGAACTGGATGCCGTGGTCCTTCGAACCTGCAGCTGTGAGGCTTTAAATAGGATGCCTTGAAGCTTCCTTCAAAGAAGATGCCATGAGCCTTCCTTCAAACAGGAAGCCTTGAGGGGTCCCTCGGGCCAAAAAAATTAGCTTTTTTGTTTACCGTCCGATTTCCTCCAGTTTTGGTGCACAAGACAAAGTGTTTTCACTCATTCTTGAAAATATTTATCAAAAATATACCTCAAACGACAACTGAGAAAAGACTGAAAAAGACTGATTTGCTGAAAAATGTCCTTGTCTCAAAAATCATTCCTATATGGGACATCGTAAGGTTGTTTGGACACTTGGTGCCGAGAGAGCAATGCTTATACGAATTTTACGCAACGCCTTTTCTCTAAATAACGTATCTTTATTTAAAAAAAAAAAATATTTTTTTAGTTCCTGGAATACTGCAAAAAATCTGCCCTTTACTCCCACATAACTCCGAAAGTATTTGGAATATTTCCAAAATTAGCTTTTACAGAATTAGAGAAATCATTATTCTACAATTTCTGTGAATATTATTCCATTTAATTAAGTAATAAATGCAAAAATAGGAACATTAGGTGAATAAGTTACTTCCGAGATATAGGCCTAGAACGCCGGCCGGCCCACCGTCTCAAAAAAAAAAAAAAAATTCGCGAAAATCGCGTTTGTTTGGGTGTATTTCTTAGTAAACTGATGTTCTAGTGCAGTTATCCTCTTCAAAACACCGTTTTCTCTTACTCAGAGACCAAAGAATACGACACGGAGACGACATGGAGGCAGTAACTCAATATTATCGAAATATTCCCGATAATCTTTCGCCATATTATGGCTATTTTTTTCAGTCTAGAGTATATAACATGTTTGTATGTTATTTAGAGTGTTTATTATATCATATTAGATCAATTCTGATAGTAAATAAGCTGTAGAGTTGATATATAAGCTGATATAAGCGTATAATGAAGTTATTTTTCCTGGCGCGGCAACCCTTACGTGCATCATGATATGATTAATGACTGTTGCTAAATCTAGGGATAAGCTCCGCCTTCAGTTTTATGATGCCAAGTAGTCAGTTATTATATTAGAAAATATAATGCAAGAAAAAGCGATAAAAAACAAGGAAAAATTTCCAAAATATATATGGGCTGTGAGCAGACTCGCTACCAATATCACCGTCACCTTACCTCATATAAATGACTGTAATTTCTTGTAGAAACGTCGTAGAACATTCATTCTGGTACCATTGTGTTGCCAAAGAGTTAAGCTATTTCTCGATATATATAACTCAATTTCCATAATTTATCGATTTTTGGTCGAGCGCGCGCGCGGAAGTTACCCGAGGGACCCCTTGAGGCTTCTTTCAAACAGGATTCCTCAAGTCTGGTGAAGCTGAATTACCCATGATTATAATAGTAATCATTATTATAATACTGATGATACTGCTACTACTTGAACCACTAATACTATTTCTAATGATAATTATAATAACAATAGTACAAATAATAATCTGCGTGGATTTTCTCTTGTTTATCCAGTTATATATAAATTACCCAAACATAGGAGATGGAATACTTATGACAGTATTACTACTACTACTACTAGTAGTAGTAGTGGTAATTACTACTACTAGAAGTAGTAGTACTACCACCTCCTGCCTATGTATACCCATCCTACTCTCCTCATTAGTGTGACTTTGTAAATGGTCCAAGTTGGACAGAAATGTCGTCGTAAACTCTTCTCTTCTATGTGTGAGTTGTTTGTGTATCGTTCCAGTCGATGTATTGTGCCTTTTCTTTTTAGTAGTAGTACTATTCCCTAGCACTCCACTCTTTGCCTCCTCTTTCACTACTGTTATTGCCTTATTGTTACCTCTATCACTGTTGCACTACTGATACTGCTACTGTCACTACTACTACTCCCCTATCCAGTTCTATGACTCCTACCCCCATTAGTCTCTCTCTACTCTAAATTGTGGTTCCCTTTCCTTTCCACTTTTCTGTGGCTTGTAAATGGTACAAGTCAAACCGAAATGCTATCATAAGTTTTTTTCTTCCATTATTTGTGCATTGTTCCAGTCACAATATTGTGACTGGAACAATACATGGACAAATCTACTATGAAACTAATGAAGTGTAAGCTTGAATGCCCCTAATTCTGGAGGGGCCCCAGAAGCAACTTTAGTCCACTTTCCTTAAAAGTTCTGGGTATACTGACTCAGAAGCGGGTTGCAAAGGGGCCCAAATAATAATTCAAGGTTCAGAGCCCAAGAAATACAGGCCTGCTGCTAACAATATACCTGTTTTGTTCCTCCAGATACAATACCAGTGTCCCAATAATGGTTACTTCCAAGACCGCACTGTTAAGACGAGCGTGTGTCAGAACAACCACACCTGGCTGCCTGGCCCAGAGACTTTCTCTCGTTGTCTGGGTAAGTAGACCACAACTTCTATTTATATAGCAAAGACTGGATAGATGGACCATGTGCTGCTATCCTGTTTTATGAGATAGTTACCTAATAGGAGAATAGTAACTGTGTTTTCTGTCATGTGCTATTAGTACAATTACTATGACCACCACAGTCTCTAGTACCACTACTACTAATTTTACTACTATTACTATGACTGCTAGTACAACTACTACCCTACTAACACCTTTCTACATCCACAGAGGTAGTTACACTGGCTGCTGCTCCTACCATAGCAGGGACTACCAAAGTAGAGAACGTTACCTGTATCCAGTACCACGATAACCAGACTATCGTTCAACCTGCTAATGTAACGTAAGTTGATGCTGCCAATTGTTCAATGAGGTACAGGTGTTTGTCAAGGGTTTTTGTTTAAAAATTGGTTTGTTTTCGTCAGTAACCCCCCTTCAGGTAAACATGTTCTGTAGGTAACAGTAGTAATCCCTGTGATTTCTTTCTCAGATACACATGCCCTGGAGGATTTGTAGGCCTTGGTACTATCTTCAACTTTGTCAGTAGTAACTGCTCCTGGACTGGTCTGGTACAACCAGTCTGTGTTATACGTAAGTCTAATCCAACCTCTTATTTCCCTATGTTCTTTATTTTCCTGTGTTCTTCATTTCCTTCTATGTTCAAACACTTCTCCCACATTTGCCTCCAGATTTTCCTTACTCCTGTAAGATGTAAGACCTCCTTGTGCAATGCACAGGATAGCCTCCTTCCTTTCTTCATCACAACTGCAAATTTTCTGATGAATAAGACACATGCACAACATCTGGGGGCCTTTACTGATGAGATGAAGACACTCAGGTGTTTGCACATGTATTTTTACATGAGCCTGGCACTCTAGCCCATTACCGTAACACAGTGAGTGTTTTCACGTATCTATCTGGTACCTGATTATGTTGGTACATAATGTGGAATGAGTATTCAGTGGGACAATGTTTTCACTCTATGTAGAGCTTTATCAAGCCATGATAAAGCTCTACATAGAGCTTAATGTGGCAGCTGCCTGATTGATTGATTATCCTCGACTCACACACCTGGTAATACAATAGGTTTTAATCTAGAGAGAAGTAGATAGTTCTTCACAGTAGATAGCCTCAGTGTGGACTTCCAAGGTCTCTGCTGTCTGTCCCATGCACTCTCATGTACTCCCCTGTACTGTCTTCATAATCATAAGTGTGGCCAGTGAAGTTGTACATTATGAATATAGGCGTAGTCTAGTGGCCTGCACACCTGGTTGTATCACGATAACCAAGGTAGAAACAAAGGACGAACAAAATGACAGCGTGAGTAAATACTCGTACATTTCCTAAACCAAACAGCAAGCAGTTATATGTGCAATATATACAGAGGATATGTACAGAAAGTCAGTTTGCAAGCAAGGAACATACTGACAACTGTCTTCAACCAGACTTGGAGGTAAGTTTGCCAAAGTTGTTTTTACCAGTGTACCACATCACTTCACAACATCGGCAGGTTTCCCTGTGATTGGCTGGTTGAGCCAAGGTGCTAGCATGATGAGTGGGCACTGCTTGTTATACTCGTAGCATCTGCTACAGTGGTCGAGAGGGCATGCCTATGTGGGTGTGTTACATACCTGGAGTATACCTGGAGAGTGTGTTTTGGGGGTTAATGCCCCTATGGCCCAGTCTGTAACCAGGCCTCATATGCCAGATAAATTAACCCGTAAATGGTCCAAACGTATACAGTGGACCCCCGGTTAACGATATTTTTTCACTCCAGAAGTATGTTCAGGTGCCAGTACTGACTGAATTTGTTCCCATAAGGAATATTGTGAAGTAGATTAGTCCATTTCAGACCCCCAAACATACACGTACAAACGCACTTACATAAATACACTTACATAATTGGTCGCATTCGGAGGTGATCGTTATGCGGGAGTCCACTGTATATACGTTTTTTCAACATTTGAAAGTATGTAAAAAAAGTAGATCTTCTTTTTGTTTGTTTTTTACATTTGAAAATGTGTAAAAAAACTTTGATCTACTTTTTTTTTTTGTTACATTTGAAAATATGTAAAAAAAACTTAGATCTACTTTTGTAGCTCTACACATGTGAACGTAGATCTGCTGGACCGTTTATGGGTTAAAGCATACTCTTAGCATACCACATGTATACACCCTCTTCACCTCTCATATACTTCACGTTCTTCACTGCCAAGTCTTCAATGAAATTTTACTGGTAAAGGCTCAGTCCTGTTTATAATAGTTCATTTTATTTCACATTCTCTTTTTTTATGCCACCTGTGTACCATTTTAAAAAGCGTTTGTTGTGATAACTTTTTCTCCCGTACCGTCATCTGTACCTCCTCGTTCCACTAGTCGCTTCTCTTTCCTCCGGCACCCGCCCTCTGTACCCACAAACTTACGAACATTCTAACACTGGAATTCCTAACTCTATCCCACACTTCCTCCTTATAACCTGCTCTCTCTATCCCAACATTAATGTAACATTTACTTGTATCCAAGCATAATTACTGCTTACTGGTGACATTCTTTTTGTATCCCGTCTACCTTTTACTCTCATAGTAGCTACAACTAAATAATGATGTGATATATCTATCATCAGGCCTGGTCACAGACCGGGCCGCGGGGGCGTTGACCCCCAGAACTCTCTCCAGGTAAACTCCAGGTAAACTCCCTTTACAGCATGAATATCCATTAATCTTTTATCAACTACACAGTGTAACTATCATTACATCCTATGTCATATTTCATGTACTTGTTGATCTCTAATGAAAAAGTCTGGTCTTTTCCAAAACCAGTACTTCTGTTCCCTCCTTCAGAATCCATGGTGATGCTGTGTGTCTGTGTACTTACCTATTTGTACTCGCCTATTTTTTGGCTGGTTCCACTTCCTGACAACTATATGGCTGAAGAAATACTTTCTAACATCCCTGTGACTCATCTAAGTCTTCAACTTCCAATTGTGACCCCTTGTTGTTGTTTCCCATCTCTGGAACATTCTATCCCTATCCAACCTGTCAGTTCCTCTCAGTATTTTATGTCATTACATGTCCTCCCCTATCCCTCCTGTCCTCCAGTGTCGTCAAGTCAGTTTTCCTTAACCTCTTCTTGTAGGGCATTTCCCTTAGCTCCAGAACTAGTCTTGTTGCAAACTTTTGCACTTTCTCTAATTTCTTGAGATGCTTGACCAGGTGTGGATTCTCTGCTGGTGCTGCGTACTGTAATATGGGCCTGATGTACACGGTGTACAGAATCTTGAATGATTCCTTACTCAGGTGCTGAAGCACTGTTCTTAGTTTTGCCAGGCGCCCATATACTGCAACAGTTATTTGACTGATGTGCACCTCAGAAGATGTGCTCAATATTATACTCACCTCGAGATCCTTTTCTTTGAGTGAGGTTTGCAACCTTTGGCTCTCCTAACCTGTACTCCATCTATGGTCTTCTTTGGCCTTTCCTAATCATGACTGCACTTTGTGGGGTTAAACTCCAGGAACCAGTTGTTGCACCAGGCTTGCAACCTGTCCAGATCCCTTCATAAAGTCTGCAAACAGGGACACCTCTGAATCTGTAAGTTCCGTCATGTCATTCACATATTCCAGAAACAGTACCAGCCTTAAGACTGACCCTCGTGGAACCCCATTCGTCACAGGTGCCCAGTCTGACACCTCGTCGTGTATCATCACTCATTGTTTCCTTCTTGTCAGGTATTCTCTAATCTATTGCAGTGCCTTTCATGTTAAGCCTGCCTGCTCATCTAGCTTCTGTGTAGAACTGTGTCAAAAGCCATCATACAGTCTAAGAAAATGCAGTCTACCCACCCCTCTCTCCTGTCTTACTTCTGTCACCTTGTTATAAAACTCCAGTAGGTTTGTAACACAGGATTTCCTTTCCTTGAAACAGTGCTGGTTATCGCGTATGAGATCATTCCTTTCTAGGTGCTCCACCGCTCTTCTCCTGATAAGCTTCTCCATGACTTTACTTCCTATACATGTCAGTGACACTGGTCTGTGTTTTAATGCTGTCTGTCTCCTTTCTTAAACATTGGTACTATATTTGCTGTCTTCTATACCTCGGGTAGTCGCCCTGTTTCGATAGATGTGTTGAAAATTGTTGTTAGTGACATACACAGTACTTCTGCTCCCTCTCTCAGGACCCATGGAGATGTCCAGTCCCACTACCTTTGAGGCATCTGGTTCACTTAGCAGCCTCTTCACCTCCTCCTCGGTTGTGTGTAGTGTGTCCAGCACTTTCCTCAGGATCTGATATCCGGATGGGAAAGATGACATCTGTTATCATTCCTGTGAGCCTTGTTGCCGTGAGTGCTATGATGTCTAGGGATGCCCCCATGAATCGTGCCGCTCCTCGCATTTATTTATTGTCTGCATTGCTGTTCCATACCTTCAAATTCTTTTCTAATACTGTATTCTGGGGGGGGGGTTGTGGTGGCTGAGTGAGTGGGATACCTGGCAGGATACTATGGGAAGCTGTTTAGGTGGAGTTTGTTATGGGGGGGGTTGTGGTGGCTGAGTGAGTGGGATACCTGGCAGGATACTATGGGAAGCTGTGTAGGTGGAGTTTGTTATTGGGGGGGGCTGTGGTGGCTGAGTGAGTGGGATACCTGGCAGGATACTATGGGAAGCTGTGTAGGTGGAGTTTGTTAGGGGGGGGCTGTGAGTGATGAATATGGTTTGTTTTGGGTTAATTTGTTTGGTTGTAGTGTTGTGTTGGTAGTTCTGACAGAGGTTGTGTTTCCTGGGCCTCTTGAGTCAGGGCTCCCATGCCTGTCTATTCTTGTTTCTCCTTCCTGCCCCTTGTGTCTTTTATCCTCTCATTTTGTCACTCTATTTGTGGTCTGTCATGGTCGAGGTACACCTATGTGTGTGTGTGTGCACTCACCTGTCTGTGCTTGCAGGGGTCGAGTCACAGCTCCAGATCACATCAGTGTGTATGTTGACTTGTTTCTTAACTAGTAACTCACACAGTCCTGCTCCTTTCTTCAGAATTCATAAAGATACCATGTGTGTGTGTGTGTGTGTGTGTGTGTGTGTGTGTGTGAAGGTTGCTTTGAATGAAAGCTAATGTGTACATTCTGTATTTGACTTACCCTCAGCAACAACAACAGCAGCCACAACAAAAACAACAGCTGTAGCAACAGCAACAAAGACTACAGCAGCGGTAACTACAACAACTACAACTAAACCAACAACAACCATCACCACAACCACAACAAAACCAACCACCACCATAACTAAACCAACCACCACCATAACTAAACCAGCCACCACAACCACCACAACCACAACAACAACCACAACCACAACAACCACAACAACAACAACCACAACCACTAAACCTGCTTCCACCAATGGTAAGATTTTTTACTCTTTTTGTCCACTGACTAAATTTAATAAATCCTTGAAATACAATGCTGTATTATGACAATAAATCTGAAATACAATTACCAATATAAGATGTATGAATATTTAA
>NC_069480.1:9357106-9367106 GCF_026875155.1 Cherax quadricarinatus
TCAACCCTCTGAGTTCTTACCTCTCCTAGTGGCCTACGTCTCACCTCTTGGCGCTATAAAAAGCTCCATTCTGTCACTTCATCTCCATATTGTTTCATACTATGGAACAATGCTCTTCTCCAGACTGAGGGACTGACCACCTCAAAACTTTAAGGGTGATGGACTGATTACATCGTCTTCAAGTATCTTCTGCTTCTATCAACTTTTCTGTACTTGACTGAAGAAGCCTACTGTGTAGGCGAAACGTTTCATAATAAAGATACCTAACTGTTGCATATGTGTCTTACCTAACCACCTCTTGTGTCCGCCGAGGAGGCTCCTGGATGTGGGGTTGCTATCCTGGATTACGGATTTACTGGCATGGTTTCCATGCTGCCACTGGCACCGTTGGCTGCACTGAGGTCCTCTTGGGCATGGAGGGGATTTACAATCCCTTTCGTTTCTCCTGGGAGCTGCCCACTCCATGTACCGTGCCCCCTTTCTTTATTTTTCAGAAATATGTCCCAAATTCATAAAATTTCTCCTGCTGGACCCTAAGGCTAGGTTAGGTAAGGTTCATCAGGACAGAACGAGTGTTTCCCGACGAGGGTCTTAGATGATGACCTGCCATTGGAGGTTTTGCTCATCTGACCGAAACCTTTCCTGGCTTACCGATCCACCCCTTTAAAAATTAGGGTTTTAAGTACATATAAGCAAGACCCTTGTCTTCTATGGCACCCTCTCAACCCTGTCTTTAGACCGCTGTTTGGACCTTCCTAAGACTCCAGTACCT
This sequence comes from Cherax quadricarinatus, assembly GCF_026875155.1. NCBI lineage: Eukaryota > Metazoa > Arthropoda > Malacostraca > Decapoda > Parastacidae > Cherax > Cherax quadricarinatus. The sequence continues at coordinate 9,357,879 of NC_069480.1, forward strand.
TCTGCAGGAACATTTCGTTGCCCTCTTCTGGTATTGTGTTTCCGACTGACTTTTTTTTATAAGTCCGACCTTTAAATGTCTAAGGTGTCCCATGGTTCGATCGCTAGTTCATTCATCTCACACACTGAGGTCCAGGAGTCGATCCCTGGTATGGCTGGAAAACATTAGTGGACTGGTGTGGGTGGCATCCTGGGTGTTAGTGGACTGGTGTGGGTGGCATCCTGGGTGTTAGTGGACTGGTGTGGGTGGCATCCTGGGTGTTAGTGGACTGGTGTGGGTGGCATCCTGGGTGTTAGTGGACTGGTATGGGTCACATCCTGGGTGTTAGTGGACTGGTGTGGGTCACATCCTGGGTGTTAATGGACTGGTGTGGGTCACATCCTGGGTGTTAGTGGACTGGTGTGGGTCACATCCTGGGTGTTAGTGGACTGGTGTGGGTCACATCCTGGGTGTTAGTGGACTGGTGTGGGTCACATCCTGGGTGTTAGTGGACTGGTGTGGGTCACATCCTGGTGTATTTGGACTGGTGGGGTCAAAATCCTGGGTGTTAGTGGACTGGTGTGGGTCACATCCGGGGTGTTAGTGGACTGGTGTGGGTCACATCCTGGTGTTAGTGGACTGGTGGGGGTCCCCATCCTGGTGTTAGGGGACTGGGTGTGGGTCAGATCCTGGGTGTTAGTGGACGGTGTGGTCACATCCTGGGTGTTAGGGGACTGGTGGGGTCACATCCTGGGTGTTAGTGGACTGGTGTGGGTCAAAATCCGGGGTGTTAGTGGACGGGTGGGGTCACATCCGGGGTGTTAGTGGACTGGTGTGGGTCACATTCCTGGGTGTAGGGGAACTGGTGTGGGTCACATCCTGGGTGTTAGTGGACTGGTGGGGGTCACATCCTGGGTGTTAGGGGACTGGTGTGGGTCACATCCTGGGTGTTAAGAGACAGTGTTGGTCACATCCTGTGTGTTAGTGGAGTGGTGTGGGTCACATCCTGGGTATTAGTGGACTAGTGTGGGTCACATCCTGGGTGTTAGTGGACTGGTGTGGGTCACATCCTGGGTGTTAGTGGACTGGGGGTGTGGTCACATCCGGGGTTGTTAGTGGACTGGTGTGGGTCACATCCTGGGTGTTAGTGGACTGGTGGGGGTCACATCCTGGGTGTTAGGGGAAACTGGTGTGGGCCCACATCCTGGGTGTTAGTGGACTGGTGTGGGTCACATCCTGGATTTAGTGGACTGGTGTGGGTCACATCCTGGTGTTAGTGGACTGGTGTGGGTCACATCCTGGGTTTAGTGGACTGGTGTGGGTCACATCCTGGGTGTTAGTGGACTGGTGTGAGTCACATCCTGGGTGTTAGTGGACTGGTGTGGGTCACATCCTGGGTGTTAGTGGACTGGTGTGGGTCACATCCTGGTGTTAGTGGACTGGGTGTGGGTCACATCCTGGGTGTTAGTGGACTGGGGTGGGTCACATCCTGGGTGTTAGTGGACTAGTGTGGGTCACATCCGGGGAAAAAAACTGACATAATTTGCAGGAAATGCTCAACATAACAAGGTACTTTCTATATAGCAGTATGTCATGGGTGCCCAACTATTGTCTGTATACCTTGTACATGTATACCTTGTACATGTATACCTTGTACACGTATACCTTGTACATGTATACCTTGTACATGTATAACCTTTTGTACATTTTATTTAAACCTTGTACATGTATACCTTGTACAGGGTAAACCATTTACCACATGTATACCTTGTACTGTATACCTTGTACAAACGTAAAACCTTGTACATTAACCTTGTACATGTATACCTTGTACATGTATCCCTTTGTACTTTGTATACCTTGTACACGTATACCTGTACATGTAAACCTTGTACAAGTTAACCTTGTACATGTATACCTTTGTACATGTATACCTTGTACCGTTATACCTTGTACAGGGTAATACCTGTACATGTATACCTTGTACATGTATACCTTGTACATGTATACCTTGTACATGTATACCTTGTACATTTATACCTAGTACATGTATACCTTGTACATGTATACCTTGTACATGTAAAACCTTGTACAAGTAAAAACCTTGTGCCATGTATACCTTGTACATGTCCTTGTAAAATTTATATACTAGAAACATGTATACCTTGTACATGAAATACCTTTTTACATGTATACCTTGTACATGTATACCTTGTACATTTATACCTAGTACATGTATACCTTGTACATGTATACCTTGTACATGTATACCTTGTGCATGTATACCTTGTACATGTATACCTTGTACATGTACTGGTCCCACACCTACATGACCAGCACCATCTAACACTGTTCTTGTTACCTGTTGCCCTTCCCACTCAAGTTCCTCTCCTGTCCCCACTCAAGTTCCTCTCCTGTCCCCACTCAAGTTCCTCTCCTGTCCCCACTCAAGTTCCTCTCCTGTCCCCACTCAAGTTCCTCTCCTGCCCCCCACTCAAGTTCCCTCTCCTGTCCCCACTCAATTTTCCTCTCCTGTCCCCACTCAAGTTCCTCTCCTGTCCCACTCAAGTTCCTCTCCGCCCCCCACTCAAGTTCCTCTCCTGTCCCCACTCAAGTTCCTCTCCTGTACCCACTCAAGTTCCTCTCCTGTCCCCACTCAAGTTCCTCCCTGTCCCCACTCAAGTTCCTCTCCTGTCCCCACTCTAGTTCCTCTCCTGTCCCCACTCAAGTTCCCTCCTTCCCCACTCAAGTTCCTCTCCTGTCCCCACTCAAGTTCCCTCTCCTGTCCCCACTCAAGTTCCTCTCCTGTTCCCCACTCTATTCGTCTCCTGTCCCCACTCAAGTTCCTCTCCTGTCCCCACTCAAGTTCCTCTCCTGTCCCCACTCAAGTTCCTCTCCTGTCCCCCACTCAAGTTCCTCTCTTGTCCCCACTCAAGTTCCTCTCCTGTACCCACTCAATTTCCCCTCTCCTGTCCCCACTCAAGTTTCCTCTCCTGTCCCCACTCAAGTTCCTCTCCTGTCCCCACTCAAGTTCCTCTCCTGTCCCCACTCAAGTTCCTCTCCCTGTCCCCACTCAAGTTCCTCCCCCTTCCCCACTCAAGTTCCTCTCTTGTCCCCACTCAAGTTCCTCTCTTGTCCCCACTCAAGTTCCTCTCCTGTACCCACTCAAGTTCCTCTCCTGTCCCCACTCAAGTTCCTCTCCTGTCCCCACTCAAGTTCCTCTCCTGTCCCCAACTCAAGTTCCTCTCCTGTCCCCACTCAAGTTCCTCTCCTGTCCCCACTCAAGTTCCCTCTCCTGTCCCCACTCAAGTTCCTCTCCTGTCCCCACTCAAGTTCCTCTCCTGTCCCCACTCAATTCCTCTCCTGTCCCCACTCAAGTTCCTCTCCGTCCCCACTCAAGTTCCTCTCCTGTCCCCACTCAATTTCCCTCTCCTGTCCCCACTCAAGTTCCTCTCCTGCCCCCACTCAAGTTCCTCTCCTGCCCCCCACTCAAGTTCCTCTCCTTGTCCTCACTCAAGTTCCTCTCCTGTCCCCACTCTAGTTCCTCTCCTGTCCCCACTCAAGTTCCTCTCCTGTCCCCACTCAAGTTCCTCTCCTGTCCCCACTCAAGTTCCTCTCTTGTCCCCACTCAAGTTCCTCTCCTGTCCCCACTCAAGTTCCTCTCTTGTCCCCACTCAAGTTTCCTCTCCTGTACCCACTCAAGTTCCTCTCCTGTCCCCACTCAAGTTCCTCTCCTGTCCCCACTCAAGTTCCTCTCCTGTCCCCACTCAAGTTCCTCTCCTGTCCCCACTCAAGTTCCTCTCCTGTCCCCACTCAAGTTCCTCTCCTGTCCCCACTCAAGTTCCTCTCCTGTCCCCACTCAAGTTCCTCTCCTGTCCCCACTCAAGTTCCTCTCCTGTCCCCACTCAAGTTCCTCTCCTGTCCCCACTCAAGTTCCTCTCCTGTCCCCACTCAAGTTCCTCTCCCTGTCCCCACTCAAGTTCCTCTCCTGTCCCCACTCAAGTTCCTCTCCTGCCCCACTAAAATTTCCCTCTCCTGTCCCCACTCAATTCCTCTCCTGTCCCCACTCTAGTTCCTCTTCTCTGTCCCCACTCAAGTTCCTCTCCTGTCCCCACTCAAGTTCCTCTCTTGTCCCCACTCAAGTTCCTCTCCTGTACCCACTCAAGTTCCTCTCCTGTCCCCACTCAAGTTCCTCTCTTGTCCCCACTCAAGTTCCTCTCCTGTACCCACTCAAGTTCCTCTCCTGTCCCCACTCAAGTTCCTCCTCCTGTCCCCACTCAATTTCCTCTCCTGTCCCCACCAAGTTCCTCCCCCTGTCCCCACTCAAGTTCCTCTCCTGTCCCCACTCAAGTTCCCCCTCCTGTCCCCACTCAATTTCCTCTCCTGTCCCCACTCAAGTTCCTCTCCTGTCCCCCCCTCAAGTTCCTCTCCTGTCCCCACTCAATTCCTCTCCTGTCCCCACTCAAGTTCCTCTCCTGTCCCCACTCTAGTTCCTCTCCTGTCCCCACTCAAGTTTCCTCTCCTGTCCCCACTCAAGTTCCTCCCTTTGTCCCCACTCAAGTTCCTCTCCTGTCCCCACTCTAGTTCCCCCTCCTGTCCCCACTAAAGTTCCTCTCCTGTCCCCACTCAAGTTCCTCTCCTGTCCCCACTCAATTTTCCTTCTCCTGTCCCCACTCAAGTTCCTCTCCTGTCCCACTCAAGTTCCCTCCCTTCCCCCACTCAAGTTCCTCTCCTGTCCCCACTCAAGTTCCTCTCCTGTCCCCACTCAAGTTCCTCTCCTGTCCCCACTCAAGTTCCTCTCCTGTCCCCACTCAGTTCCTATACAGTTTTACCTATATAGGCCTATATAGTCTATGATATAGGTAGGCCTATATAACACACCATGTATGGTCTTGTAAGTTTGAAGCCCAGCTGATGATGCTTCTGTAAGGTCCCTAGCAAGTTTGAAGCCTAGTTGAAGCAGCATTCTCGCAGAAAACAATTTTGGAAATCTGTCAAGTGGCCATGAGGACACTTGGTGCTTGTGGAAAGTTGATGCCTATCTCCTGATGCATTCTTGAGGTATTAACAAATAATATAAATAATAATAATGACAAAATCGATAGTAGTAGTTGTAGTTGTTGTTTTAGTTGTTGTAGTAGTTGTAGTTGTTGTAGTTGTTTTAGTTGTTGTAGTTGTAGTTGTAGTTGTTGTTGTAGTTGTTGTAGTTTTAGTTGTTGTAGTTGTTGTAGTTGTTGTTGTTGTAGTTTTAGTTGTTGTAGTTGTTGTTGTTGTAGTTGTTGTAGTTTTTAGTTGTTGTAGTTGTTGTAGTTGTTGTTGTTTTAGTTGTATTTTTTGTAGGTGTTGTTGTTGTAGTTTTTTTGTAGTTTTTTTTAGTTGTTGTAGTTGTTGTAGTTGTTGTAGTTGTTGTAGTTGTTTTAGTTGTTGTAGTTGTTGTAGTTGTTTTAGTTGTTGTAGTTGTTGTTGTTGTAGTTGTTGTAGTTGTTGTAGTTGTAGTTTTTTTTAGTTGTTGTTGGGAGTTGTTGTTTTAGTTGTTGTAGTTGTAGTTGTAGTTGTTTTAGTTGTTGTTGTTGTAGTTGTTTTAGTTGGTTGTAGTTGTAGTTGTTTTAGTTGTTTTGTAGTGTTGTTGTAGTTGTTGTAGTTGTAGTTTGTAGTTGTTTTAGTTGTTGTAGTTGTTGTAGTTGTTGTAGTTGTTTGTTTGTATTGTTGTAGTTGTTGTAGTTTTTTTTAGTTGTTGTAGTTGTTGTAGTTTTGTAGTTGTTTTAGTTTTTTAGTTGTTGTAGTTGTTGTAGTTGTTGTTTGTTTTAGTTTTTTTAGTTGTTGTTGTAGTTTTTTTTAGTTGTTTTAGTTGGGTTTTAGTTTTTAGTTGTTTTAGTTTGTTTTTAGTTGTAGTTGTTTTAGTTTTTTTAGTTGTTGTAGTTGTTGTAGTTGTTGTATTGGGTTTTTTAGTTGTTTTAAATTGTTTTAGTTTTGGGAGTTGTAGTTGTTTTAAGTTTTGTAGTTGTAGTGTTGTAGTTGTTGTAGTTGTTGGTAGTTGTTTAGTTGTTGAGTTGTTGTGTTGTTATATTGTTTTAGTTGTGTAGTTGTTGTAGTTGTTTTAGTTGTTTTAGTTGTTGTAGTTGTTGTTTTAGTTGTTGTAGTTGTTGTAGTTGTTTTAGTTGTTGTAGTTGTTGTAGTTGTAGTGTTTAGTTGTTGTAGTTTTTAGTGTTGTAGTTGTTGTAGTTGTTGTAGTTTTAGTTGTTGTGTTGTTGTAGTTGTTTTAGTTGTTGTAGTTGTTGTTTGTTTTTTGTAGTTTTTAGTTGTTTTAGTTGTTTGTAGTTGTAGTTGTTTTGGGGAGTTGTAGTTGTTTTAGTTGTAGTTTGTTTTAGTTGTTGTAGTTTGTTTAGTTGTGTAGTTGTAGTTTTTTGTAGTTGTAGTTGTTTAGGGTTTTAGTTGTTAGTTTTGTAGATGTTGTAGTTGTTTTATTGTTTTTATTGTTTAAGTTGTTGTAGTTGTTTTAGTTGGTTTTTTTTTAATTGTAGTTGTTTTAGTTTTGTATTGTTGTAGTTTTGTATTGTTGTAGTTGTTGTAGTTGTGAGTTGTTTTATTGTTTTAAGATTGTTTTTAGTTGTTTAGTTGTTTAGTTGTTGTATTGTTTAGTTGTATTTTTTTAAGTTTTTAGGTTTAGTTGTTGAGTTGTTGTATTGTGTAGGTAGTTGTTTAGTTTTTTAGTTGTTTTAGTGTTGTAGTTGTTTTAGTTGTTGTAGTTTTTTTATTGTTTTAAGTTGTAAATTGTTTTAAAATTTTGTTTGTTTATTTATGAAAGTTGATGTATTAGTTGTTGTAGTTGTTTAGTTGTTGTAGGAGTGTATTTTAGTTGGTTGTTGAGGTTTTTGTTGTTTTGTAGTATTTTAGTTTGTTGTTGTTGTATTTGTTGTAGTTGTTTTAAATGTTGAGTGTTTGTATTTTTGTAGTTGTAGTTTTTTATTTTTAAGTTTTTTTAAAATTTTGTATTTGAGGTCTGTATTGTTTTAGTTTATTAGTTGGTATTGGTGTTGTGAATTGTTGAGTTGTTTTATTGAATTTTAATTAGTTGTAGTTTTTTTAGTTGTTGAGTTGTTAGTTTTGTATTGTTGTAATTTTTAGGTTGTAATTTTGTATTTTGTATTGAGTTGTTTAGTGTTGAAGTTGTTGTTTGTGTAGTTGTTTAGTTTTAAAGTTTGTTTATTGTTAGTTGTTTAATTGTTTGTAGTTTGTAGTGTGAGTTTTATATTAGTTTTAGTTGTTAGTTTTAGTTTGTAGTTTTGAAGTTGGGTTTTTAAAGTGAAGTTTTTAGTTGGTGTTTGTTTAGTTGGTATTGTAATGTTTGTAGTTTTAGTTGATTGTAGTTTGAGAATTAATTAAGGGGACGCACTAAACGTAAGATTATACAACGCCTGTTAATGGAAGGTACTGTAATCCAGGGGAAATGAGCACAGACCAGTCCCTAACAAGGCCCTCACCCAGCAATCAAGGAACCTAGGAACTACTGTATACAAAGAAACAAAAGGACAGGTTCAACAGCCTGACACTGGTAGTTACAACAGCCTGACACTGGTAGTTACAACAGCCTGACACTGGTAGTTACAACAGCCTGACACTGGTAGTTACAACAGCCTGACACTGGTAGTTACAACAGCCTGACACTGGTAGTTACAACAGCCTGACACTGGTAGTTACAAAATTCACTGTAGTACAACACCTGAACAACTGTATTACAAAACCCGACACTGGTAGTTAAACGTGACCCTGTAGTACAACAGCCATTTAACACGGTAGTACCCTGACACTGGGGAGAAATGACACTTGGTAGTTAAAAAGCCACACTGGTATAAAAAGCCTACACTGTATTACAACCCTGAATGGTAGTAACAAACCCGACACGTGTTACAAAGCCTCACGGATTCAAACCGGGAAATGGGATTTTCAACAAGCCTGACACTGGTATTACAACACCTACACTGGTATTACAACACCCGACACGGGATTTTCAACACCGACACTGGTAGTTACAACAGCCTGACACTGGTAGTTACCAGCTGATTAATTTGCATGTTGCCCTGGGTACCACCTGTGTCCCATGACACACTGGTACCTACCCACCACCTGTGCTGCATGTTAATGTACCGTGGTACCTACCTGCCTTAGTGGGGTTTAAAGTCTATTACACCAGGGTCATGACCCTAGTGTAGTAGGTAGACTTTAAACCCCATTAACCAACCAGTCTTAATGATCCTGGTGTAGTAGATAGACTTTAAACCCCATTAACCAATCAACCAGTCTTAATGACTCTGGTGTAGTAGATAGACTTTAAACCCCATTAACCAATCAACCAGTCTTAATGACTCTGGTGTAGTAGATAGACTTTAAACCCCATTAACCAACCAACCAGTCTTAATGACCCTGGTGCAGTAGATAGACTTTAAACCCCATTAACCAACCAACCAGTCTTAATGACCCTGGTGCAGTAGATAGACTTTAAACCCCATTAAACCCAACCACCATCTTAATGACCCTGGTGTAGTAGATAGACTTTAAACCCCTTTAACCAACACCAGTCTTAATGACCCTGTGTAGTAGATAGACTTTAAACCCCATTAACCAACCACCAGTCTTAATGACCCTGGTGTAGTAGATAGACTTTAAACCCCATTAACCAACCAACCAGTCTTAATGACCTGGTGTAGTAGATAGACTTTAAACCCATTAACCAACCAACCAGTCTTAATGACCCTGGTGCAGTAGATAGACTTTAAACCCCATTAACCAAACCCAAACCAGTCTTAATGACCCTGGTGCAGTAGATAGACTTTAAACCCCATTAACCAACCAACCAGTCTTAATAACCCTGGTGTAGTAGATAGACTTTAAACCCCATTAACCAACCAACCAGTCTTAATGACCCTGGTGTAGTAGATAGACTTTAAACCCCATTAACCAACCAACCATCTTAATGAACCCTGGTGTAGTAGATAGACTTTAAACCCCATTAACCAACCAACCAGTCTTAATGACCCTGGTGTAGTAGATAGACTTTAAACCCCATTAACCAACCAACCAGTCTTAATGACCCTGGTGTAGTAGATAGACTTTAAACCCCATTAACCAACCAACCAGTCTTAATGACCCTGGTGTAGTAGATAGACTTTAAACCCCATTAACCAACCAACCAGTCTTAATGACCCTGTGTAGTAGATAGACTTTAAACCCCATTAACCAACCAACCAGTCT
>NC_069480.1:9372106-9377106 GCF_026875155.1 Cherax quadricarinatus
CCGGTCTGAGACCATGCCTCCTGGTGGATCAGAGCCTGATCAACCAGGCTGTTGCTGCTGGCTGCACGCAAACCAACATACGAGCCACAGCCCGGCTGATCCGGAACTGACTTTAGGTGCTTGTCCAGTGCCAGCTTGAAGACTGCCAGGGGTCTGTTGGTAATCCCCCTTATGTGTGCTGGGAGGCAGTTGAACAGTCTCGGGCCCCTGACACTTATTGTATGGTCTCTTAACGTGCTAGTGACACCCCGCTTTCATTGGGGGATGGGCATCGTCTGCCCAAGTCTTTTGCTTTCGTAGTGGGTGATTTTCGTGTGCAAGTTCGGTACTAGTCCCCTAGGATTTTCCAGTGTATAAATCATGTATCTCTCCCTCCGGCGTTCCAGGGGAATACAGGTTTAGGAACCTCAAGCGCTCCCAATAATTGAGGTGTTTTATCTCCGTTATGCGCGCCGTGAAAGTTCTCTGTACATTTTCAGGTCAGGCAATTTCACCAGCCTTGAAAGGTGCTGTTAGTGTGCAGCAATATTCCAGCCTAGATAGAACAAGTGACCTGAAGAGTGTCATCATGGGGCTTGGCCTCCTAGTTTTGAAGTTCTCATTATCCATCCTGTCATTTTTCTAGCAGATGCGATTGATACAATGTTATGGTCCTTGAAGGTGAGATCCTCCGACATGATCACTCCCAGGTCTTTGACGTTGGTGTTTCGCTCTATTTTGTGGCCAGAATTTGTTTTGTATTCTGATGAAGATTTAATTTCCTCATGTTTACCATATCTGAGTAATTGAAATTTCTCATCGTTGAACTTCATATTGTTTTCTGCAGCCCACTGAAAGATTTGGTTGATGTCTGCCTGGAGCTTTGCAGTGTCTGCAATGGAAGACACTCATGCAGATTCGGGTGTCATCTGCAAAGGAAGACACGGTGCTGTGGCTGACATCCTTGTCTATGTCGGATATAAGGATGAGGAACAAGATGGGAGCGAGTACTGTGCCTTGTGGAACAGAGCTTTTCACCGTAGCTGCCTCGGACTTTACTCTGTTGACGACTACTCTCTGTGTTCTGTTAGTGAGGAAATTATAGATCCATCGACCGACTTTTCCTGTTATTCCTTTAGCACGCATTTTGTGCGCTATTACGCCATGGTCACACTTGTCGAAGGCTTTTACAAAGTCTGTATATATTACATCTGCATTCTTTTTGTCTTCTAGTGCATTTAGGACCTTGTCGTAGTGGTCCAATAGTTGAGACAGACAGGAGCGACCTGTTCTAAACCATGTTGCCCTGGTTGTGTAACTGATGGGTTTCTAGATGGGTGGTGATCTTGCTTCTTAGGAACCCTTCAAAGATTTTTATGATATGGGTGTTAGTGCTATTGGTCTGTAGTTCTTTGCTGTTGCTTTACTGCCCCCTTTGTGGAGTGGGGCTATGTCTGTTGTTTTTAGTAACTGAGGGACGACCCCCGTGTCCATGCTCCCCTCTCCATAGGATGGAAAAGGCTCGTGATAGGGGCTTCTTGCAGTTCTGATGAACACAGAGTTCCATGAGTCTGGCCCTGGGGCAGAGTGGCATGGGCATGTCATTTATCGCCTGTTCGAAGTCATTTGGCGTCAGGATAACATCGATAGGCTTGTGTTAATCAAATTTTGTGGCTCTCTCATAAAAATTCATTTTGATCTTCGACTCTCAGTCTGGTTAGCGGCTTGCTAAAACTGAGTCATATTGGGACTTGAGTAGCTCAACTCATTTTCCTTGTTGTCATCTGTGTAGGACCCATCTTGTTTAAGTAGGGGCCCAATACTGGACGTTGTTCTCGATTTTGATTTGGCATAGGAGAAGAAAATACTTTGGGTTTCTTTCGATTTCATTTATGGCTTTTAGTTCTTCCCGCGATTCCTGACTCCAAAGGATTCTTTTAGCTTAAGTTCGATGCTTGCTATTTCTCTGACCAGTGTCTCCCTAACGCATTTCAGATATATTGACCTCTTTTAAGCCGCTCTGTTATTCTTTTCCGTCGCCTGTAAAGGGAGCGCCTGTCTCTTTCTGTTTTACATCTACTCCTCCTTTTTCTTAGAGGAATAAGCCTTGTGCATACATCGAGTGCTACCGAGTTAATCTGTTCTAGGCATAAGTTGGGGTCTGTGTTGCTTAGTATATCTTCCCAGCTTATATCGGTTAGGACTTGGTTTACTTGGTCCCACTTTATGTTTTTGTTATTGAAGTTGAATTTGGTGAATGCTCCCTCGTGGACTAATCTCATTATGTCGGCTGGGGCTCCGCGCATACATGACTGAACCTCAATTATGTTGTGATCTGAGTATATTGTTTTTGATATGGTGATATTTCTTATCAGATCATCATTGTTAGTGAAGATGAGGTCTAGTGATATTCTCCAGTCTAGTAGGCTCTATTATTTGCTGGTTTAAATTGAATTTGTGCAGAGATTTAAAAGCTCGTGTGAGTGTGAGTTTTCATCAGAGCTGCCTCCTGGTGTTATTACTGCAACAATGTTTATTTGCTATATTCCTCCATTTTAGGTGCCTTAAGTTGAAATCCCCCAGGAGCAAGATGTTGGGTGCAGGAGCTGGAAGGTTTTCCAGACAGTGGTCAATTTTTTAACAGCTGTTCCTGGAATTGCTGGGATGTTGCATCCGGAGGCTTGTTGACTATCACAATGACTAGGTTTTGGTTCTCGACCTTTACTGCTAAAACTTCCACTACATCATTTGAGGCATTTAGCAGTTCTGTGCAAACAAGTGACTCTGCAATGTACAGGCCAACCCCCCCCTTTTGCCTGTTCACTCTGTCACATCTGTATAGGTTGTAACCTGGGATCCATATTTCGTTGTCCAAGTGATCCTTTATGTGGGTCTCAGTGAAAGCCGCGAACATTGCCTTTGCCTCTGCAAGCAGTCCACGGATGAAAGGTATTTTGTTGTTTGTTGTAATATGTCCACCCTGGGGGGTAATATGTCCACCCTGGGGGTAATATGTCCACCCTGGGGGTAATATGTCCACCCTGGGGGTAATATGTCCACCCTGGGGGTAATATGTCCACCCTGGGGGTAATATGTCCACCCTGGGGGGTAGTATGTCCACCCTGGGGGGTAGTATGTCCACCCTGGGGGTAATATGTCCACCCTGGGGGTAATATGTCCACCCTGGGGGTAATATGTCCACCCTGGGGGTAGTATGTCCACCCTGGGGGTAATATGTCCACCCTGGGGGTAATATGTCCACCCTGGGGGTAATATGTCCACCCTGGGGGTAATATGTCCACCCTGGGGGGTAATATGTCCACCCTGGGGGGTAATATGTCCACCCTGGGGGTAATATGTCCACCCTGGGGGTAATATGTCCACCCTGGGGGGTAGTATGTCCACCCTGGGGGTAATATGTCCACCCTGGGGGTAATATGTCCACCCTGGGGGTAATATGTCCACCCTGGGGGTAATATGTCCACCCTGGGAGTAATATGTCCACCCTGGGGGTAATATGTCCACCCTGGGGTAATATGTCCACCCTGGGGGGTAGTATGTCCACCTGGGGGTAATATGTCCACCCTGGGGGTAATATGTCCACCCTGGGGGTAATATGTCCACCCTGGGGGTAATATGTCCACCCTGGGGGTAATATGTCCACCCTGGGGGTAATATGTCCACCCTGGGGGTAATATGTCCACCCTGGGGGGTAGTATGTCCACCCTGGGGGTAATATGTCCACCCTGGGGGTAATATGTCCACCCTGGGGTAATTATGTCCACCCTGGGGGTAATATGTCCACCCTGGGGGTAATATGTCCACCCTGGGGGTAATATGTCCACCCTGGGGGGTAATATGTCCACCCTGGGGGTAATATGTCCACCCTGGGGGTAATATGTCCACCCTGGGGGGTAATATGTCCACCCTGGGGGTAATATGTCCACCCTGGGGGTAATATGTCCACCCTGGGGGTAATATGGTCCACCCTGGGGGTAATATGTCCACCCTGGGGTAATATGTCCACCCTGGGGGTAATATGTTCCACCCTGGGGGTAATATGTCCACCCTGGGGGTCAATGTCCACCCTGGGGGGTAATATGTCCCCCTGGGGGTAGTAGTCCACCCTGGGGGGTAGTATGTCCACCCTGGGGGTAATATGTCCACCCTGGGGGTCATATGTCCACCCTGGGGGGTAATATGTCCACCCTGGGGGGTAGTATGTCCACCCTGGGGGGTAGTATGTCCACCCTGGGGGGTAATATGTCCACCCTGGGGGGTAATATGTCCACCTGGGGGTAATATGTCCACCCTGGGGGTAATATGTCCACCCTGGGGGTTAATATGTCCCCCTGGGGGTAGTATGTCCACCCTGGGGGTAGTATTCCACCCTGGGGGTAATATGTCCACCCTGGGGGTCATATGTCCACCCTGGGGGGTAATATGTCCACCCTGGGGGGTAGTATGTCCACCCTGGGGGGTAGTATATCCACCCTGGGGGGTAATATGTCCACCCTGGGGGGTAATATGTCCACCCTGGGGGGGGGAACATTTAAGTACATAATGTGGCAACACTGTGAGGGCTGCTCAGTGTGCCTCTGGCAGTGGTCGAGGGAGGATGTGCGTCACATCGCTCCCGTAACTCCCCTTAAACCACTTAAAAAAAACCCGAGTTTTTTACCCCCTTATACAGGTGAGTTTCACCCCTTTGACCCCCCTATATCGTTGACCCCTTTGCCGTAACCCCTTGATAGGGGGAGTTACAGTTCTTCCCGGAACAGCATTTACAGATGTAAACACAGACTGGTAAATTAATTTACACGGGGCGGTAAACCCGTATGGGTCGTGCAGGGGGGGGACGAGGTCTGATACGAGGGGAGAGAAGCTTTTGTTCCTCGGATCAAGAGCGGCGTTGTGTGAGTTATTATTATTATTATTATTATTATTATTATTATTGTTTTATTATTATTATTATTATTTTTTTTGTATATGTTATTATTATTATTAATTGTTTTATTATA
>NC_069480.1:9382106-9476448 GCF_026875155.1 Cherax quadricarinatus
AACAACAACAGCAGTAACAGCAGCAGGAACAACAGCAGCAGTAACAGCAGCAGGAACAACAGTAAAACAGCAGGAACAACAGTAAAAACAACAGTAACAGCAGCAGGAACAACAGTAACAACAACAGTAACAGCAGGAACAACAGCAGCAGTAACAGCAGCAGCAACAGTAACAGCAGCAGGAACAACAACAACAACAGAAGTAACAGCAGCAGGAACAGCAGCAGGAGCAACAGTAAAAACAACAGCAGTAACAGCAGCAGGAACAACAGTAACAACAGCAGTAACAGTAGCAGGAACAACAACAGCAGTAACAGCAGCAGGAACAACAACAGCAGTAGCAACAGTAACAGCAGCAGGAACAACAACAGCAGTAGCAACAGTAACAGCAGCAGGAACAACAACAGCAACAGAAGTAACAGCAGCAGGAACAACAACAGCAGTAGCAACAGTAACAGCAGCAGGAACAACAACAGCAGTAGCAACAGTAACAGCAGCAGGAACAACAACAGCAGTAACAGCAGCAGTAACAGTAGCAGGAACAACAACAGCAGTAGCAACAGTAACAGCAGCAGGAACAACAACAGCAGTAGCAACAGTAACAGCAGCAGGAACAACAACAGCAGTAGCAACAGTAACAGCAGCAGGAACAACAACAGCAGTAGCAACAGTAACAGCAGCTGGAACAACAACAACAACAGAAGTAACAGCAGCAGGAACAACAACAGCAGTAACAGCAGCAGGAACAACAACAGCAGTAGCAGCAGTAACAGCAGCAGGAACAACAGTAAAACAACAGTCAGGCAGGAACAACATAAAACACAGCAGTAGGAACAACAACAGCAGTAGCAGCAGGAACAACAACAACAACAACAAGTAACAGCAGTAACAGCAGCAGGAACAACAACAGCAGTAACAGCAGCAGGAACAACAACAGCAGTAACAGCAGCAGGAACACAGCAGTAACAGCAGCAGGAACAACAACAAGTAACAGCAGTAACAGCAGCAGGAACAACAGCAGCAGTCACAAGTGTTATACAAGGAGGGCAGACACAGGAAAGTGTCAGACGTGTCACCTTCTTGTTGAAAATCAATGAAGAACCTTGATGGTTCCTACCTGAGTGAGAGAGTGAGTGAGAGTGAGTGAGAGTGAGAGTGAGAGAGAGTGAGTGAGAGTGAGAATGAGTGTGAGACTCAGTGAGAGTGAAAATGAGAGCGAATGTGAGAAGGGAGTGTGTGTGTGTTTACTCATCTGTGGTTGCAAGGGTTGATGCACAGCTCCTAGCCCCACTTCTTCGTTTTTGGCTACTAGGGCAATCCCTAGTCCAAGAGCTTCATCATACCTCTTCTTAAAGCTGTGTATGGATCCTGCCTCCACTACATCACTCTCCATATTGTTCCACTTCCTGACAACTCGAAGGCTAAAGAAATACTTCCTAACATTCCTATGGTCATCTGAGTTTTAATATTCCAGTTGTGACCCCTTGTTTCTGTGTCCCATCTCTGGAACATTCTAACTCTGTCCACCTTGTCAATTCCTCTCAGTATTTTATACGTCGTTATCATATCCCTCCTGTTCTCTAGTATCATCAGGTTGAGTTCGCTTAACCTCTCCTCATAACACATTTCCCTTAGTTCCGGGACTAGTCATGTTGCAAACATTTGAACCTTCTCCAGTTTATTGACGTGTGTGACCAGGTGTGGGTTCCATAATGGTGCTACATACTCCAGTACGGGCCTGACGTACACGATGTACAGAATGTCGAAACACCATTCCTAGGTTTGCTAGGAGCCCATATGCTGCAGCAGTTGTTGGTGTGCACCTCGGGAGATGTTCTCTGTATAATGCTCACCCCAAGATCCTTTTCCCTGAGTGAGGTTTGCAGTCTTTTTAGATTTAGATTTTGCCACCGAAGTGGCTAGTTTATTGTGCACCCCATATCCATCCTGTGGACGGTAGCGCGAGAACATATCCGTGGACGGTAGCGCGAGAACAATCATCTGTGGACGTACACATACCACTGACGTAGCGGAGCTATGGATACACAAAAGGCCCAGGAACTAGGCCCCAAAGGGTTAACAGGAATACATATGGATTTATATCTACATATCTATAGTTCACTTATCTGTTACAAGCAAATTTAGGAAATTTGCTTAGTATATCTGGTATCTTATTTTCATTTATAAGATATCTTGACATGTCACATAGGTTATTATACTGTCTGTCTCTGTATTCCTCAATAAGTGGACAATTAAGCACATAGTGTTCAAGAGAGTGACCATATGCCTGATCACATAATTTACATTTAGTTTGATCATCATCTGTGTGTCTCCCAAACTGCCAGAAGTACTTGTAAACCTAAACCAAGCACTAAGTCAGTACTTGTAACAAGACTAAGCCTGGCCATACAACACAGTCAGTTGTAACCAAGCAAGCTGGCACTCATGTCAGTCTGTTCCATTGCAAGTTGCTCCATAAACATACTTATCTACGTTCATGTTATCATAGTGGGTTATAGATCTACTCAGGCTTCTAACTGCATTCCTATAACAATCATTTTCATTATTTACTTCTCTCCTAATATTATTCCTAATGCTAGACACAGTTATACCAAAGTTATATTCTACATTCTCCTTCTGGATACTCTTCTTGGCTAACATATCAACTTTATCATGAAGGAGTAATCCAATGTGTGATGGGATCCATAGCAATTGTACATTAATTCCTTTGTCCCTAATTTTTGAGTATCTATACCTGGCTTCCCCAATGAGCATGTTGTTGGAGTCATTATATGAGCCAAGAGCCTTCAATGATGACATAGAATCAGTAATGATGATAGAGTCAAGCTGTGTCATAGGTTAGCTTTAGCGCCATTAGGATTGCAAACAATTCAGTTTGCAGTGTAGACGCCCAGTTGTTAATTCTTATGCCTAACTCAACAAATTTATTATCGTTCTTAACTAACTGAGATCTTTCTCCTTTCCCAAGTTGCACTTGGTGGGTTTAAACTCCAGGAGCCATTTGTCGGACCATGCTTGCAACCTGTCCAGATCCCTTTGTAATTTTACCTGATTCTCGTCTGTTTGTATTCTTCTCGTTAGTTTCACATCAGCGAACAGGGACACCTTTGAATCTATTCCATAATATCATTCACACATACAAGAAACAGCACCGACCTAGGACTGACCCTTGTGGAACTCCACTCAACACATTGGCCCACTCTGACACCTCATCACATACTAACACTCGTTGTTTCCTTCCTGTCAGATATTCCCTGATCTATTTTAGTGTTTTTCCTATTCCTGCCTGCTCCTCTAGTTTCTGTTCCAGTCTCTTGTGTGATACTGTGTCAAAAGCCTTCATAAAGACCAAGAAAATTAATTCTACCCATCCCTCTCTCTCCTGTCTTCTGTCACCTTGTCATAGAACTCCAGTAGATTTGTGACACAGGATTTCCCATCCCTGAAGCTGTGCTGGTTGTCATGTATGAGCTTAATTCTAGGTGCTCCACCATGCTACTCCCGATAATCTCCTTCACTGTACATACTACACATGTCAGGTACATTGGTCTGTTGTTTAATGCTGTCTCCTTCGATTTTCATATCCGTTGACTTAAAGGGGTTGAATTGCAACATCCACTTGTAAGATCAGTCCTGCAGCTTGTTCAGGCAGAGAAGCTGTGAGCATACTAATAGATAACACAAGCATCAGGGGCCCAAGACTCTTCAACTGCCTCCCAGCATACATAAAGGGGATTACCATTAGAGGTGTGTTCCTGGCAACCCGACGTACGATGTTTTTTTTTTTTTTTTTGAGGGGGGAAGGGAAGCCTTTGGGTCATTATATAAGACTTCCTGTGTCATTTAAGCATTGAAATTCAACCCCTTTTGGATTGTGACCGCGATTTCTCTGAGGTCAGAAATGTTAGCTTGTATTAATCTCTAAAAGAATTTGGGGAGAAGTCCAATTTTTAAAGGAGTTCGGCCTATTTGGCAAGTTGGGCTTATTAGGCACCCCCCCCCCCATACACACACACACACACACACACACACACACACACACACACACACACACACACACACACACACACACTTACACAAGGTGGATAGATACAGGATGTTCCAGAGATTGGACACAACAACAAGGGGTAACAATTGGAAGTTGAAGACTCAGACGAGCCACAGGGATGTTAGGAAGTATTTCTCCAGTCAGAGTTGTCAGGAAGTGGAATAGTCTAGAAAGTGAGGTAGTGGAAGCAGGTACCATACATAGCTTTAAGAAGAGGTATGATAAAGCTCATGGAGCAGGGAGAAAGAGTGGACCTAGTAGTGACCAATGGAGAGGTGAGGCCAGGAGCTATGCAGCCACAATTAGGTGAGTACACACATACACACACACACACACACACACACACACTAATGTAATAAGTATAACTATTATTGGTAATTTCTTTTCAGAAAACGGAGGTGTCTGCTACAATATAGAAAATGGAGGGTGGTAAACATAAGATAGAACACTGTAACCAACTCCAGGCACACACTCCCACCTCGTTAAATATTAAATAATGGAAATCTAGCCAGCTAAATTAAACGACAGAAAATTAAAACAGTTGGGAACTGTGCCGGGAATTCCAGAGAATTTTTTGATAGCGTGTTGAAAAAAATGGTAATATGGCTTCAATTAAGGAAAATACTATATTGCTTCAATCTGTAATATATTTTTTTATTATTATTAATTAGAAAAAATTTATTGAAAATTTATTGAAATTTATTGAAAATATGGCTCAATATATTAGTGTGAGGCATAACTAAATTAATTTCCCAGATGGCTAGCCAATCACAAGGCCAGCTTCCCGGAGGGGCAGCCAATCACCGAGCCAGCTACGCAGAAGGTTAGCCAATCAGAGAACCACCTTATCAACCAGCCCACCAATCACCGAGCCAGCTTCGCAGAAGGTTAGCCAATCAGAGAACCACCTTGTCAACCAGCCCACCAATCACCGAGCCAGCTTCGCAGAAGGTTAGCCAATCAGAGAACCACCTTATCAACCAGCCCACCAATCACCGAGCCAGCTTCGCAGAAGGCTAGCCAATCAGAGAACCACCTTATCAACCAGCCCACCAATCACCGAGCCAGCTTCGCAGAGAGGCTAGCATCAGGAACCACCTATCAACCAGCCCACCAATCACCGAGCCAGCTTCGCAGAAGCAGCATAGGACTACAGCCACCAATCACCGAGCCGCAGAAGGCTAGCCAATCAGAGAACCACCTTATCAACCAGCCCACCAATCACAAATGCCGGAAAGTTAACCAATCAGGAACAGGGAATTGATTGGTCAATGCTTGACCTGAGATGGTGTGACCCCAGGTGACCTATATTGACCCCAAGCGACTTGGATTGACCCAAGTGACCTGTATTGACCCAAGGTGACCTAAATTAACTCCAAGTGACCTGGACTGACCCAAGTGATCTATATTGACCCCCAAGTGACCTGGATTGACTCCGAGTGACCTGGATTGACCCCCGAGTGACCTGGATTGACCCCGAGTGACCTGGATTGACCCCGAGTGACCTGGATTGACCTGAGCCAAGAGACAGGTCATAAGTGACTTATGAACATCCGCAGATCATTGCTGCTTCTTGCACGTCGTTGCTGCTCAACTAAGGTAAGTTGCAACATTTTACTTGAGTCTCCCACATAAACTCACCAGTTTTCTTTTTTTTTGTCTTTCATGGTCCCATTTTCTTTGTTCCCATTTTTTATGTTCCCATTTTTCGTCATATTTTATTCTATGGTCCCATAATTCCAATTATCTCTTCAGTTCCCATTGTGTCTTAAATAATCTTCTGCAGTCTGAGGGACTGACCACCTCAAAACTTCAAGGTTGATGGACTGATAATATCGTTTTGCAAGTAGTGGTGACCCGGCCTTGGCTCCCTATCTGGGGAGTATCTTGTGACCTAAGTCTCCCATGGGAGGAGGTACAAGTACCCCCTCATCTTTGGGACCAAGTGTCCCCAGGCCTAGCCACAGTCCCCGCCCAAAGGGGCTCGTGGGGATGGCAGTCTTATGAGCTGCAGGTGGTAGTAAGCTCAGGCCATTATCCCATCACTTCTCCTTTTATCAACTTTTCTGTACTTGACTGATGATGTGGTGGTGGTAATCGTGGTGGTGTTGGTGGTAGTGGTGGTGGTAGTGGTGGTGTTGGTGGTGTTGGTGGTAGTGGTGGTGTTGGTGGTAGTGGTGGTGGTAAGTGTGGTGGTTTGGTGGTAGTGGTGGTGGTAAGTGGTGGTGTTGGTGGTAGTGGTGGTGGTAATGTGGTGGTGTTGGTGGTAGTGGTGGTGGTGGTGTTGGTGTTGGTGGTAGTGGTGGTTGTTGGTGGGTAGTGGGTGGTGGTAATCGTGGTGGTGTGTTTGGTGGTAGTGGTGGTGGTGGTGGTGGTGTTGGTGGTAGTGGTGGTGGTGGTGGTATGGTGGGTTGGTGGTGTTGGTGGTAGTGGTGTGGTGGTGAGTGGTGGTGGTGTGTTGTTTGGTGGTAAGGTGGGTGGTGGTAATCGTGGGTGGTGTTGGTGGGTAGTGGTGGTGGTAAGTGGTGGTGTATTGGGGTGGGGTAGTGGTGGTGGTAATCGTGGTGGTGTTGTGTGGGTTGGTAGTGGTGGTGTTTGGTGGTAGTTGTGGTCGTGGTGGTTGTTGGTGGTAGTGGTGGTGGTAATCGTGGTGGTGGTGGTAGTGGTGGTGGTAATCGTGGTGGTTGGTGGTAGTGGTGGTGGTAATCGTGGTGGTGTTGGTGGTAGTGTAGTGGTGGTGTTGGTGGTGTGGTGGTGTTGGTGGTAGTGGTGGTGGTAATCGTGGTGGTGTTGGGTGTGGTGGTAATGTGGTGGTGTTGGTGGTAGTGGTGGTGGTAATCGTGGTGGTGTGGTGGTAGTGTTGTGGTGGTAATGTGGTTGTATTGGTGTTGTGTTGTGGTGGTGGTGGTGGTAGTGGTGGTGTTGGTGGTAGTGGTGGTGGTAATCGTGGTGGTGTTGGTGGTAGTGGTTGGTGTGGTAATCGTGGTGGTGTGGTGGTGGTAGTGGTGGTGGTAATCGTGGTGGTGTTGGGTGGTAGTGGTGGTTGGTGTCGTGGGTGGTGTTGGTGGTAGTGGTGGTGGTGGTGTATGGTGGTAGTGGTGTGGTAATCGTGTGTGGTGGTGGTAGTGGTGGTGGTAATCGTGGTGGTGTTGGTGGTAGTGGTGGTGGTATGTGGTGGTGTTGGTGGTAGTGGTGGTGGTGGTGTTGGTGGTAAGTGGTGGTGTGTGGTGGTAGTGGTGGTGGTAATCGTGGTGGTGTTGGTGGTAGTGGTAGTGGTGGTATGTGGTGGTGGGTGGTGGTAGTGGTGGTGGTAATCGTGGGTGGTGTGTGTGGTTGGGTAGTGGTGGTGGTAATCGTGGTGGTGTTGGTGGTAGTGGTGGTGTGTTGGTGTTGGTGGTGTGTGGTGGTGTTGGTGGTTAGTGGTGGTGGTTAATCGTGGTGGTGTTGGTGGTAGTGGTAGTGGTGGTGGTGGTGTTAGGTGGTAGTAGGGGGGTGGTAATCGTGGTGGTTGGTGGTGGTAGTGGTGGATCGTGGTGGTGGTGGTGTTGGTGGTAGTGGTGGTGGTAATCGTGGTGGTGGGTGTGTGTAGTGGTGGTGGGTGGTAGTGTGGTGGGTGGGTTGGGGTATGTGTGGTATTGTGGTGGTGTTGGTGGTAGTGGTGGTGGTGGTTGGTGGTGGTGTTGTGGTGTGGTGGTGGTAATGTGGTGGTGTGGTTGGTGGTAGTGGTGGTGGTAGTGGGTGTGGTGGTGTTGGTGGTAGTGGTGGTGGTGTGGTGTGTGGTGGTAGTGGTGTGGTGGTGTATGGTGGTGTGGTGTGTGGTAAAGTGGTGGTGTTGGTGGTAGTGGTGTGTAGTGGTGGTGGTGGTGTTGTGGTGGTGTGGTGGTGGGTGGTAATCGTGGTGGTGGATGGGTTGGTGGGGTGTAGTGGTGGTTGGTGGTAGTGGTGGTGAATCGTGTGGTGGTGGTGGTAGTGGTGGTGTATGGTGGTAGTTGGTTGGTGTGGTAGTCGGTGGTGGTGGTGTGTTGGTGGTAGTGTGTGGTGTGGTGGTTAGGTGGTGGTGGTGTGGTGTTGTGGTGGTAGTGGTGGTGGTAATCGTGGTGGTGTTGAGTGGTGGTGGGTAGTGGTGGTAGTGGTGGTGGTGGGTGGTGTTGGTGGTAGTGGTGGTGGTATGTGGTGGTGTTGGTGGTAGTGGTGGTGGTAGTGGTGGTGTGGTGGGAGTGGTGGTGGTGGTGGTGGTGGAGGTGGTGGTGTTGGTAATCGTGGTGTGTGTTGGTGTATTGTGGTTGTGTAGTGGTGTGTTGGGGGTAGTGGGTGACGTTGTGGTGTTGGTGGTAGTGGTTGGTGGTATGTGGTTTGGGTGTTGTGGTGGTAGTGGTGGTGTATGTGTGGTGGTGGTGTGGTGGTAGTTGTGGTGGTAAGTGGTGGTGTTGGTGGTAGTGGTGTGGTGGTTTATCAGTGGTGGTGTTGGTGGTAGTGGTGGTGGGTAAGTGCTGGTGTTGGTGTAATCGTGTGGTGTTGTGTAGTGTGGTGGTAGTGTTGGTGGTAGTGGTGGTGGTAATTGTGGTGGTGTTGGTGGTAGTGGTGGTGGTAATCGTGGTGGTGTGTAGTGGTGGTGGTGGTGGTGGTGGTGGTGTTGTGGTAGTAGTGTGTGGTGTGTGGTGTTGGTGGTAGTGGTGGTGTTGGTGTAGTGGTGGTGTAATCGTGGTGTGTGTGTGTGGTATGTGGTGGTGGTAATCGTGGTGGTGTTGGTGGTAGTGGTAGTGGTGGTGGTAGTGGTGGTGTTGGTGGTAGTGGTGGTGTTGGTGGTAGTGGTGGTGGTAGTGGTGGTGTGTGGTAGTGGTGGTGGTAATCGTGGTGGTGTTGGTGGTAGTTGGTGGTGGTAGTGGTGGTGGTGGTGTTGGTGGTAATCGTGTGGTGTTGGTGGTAGTGGTGGTGTTGGTGGTGTTGGTGGTAGTGGTGGTGGTAATCGTGTGGTGTTGGTTGGTAGTGGGGGTGGTAGTGGTGGTGTAGTGGTGGTGGTAATCGTGGTGGTGTTGGTGGTAATGGTGGTGGTGGTGTTGGTGGTAGTGGTGTGTGGTGGTGTGGTATGTGTTGGTGGTAGTGGTGGTGGTAATCGTTGTGGTGTTGGTGGTAGTGGTGGTGGTAGTGGTGGTGTTGGTGGGAGTGGTGGTGGTGGGTGGTGGTATAGTGGTGGTGGTGTGTTTGGGGGTAGTGGTGGTGTTTGGGGGTAGTGGTGGTGGTAATCGTGGTGGTGTGGTGGTAGTGGTGGTGGTAATCGTGGTGGTTTGGTGGTGGTGGTAATCGTGGTGTAATCGTAGTGGTAGTGGTGGTGGTGGTAATCGTGGTGGTGGTGTAGTGGGGGTGGTATGGTAGTGGTGGTGTAGTGGTGGTGGTAATCGTGGTGGTGGTGTAGTGGTGGTGGTGGTGGTGGTAGTGGTGGTGGTGGTGTAGTGGTGTGGTAATCGTGGTGGTGGTGGTAATCGTAGTGGTAGTGGTGTGGTGGTAATCGTGTGAATTCGTAGTGGATAGTGGTGTGGTAATCGTGTGGTGTAGTTGGTGGTGGTATGGTAGTGGTGGTGGTAGTGGTGGTGTAATCGTGGTGGTGGTGGTAGTGGTAGTGGTGTGTGGTGGTAGTGGTGGTGGTGTGGTAGTGGGGTGAGTAATCGTGGTGGTGGTGGTAGTGGTGGTGGTGGTGGTTAATCGTGTGGTGGTGGTAGTGGTGGTGGCGGACGTAGAATGCAGAGCACCGGAAATGGAGATGTTATCTCATACATAAATCATGTGACGGTCACTATTTGTGTACACTGAGACGTGTGTGCATCTCTGTGTATGTACACTTTAGTGGTGTATATCTCAGTGTATATACACTGAGATATTGTTATTTTTAGAGGAATTAATAAAGGTCTGTTGCTTAATTAACTTTATCGGATTCGTGCTCACGAACATTCTGAGCCGGATTCAAGTACGAACTACCCGATGAATCTGGATTCGAAAGGTCTTAATTCTGTCTGGTTTTCCAACTGGTTGAGGTAATGTTCCCTGACCCACCTCTCACTCCCTGAGCCAGTGTAAGTCATTGAGTTTGTAAGTTAGCTAGTAAGTCAGTAAGTTAATAAGTTTATTTAGATACACGTACACATCAGTACAATTATCATACATAGTGTAAATGTTAGGTAAATGGTCACAGGTGCAAATAATATGGCATTTTATTGTGGCAAGGCTTCACTCTCCAGGAGCTTTATCAACCTCTCACTCTCTACGTGAGGTAGTAAGTAATAGTAGTCTAAGTGTAGATAACTCTTGGTTGCCATGTGATGCAGTGGTTTATTGTTTTGAGTAGAATTTTGGTTAATACCTCAGAAATGACGAAGCTATCTTTATTTTGTTTACTGGTGTCTGAAGCGGCGATTGAAGATAACTCATGGCATTTATGCCTGTTTATATTTGCATCTTATAAAGATCACTAGACTGGCATAACTGAATCTCATAAGATGGTTGTACACATTGTTCAAGTCGTTTCTGCATGTATTGATACGTTCACTGAGATGTGTTTGTGGGTACGTGATGTTTCACCAACGTGTACCTTGTCACAGCCTCCACAAGGGACTGTGTAAACACCAGCACTGACTCGTTCAGTGTTCTTCACTCTGGTCCTGGTCTGGTCTGTGATGGATGTAATGACTCACGAAATCGTAATGACACGATTGCAAACAAACCATACCACGGGCGGGATTGAACCCGCGGTCAGAGAGTCTCAAAACTCCAGACCGTCGCGTTAGCCACTAGGACCAGCTAGCCACAATAAGATTCGTCCAACTAGGTATATTTCTACACCATAGGAAGGTTAGCATAGGCACCACTGTGACCACAAATGCAAGTTTTTACAGACGAATCTCCAGCTAGCGTGGCCGTGACGAACTCTAGCTCCAGTGGCTAATGCGACGGTCTGGAGTTTTGAGACTCTCTGACCACGGGTTCAATCCCACCCGTGGTATGGTTTATGGATGTAATGGGTGTGATGGTGACTAGTGTTGTCTTGTACAAGTACTGTAGAGAGACTCAAGGCAACTTGGCTGATGGGAAGGATTGTGACTGTGTTTAGTGTTAGTACGTCATGAGTTGATGATTTGAAGGACTCTTTTCTTAGTGCTTGATGAGAAAGGAAGGAGTTTGGAAAGGAAAGAAACTCCAGGCTGCAAATTGGTGTGCCCTTAAGAAAAACCCGACGGTGATGCCTTGTTTCGTCTTAATATCCTGACTGCAGTAGAAGTGTGTGAGATCGTTATTAGGAATATAAGGTTATTATCCAGTTTATGAATAAGGACGTCCAGAAACTGTAACTTGTAATTGGTAGCTGAACTAAGTACAAAGGTAATGAGCTCAAAACTTTGGGGGCCCAGTCCCTGGACCCATTACGTACCTCTGTAATCTGTAAATACCTTTGTAACTTGTCATGATTGTGACCAGACTTACCTGGAGTTCATTACCTTTGTAAATTGTGAGTTCATTACCTTTGTAAATTGTGAGTTCATTACCTTTGTAAATTGTGAGTTCATTACCTCTGTAACTTGCTCAGCTATCAAAACTTTGGAGTCCAGTCCCTGGACCAATTATGTACCTCTGTAATCTTTTGACTACCGCCCACAGGATGGGTATGGGGTGCATAATAAACATATTAAACTAACAACTTGTAATTGGACCCTTCTTAAAGTGCGTTCAACGCAGTACTGAGACAAAACGAGGCATCATCGGATTTTTCTTAAGGGCACACCGAATTTGCAGTCCAGAGTTTCTTGACTAGGTACATACATACACCAGACCTTCACTAAGCTGCAGTTTCCTTGTTCATGATCTGACCCTCCTGACCGTTAGGATATCCTGATCTGTACGTAAGCTTTCTTGTAGGTCTTGGGACACATTGGGATCATAGCAAACTTCCTTCCAAGGGCCCCAGTGGAATCAAGTCACTTAGACTATTAGGCTATCCTAGGTAAGGAGGATTACCAATAGACCTGTCTTTCTGTCTTCAAGAAGGCGCTGGACAGGAACCTAAAGTCAGTATCTGACCAGCCGGGCTGTGGTTCCTACGTCGGGTTGCGTAATAACACCCTGATTGACCAGGCTCTGATCCACCATGATGCCTGGTCACAGACCGGGCCACGGGGGCATTGACTCCCCAAAACCCTCTCCAGGTATTTTTCTCCAGGTATACCTGTGCCTAAATAAACTTATTTACTTATTACTAGCTTACATACCTACATTTTGGTCAAGGTTTCGTTACTGAGCGCCGGAAGTCCGGGTTCAATACGGCACAAGCTGTCAGTGGCCCTATAAACCAACAACAACAACAGGTCAATGGCGCCTGAACTTGGGTGTATGTATAGTGACTGTTATTTTTCTGTTCTCCTGGCTGTTCTACCCTTCATGGCTCTTCACCATACTTGTTATAAATGTTCTGGTGAGTTATTTATGTAATCAGAAGTATAAGTTTGATGTGATGTGGGCGGATGTACGAAATATTGGTGGATTTATAATGAAGGTGCTGTGTGCACATTGATGTACATGTACGTATGTGTACGCAAGTATTTACCTGATATGTGTATATATTATATGTACATATCATAATTATATATATATATATATATATATATATATATATATATATAATATATATATATATATATATTTATAATATGTAAGTATTCATCTGATGTGTATGTACGTATATATTTAACTTGTGTACGTTATGTATTTATCTGATGTGTGCGCTTGTGTGTTCATTGTGTATGTGTGTGTACATCTGACGTTTGCTTGCATTTGCGTGTACACCTCGTGTGTGTACACCTGATGTGTGTACCTGTTTGTCATGTACATTTATGTACACGTCATGTGTGTATACGTGTACATATCATGTCACTTGGTGTGTACATGCCACTGGGTGTGTACATGTATATGTCATTTGGTGTGTACATGTATGTCATTTGGTGTGTACATGTACATGTCACTGGGTGTGTACATGTACATGTCACTGGGTGTGTACATGTACATGTCACTGGGTGTGTACATGTCACTGGGTGTGTACATGTACATGTCACTGGGTGTGTACATGTACATGTCACTGGGTGTGTACATGTACATGTCACTGGGTGTGTACATGTACATGTCACTGGGTGTGTACATGTCACTGGGTGTGTACATGTACATGTCACTGGTGTGTACATGTACATGTCACTGGGTGTGTACATGTACATGTCACTGGGTGTGTACATGTACATGTCACTGGGTGTGTACATGTACATGTCAATTGGTGTGTACATGTACATGTCACTGGGTGTGTACATGTACATGTCACTAGGTGTGTACATGTACGTCACTAGGTGTGTACATGTACATGTCACTAGGTGTGTACATGTACATGTCAATTGGTGTGTACATGTACATGTCACTAGGTGTGTACATGTACATGTCACTAGGTGTGTACATGTACATGTCAATTGGTGTGTACATGTACATGTCACTGGGTGTGTACATGTACATGTCACTAGGTGTTGTACATGTACATGTCACTAGGTGTGTACTGTACATGTTCAATTGGGTGTTACATGTACATGTCACTGGGTGTGTACATGTACATGTCACTGGGTGTGTACATGTACATGTCAATGGTGTGTAATGTACATGTCACTAGGTGTGTACATGTACATGTCACTAGGTGTGTACATGTACATGTCACTAGGTGTGTACATGTACATGTCACTTGGTGTGTACATGTATGTCATTTGGTGTGTACATGTACATGTCACTAGGTGTGTACATGTACATGTCACTAGGTGTGTACATGTACATGTCACTGGGTGTGTACATGTACATGTCAATTGGTGTGTACATGTACATGTCACTGGGTGTGTACATGTACATGGATGTGTACATGTACCTGTCATTGGGTGTGTACATGTACCTGTCATTGGGTGTGTACATGTACATGTCAATTGGTGTGTACATGTACATGTCACTTGGTGTGTACATGTACATGTCACTTGGTGTGTACATGTACATGTCACTTGGGTGTGTACATGTACATGTCACTGGGTGGTGTACATGTACATGTCACTGGGTGTGTACATGTACATGTCACTGGGTGTGTACATGTACATGTCACTGGGTGTGTACATGTACATGTCACTGGGTGTGTACATGTACATGTCACTGGGTGTGTACATGTACATGTCACTGGGTGTGTACATGTACATGTCACTGGGTGTGTACATGTACATGTCACTGGGTGTGTACATGTCACTGGGTGTGTACATGTCACTGGGTGTGTACATGTACATGTCACTGGGTGTGTACATGTCACTTGGTGTGTACATGTACATGTCACTGGGTGTGTACATGTCACTGGGTGTGTACATGTACATGTCACTGGGTGTGTACATGTTACTTGGTGTGTACATGTACATGTCACTTGGTGTGTACATGTACATGTCACTGGGTGTGTACATGTCACTTGGTGTGTACATGTACATGTCACTTGGTGTGTACATGTACATGTCACTTGGTGTGTACATGTACATGTCACTTGGTGTGTACATGTACATGTCACTTGGTGTGTACATGTACATGTCACTGGGTGTGTACATGTAGATGTTACTTGGTGTGTACATTTCACTGGGTGTGTACATTTCACTGTGTGTACATGTACATGTCACTGGGTGTGTACATGTACATGTCACTGGGTGTGTACATGTACATGTCACTGGGTGTGTACATGTACATGTCACTGGGTGTGTACATGTACATGTCACTGGGTGTGTACATGTACATGTCACTGGGTGTGTACATGTACATGTCACTGGGCGTGCACATGTACATGTCACTTAGTGTGTACATGTACATGTCACTGGGTGTGTACATGTACATATCACTGAGTATGTACAGTCTTACAGATTAGGTGTTTGTGCATCTAAGATATCAATGTACATACATGTACACCTGTGTACATCGTTAGTTTTAGTTTAATATGTTTATTATGCACCACATACCCATCCTGTGGGCTGTCCCATACTCTTGTGGGTGGTAGTCACCACATACCCATCCTGTGGCGTGTAGTCACACATACCCATCCTGTGGGTGGTAGTCACACAACCCATCCTGTGGGCTGTAAGATACACCTGTACATACTACAACATCCTGGTGGGTGGTAGTCAACACTACCCATCCTGTGGGAGTAGTCACCACATACCCATCCTGTGGGCGGTAGTCACCACATACCCATCCTGTGGGTGGTAGTCACCACATACCCATCCTGTGGGTGGTAGTCACTACATACCCATCCTGTGGGTGGTAGTCACCACATACCCATCCTGTGGGTGGTAGTCACAATACCCATCTGTGGGTGGTAGTCACCACATACCCATCCTGTGGGGGTAGTCACCACATACCCCTCCTGTGGGCGGTAGTCACCACTTTCCCATCCTGTGGGCGGGGAGTCACTACATACCCCTCCTGTGGGTGGTAGTCACCACTACCCCTCCTGTGGGCAGTAGTCACCACATACCCATCCTGTGGGCAGTTTGTCACCACATACCCATCCTGTGGGTGGTAGTCACCACAAAACCCATCCTGTGGGCAGTAGTTTACTACATACCCATCCTGTGGGTGGTAGTCACCACATACCCCTCCTGTGGGTGGTAGTCACACATACCCATCCTGTGGGCGGTAGTCACCACATACCCATCCTGTGGGCAGTAGTCACCACATACCCATCCTGTGGGCGGTAGTCACTACATACCCATCCTGTGGGCAGTAGTCACCACATACCCATCCTGTGGGTGGTAGTCACCACATACCCATCCTGTGGGCAGTAGTCACCACATACCCATCCTGTGGGCGGTAGTCACTACATATCCATCCTGTGGGCGGTAGTCACTACATACCCATCCTGTGGGCGGTAGTCACCACATACCCATCCTGTGGGCGGTAGTCACCACATACCCATCCTGTGGGTGGTAGTCACCACATACCCATCCTGTGGGCAGTAGTCACCACATACCCATCCTGTGGGCGGTAGTCAAAAGATTACAGAGGTACATAATTGGTCCAGGGACTGGACTCCAAAGTTTTGATAGCTGAGCAAGTTACAGAGGTAATGAACTCACAATTTACAAAGGTAATGAACTCACAATTTACAAAGGTAATGAACTAGATCTGGTCATAATCATGACCAAGTTACAAAGGTAATGAGCTCCAGGTAGAGCTGGTCACACATGAATAATTGCAAAGGTAATGAATCATAAACACATTAATCATGATAATTTACAAAGGTAATGAGCTCCAGGTAGAGCTGGTCAAGATCATGACAAGTTTCAAAGGTAATGAATGATAAACACGTTATGACATGATTACAATCATAGACAAATTTGTGTACATCGATGTACTTGTTTGTACATCTGGTGTGTGTACCTCCCTTTGCTTACCTTCATATGTCTAACCAGGGTTATATAAACAAGGTATATATCTCAGTGTATATACACTGAGAGGTGTATATCTCAGTGTATATACACTTAGACGTGTATATCTCACATTATATACACTGAGAGGTGTATATCTCAGTGTATATATACACTGAGGTATATCAGTGTATATACACACTGAGGTATATCAGTGTATATACACTGGTAGTTTACATTAATCAGTATTTTAGGTATTGAAATTATTCTTGACTGGTGGTGTATAGGTGACCTGCAGCCTTAATGATTCCTAACTTTATTTAAAAGCTAAGAGCTGTTATCTTCTCTCTCTCTCTCTCTTCTCTCTCTTCTTTCTCTCTTGCTCGTTGTCGTCATTCTCTCCTCTGCTCTCTCTCGACTCTTCGTCTCTCTCTCGCTCTCTTCTGCTCTCTCTCTGCTCTCTCGTCTCTCTCTTCTCTCGCTCTCTCTGCTCTCTCTCTCTCTCGTCTCTTCGCTCTCTCTCGCTCTCTCTCTCGCTCTCTCTCCCTCTCTCGCTCTCTCTCTCGCTCTCTCTCTCGCTCTCTCTCTTGCTCCTCTCTCTCTCGCTCTCTCTCTCGCTCTCTCTCTCGCTCTCTCTCTGCTCTCTCTCGTCTCTCCTCTCTTCGCTCTCTCTCGCTCTCTCTCGCTCTCTCTCGCTCTCTCTCTTCTCTCTCCTCTCCGCTCTCCTTCTCTCTCTCTCTCTCTCTCTCTCTCTCTCTCTCTCTCTCTCTCTCTCTCTCTCCTCTCTCTCGCTCTCTCTCGCTCTCTCTCTCGCTCTCTCTCTCTCTCTCTCTCTCGCTCTCTCTCTCGCTCTCTCTCTCGCTCTCTCGCTCTCTCTCTCTCTCTCTCTCTCTCTCTCTCTCTCTCTCTCTCTCTCTCTCTCTCTCTCTCATACACACTAACTGGAGAGAGAGAGAAATCATTCCTTTAATATCAAACAATTTTGACCAATATTCTGATTTGTTGTTTAGGGAATTGTTGTTTTGCTTTAAGATAAGATAAGATAAAATTTCGTTCGGATTTTTAACCCCGGAGGGTTAGCCACCCAGGATAACCCAAGAAAGTCAGTGCGTCATCGAGGACTGTCTAACTTATTTCCATTGGGGTCCTTAATCTTGTCCCCCAGGATGCGACCCACACCAGTCGACTAACACCCAGGTACCTATTTGCTGCTAGGTCAACAGGACAACAGGTGTAAGGAAACGTGTCGAAATGTTTCCACCCGCCTGGAATCGAACCCGGGCCCTCCGTGTGTGAAGCGGGAGCTTTAGCCACCAGGCCACCAGTGTAAGAACCGTATAATTAGCTTGTGTGTATGTACTCGCCTGTTTTTAGTTGCAGGGGTCGCTTCGTAGCTCCTGGCCCCACTTTATCAGTTGCTACGAGGTCCACTCTCCCTGCTCCATGAGCTTTATCATACCTCATCTTGAAGATATGTATGGATCCTGCCCCCACTACATCGCTTTCCAGACTATTCCACTGCTTGAAAACTCTATGACTGAAGAACTACTTCCTAACATCCCTTTGATTCATCTGAGTCTTCAACTTCCAATTGTGACCTCTTGTGTCTGTGTCCCACCTCTGGAACATCCTGTCTCTGTCCACCTTGTCAATTCCTCGCAGTATTTTGTATCTCATTATCATGTCCCCCCATCTCTCTCTTGCCCTCCATTGTCTTCAGGTTGATTTCCATTAACCTCTCCTCATAGGACATACCCCTTAGCTCCAGGCCTAGTCTTGTTGCAAGCCTTTGCACTTTCTCAAATTGCTTGACTAGGTGTGGGTTCCATACTGGTGCTGCATACTCGTCTGCCTGAAATGCCCCAACATGATAGTGGCTTTCTTTGTACAGTGGACCCCCGCATAACGATTACCTCCGAATGTGACCAATTATGTAAGTGTATTTATGTAAGTGGTTTGTACGTGTATGTTTGGGGGTCTGAAATGGACTAATCTACTTCACAGTATTTCTTATGGGAACAAATTCGGTCAGTACTGGCACCTGAACATACTTCTGGAGTGAAAAAATATTAACCGGGGGTCCACTGTACTTAGTGAACCAAAATTGTAATTACACATTGTAACCTTTACAAAGAAATAAACCTTTATCTTACCTGGTTTAGGTGCCCTGTGGCCTGGTGGCTAAAGCTCTCGCTTCACACGGCTAGTTGTCCGGGTTCGATTCCCGGCAAGGGTAGAAACATTGGCCGTGTTTCTTTACACCAGTTGTCTATGTTCCCCATCAGTAAAATGGGTACCTGGGTGTTAGTCAACTGGTGTGGGTCGCATCCTGGGACAAAACTGACCTAATTTGCCATAAATGCTCTGCATAGCAAGTGACCCTATCAAACAATTTTTTTTTTTTTTAATTACATTACCCAATAGAATACAGTGGACCCCCGGTTTACGATATTATTTCATTCCAGAAGTATGTTCAGGTGCCAGTACTGACCGAATTTGTTCCCATAAGGAATATTGTGAAGTAGATTAGTCCATTTCAGACCCCCAAACATACACGTACAAACGCACTTACATAAATACACTTACATAATTGGTCGCATTGGGAGGTGATCGTAAAGAGGGAGTCCACTGTACTCCATTCTCATGAATGCACAGTAACTCATCTAATGACCATTTGACCTGTTTCTGACCTACAAATCATTGATTTTATTCGATTTAATTAATAAATTGTATTACTTCATATAGTAGTATATCGATCATTGTTATATTATATACAGTGGTCCCTCGTTGTTCGTAATTAATCCGTTCCTGGAGCCGTTACTATAAACGAAATTTACGGTTTGCGAATCAATTTTCCCCATAAGAAATAATGTAAATACAATTAATCCGTTCCTGACACCCAGAAGTATTAAAACAAAAAAAAATTTTACATGAAATATAGATGTAGTACATAAACAATACAATGGTAAATGATGAATGAAACATTAACAGCATAACACTTACCTTTATTGGTGATTCTTCTTAGTGTATGGGAGACTGGAGGAGGAGAGAGAGTGGATTGTTTATAGTTTGGAAGGGGAATCCCCTTCCATCAACACCTCAGGTACCAATTGCTTCTCTGGGGTTGCTTGTCTTCTCTGTTTCTTAATGCCACTAGGACCACCTTGAGAGTCTCCCTAGTCCTGTCTCACAAAGTAACTGTGGAGAGATCTCTGTTTCTGGCGTCTAACACTTCCCTAAAATGGCCCAAGACTTTGTCACTGTACATATTTCTCACCTTCTTTACCACAGGCTTAGCACTAGGAGCTTTCTTTGGATCCATGGTAGCTTATTTAGTAATTGCAAGCACTAAGATGAGTGGAATACAGTGGACTCCCGCTTAACGATCACCTCCCAGTGCGACCAATTATGTAAGTGTATTTATGTAAGTGCATTTGTACGTGTATGTTTGGGGGTCTGAAATGGACTAATCTACTTCACAATATTCCTTATGGGAACAAATTCGGTCAGTACTGGCACCTGAACGTACTTCTGGAGTGAAAAAATATCGTTAACCGGGGGTCCACTGTATTATGAAATATTTCGTAGGAGCACTTGAGGGGACCTTCACTCACTGGTAAACAATGCCAGACTGGCTGGGTAGAGAGGCCGCCCCAGCTCACACCGTGCGTACGCGTCCCGGACGAATGACTATTCGCGAGTCAACCTATGAAAAGCGAGTCCATGTTTATACGAAAATACCCCTATGATTGGCGAAATTTACGATTGCCGAGAACTACGAAAAGCGAGGGACCACTGTACATTGTTATGCTACAAATTTGTACAACTATAAAGCTTCTTATTTAAAATACTCATTTGTACTTCATGTTATAATTTGTTTATTGTAATTTTTACCACTGAATATATCATTGTTTAGTTAATCTTAAGTTAATTTTAACCCGTAAACGGTCCAAACGTATATATACATTTTTACCACTAGTGCCCCAAACGTATATATACGTTTTTTTTTTGTCATACATTCAACATTGCCATGATAAGGCTGAGTCGCCTAGACATGAGAGAATGGATGTGTGCACTCACTGTGCGCCATATTAAAATAATTGGGGATGCCCGGGTACCATATGCTCTTTTTTCCTATTAAAAAAACGTTTTTTTTTTTTCCCAAAAAAGTTGGGGCACTACTGTAGAGAACGTATATATACATTTGGACCGTTTACGGGTTAAGCCTGTCCATAATGCTCTGCATACAAGGGGCTTTTGGCATGTACACCCAATCACTATACAGTGGACCCCCGATTTACGATCAGCTCCCAATGCGACCAATTATGTAAGTGTGTTTATGTAAGTGCGTTTGTATGTATGTGTTTGGGGGTCTGAAATGGACTAATCTACTTCACAATATTCCTTATGGGAACAAATTCGGTCAGTACTGGCACCTGAACATACTTCTGGGATGAAATAATATCGTAAACCGGGGGTCCACTGTAGCAGTTATTTGCTTGATATGAACCTCAGATGTGCTCGGTATTATACTCTCCCCAAAATCTTGTTCCTTGAGTGGGTTTGTAATCTTTGGCTCCCTAACCTGTACTTGGTCTACAGTCTTCATGACTTTGCACTTGGTGGGGTTAAACTCCAGGAGCCAGTTGTTGGACAAGACTAGCAGCTTGTCCAGATCCCTTTGTAGTCCTGCTTGATCCCTATCCACTTGAATTTTCTGCATTAGCTTTACATCATCTACAAACAGGGACACCTCTGAATCTATCCCAACCATCATGTCATGCACATATACCAGAAACAGAACAAGCCCTAGGACTGACCCTTGTGGAGCCCTGCTTGTCACAGGGGCCCACTTTGACACCTTGTTATATTCCATCACATGTTGCTTGCTTCCTTCCAGGTATTATCCAATCCATTGCAGTGCCTTTCCTGTAATTCCTGCATGCTCCTCTAGCTTTTGCATTAATCTCTTCTGCAGAACTGTGTTGAAACCCTTCTCACACTTCAAAAAATGCTGTCTACCCACCCCCCTTTCTCTCTTGCCTTCTGTCACCTTGTCATTAAACTCCAGTAGGTTTGTGACACAGGATTTCCTTTCCATGAAACTGTGCTGGGTGTCATTTATAAGCTCATTCCTTTCTAGGTGTTCCACCACTCTTCTGATAAGCTTCTCCATGACTTTGCAAACTATACAAGTCAATGACATTGGTCTATAGTTTAATGTTACCTGCCTTTCTCCTTTGTTAAAAATCGGGACTACATTTGCTGTCGTCTACACCTCAGGTAGTTGCCCTGTTTCGATAGATGTGTTGAAGGTGGTTGTTAGTGGCACACACAGTGTCTGCTTACTCTCTCAGGACCCACAGAGAGACGTTGTCTGGTCCCACCGCATTTGAGGTATCTAGCTCACTTGCGAGTCTCTTTACCTCCTCGGTTGTGTGTAGTTTATTCAGTACTTATTGGTGTATCCTTCCATCCCTGTTTTAGTTTGCTGGATTCCTTTCTGTCTCCACTGAAAATACTTTCTTAAATCTCGTGTTGAGCTTTTCACATACGTCTTTGTAATTTCCTGTGATCCTCCCTCCCTACTTGCTGAACCTGATTACCTGGTCTCTGACTGTTGTTTTTCTCATGATGTGGCTGTACAACAGCTTTGGGCAGATTTGGCTTTCGATGCTGTATCATTCTTGTTTGGTTGCTGGGCCTCCCTCCTTATCCATGCATATTCATTTCTGGCTCTTTGGCTAATCTCCTTATTTTCCTGGGTCCTTTGTCTTCTATACTCTTTCCATTCTCTAGTGCACTTAGTTTTGGCCTTTCTTCACCTTTCAGTGAGCCAGGGGTCATTCTGGTCTTCACATTGTTTCTGTAAAGTAGAAGGACACAAGTGTAACTAATGTGACATTTTATTGTGGCAACGTTTCACTCTCCAGGAGCTTTGTCAAGCTGTTACAAACAGTACATGGACACAGAGGGTATATATAGGCTCAGAGTGAGGTGTAATACTAGTAGTAGTAGTAGTAGTGACATAAGTTGTAGTAGTAGTAGTAATACAATATGGTAGAGCAATTAACTCGTACATGAGTAAAAGGATATAAAAGCTACCCAAGTAATAGCTTTTATATCCTTTTACCCAAGTACAGTGGACCCCCGCATAACGATATTATTTCAATCCAGAAGTCTGTTGGGGTGCCGTTATAGACCGAATTTGTTCCCATAAGAGATATTGTGAATTAGATTAGTCCGTTTCAGACCCCCAAAAATACACCTACAAAAGCACTTACAAAAATACACTTACATAATTGGTCGAGTTGGGAGCTGATCGTTATGCAGGGGTCCACTGTAATAGCTTTTATATCCTTTTACCCAAGTAATAGCTTTTACAGTGGACCCCCGCATACCGTTGGCATCACATAACGTTAAATCCGCATACCGATACATTTTATCGCTAAGATTTTGCCTCGCATACCGCTAAAAAACCCGCTGAACGCTATTCGTCCGAGACGCGTCTAATGTGCGGCCTAAGCCAGCCTCACATGTTCCGCCGGTGGCATTGTTTACCAGCCAGCCTCCGCGGTAACATCCAAGCATACAATCGGAACATTTCGTATTATTACAGTGTTTTTGGTGATTTTATCTGCAAAATAAGTGACCATGGGCCCCAAGAAAGCTTCTAGTGCCAACCCTACAGGAATAAGGGTGAGAATTACTATAGAGATGAAGAAAGAGATCATTGCTAAGTATGAAAGTGGAGTGCGTGTCTCCGAGCTGGCCAGGTTGTATAGTAAACCCCAATAAACCATCGCTACTATTGTGTCCAACAAAACGGCAATCAAGGAAGCTGTTCTTGCCAAAGGTTCAACTGTGTTTTCGAAACAGAGATCGCAAGTGATGGAAGATGTTGAGAGACTCTTATTGGTGTGGATAAATGAAAAACAGATAGCAGGAGATAGCATCTCTCAAGTGATCATAAGTGAAAAGGCTAGGAAGTTGCATGAGGATTTAATTTAAAAAATGCCTGCAACTAGTGATGATGTGAGTGAATTTAAGGCCAGCAAAGGTTGGTTTGAGAGATTTAAGAAGCGTAGTGGCATACATAGTGTGATAAGGCATGGTGAGGCTGCCAGTTCGGACCAGAAAGCAGCTGAAAAATATGCGCAGGAATTCAAGGAGTACATAGAAACTGAAGGACTGAAACCTGAACAAGTGTTTAATTGTGATGAAACAGGCCTGTTTTGGAAGAAATGCCAAGCAGGACCTACATTACTCAGGAGGAAAAGGCACTCCCAGGACATAAGCCTATGAAAGACAGGCTTACTCTGTTGATGTGTTCCAATGCTAGTGGTGATTGCAAAGTGAAGCCTTTATTAGTGTATCACTCAGAAACTCCCAGAGCATTCAAGCAAAAGAATATCCTCAAGGCTAATTTGTGTGTGCTGTGGAGGGCAAACAGTAAGGCATGGGTCACTAGGGACTTTTTCTATGACTGGTTACACCATGCATTTGCCCCCAATGTGAAAGATTACCTAACTGAAAAGAAATTAGACCTTAAGTGCCTCCTGGTGTTAGACAATGCCCCTGGTCATCCTACACCTGGAAAATCCTAGAGGGACTAGT
The DNA here is from genome assembly GCF_026875155.1 of Cherax quadricarinatus. NCBI lineage: Eukaryota > Metazoa > Arthropoda > Malacostraca > Decapoda > Parastacidae > Cherax > Cherax quadricarinatus. The sequence goes on from NC_069480.1 coordinate 9,406,241, forward strand.
ACCGAACTTGCACACGAAAATCACTCACTACAAAAGCAAAAGACTTGGCAGACGATGCAACATCCCCCCAATGAAAAGCAGGGGTGTCACTAGCACGTTAAGAGACCATACAATAAGTGTCAGGGGCCCGAGACTGTTGAACTGCCTCTCAGCATACATAAGGGGGATTACCAACAGACCCCTGGCAGTCTTCAAGCTGGCACTGGACAAGCACCTAAAGTCGGTTCCTGATCAGCCGGGCTGTGGCTCGTACGTTGGTTTGCATGCAGCCAGCAGTAACAGCCTGGTTGATCAGGCTCTGATCCACCAGGAGGCCTGGTCACAGACCGGGCCGCGGGGGCATTGACCCCCCGGAACTCTCTCCAGGTAAACAGACGTGGCAGAGCGACTTTGTGGGGACATGAGCTTCATTAAGGTGAAGTTTTTGCCTCCTAATACCACTCCTCTCCTGCAGCCCATGGACCAGCAGGTTATTGCAAACTTCAAAAAACTGTACACACAAGCTCTGTTTGAAAGGTGCTTTGTAGTGACCTCAGAAACTCAACTGACTCTAAGAGAGTTCTGGAGAGATCACTTTAATATCCTCAATTGTGTAAACCTTATAGGTAAGGCTTGGGAGGGAGTGACTAAGAGGACCTTGAACTCTGCTTGGAAGAAACTGTGGCCAGAATGTGTAAACCAAAGGGATTTTGAAGGGTTTGAGGCTAACCCTGGGAATCCTATGCCAGTTGAGGAATCCATTGTGGCATTGGGAAAGTCCTTGGGGTTGGAGGTTAGTGGGGAGGATGTGGAAGAGTTGGTGGAGGAGGACAATGAAGAACTAACCACTGATGAGCTGCTAGATCAACTTCAACAGCAAGAGGCCAGACCTGAGGAAACTGGTTTGGAGGAGGGGAGAGAGAAATTGAAGAAGTTGTCTACTTCAAAGATTAAGGAAATGTGTGGAATGTGGCTTAAAGTGCAAACCTTTTTTGATGAAAATCACCCTCACACAGCTATTGCAAGCCGTGTTGGCAACCTGTACACTGACAATGTTGTGAACCACTTTAGGAAAGTCATAAAGGAACGAGAGGTACAGGCCACTATGGACAGATATGTTGTGCGACAGAAGTCCAGTGATTCTGAAGCTGGTCCTAGTGGCATTAAAAGAAGAAGGGAAGTAACCCCAGAAAATGACTTGACACCTCAAATCTTAATGGAAGGGGATTCCCCTTCTAAACACTAAGACTCTCTCCTCCTCCCATCCCATCAATCATCACCAGATCTTCAATAAAGGTAAGTGTCATGTAACTGTGCATGTCTTTTTCAGTTTGTGTGTACAGTGGACCCCCGGTTAACGATATTTTTTCACTCCAGAAGTATGTTCAGGTGCCAGTACTGACCGAATTTGTTCCCATAAGAAATATTGTGAAGTAGATTAGTCCATTTCAGACCCCCAAACATACACGTACAAACGCACTTACATAAATACACTTACATAATTCTTCACATTCGGAGGTAATCGTTATGCGGGGGTCCACTGTATTAAAATTAATATTTCATGTGGTAAAATTTTTTTTTTTCATACTTTGGGGTGTCTTGCACGCATTAATTTGATTTCCATTATTTCTTATGGGGAAAATTCATTCGCATAACAATAATTTCGCATAACAATGAGCTCTCAGGAACGGATTAATATCGTTATGCGGGGGTCCACTGTATATCCTTTTACCCAAGTAATAGCTTTTATATCCTTTTACCCAAGTAATAGCTTTTATATCCTTTTACCCAAGTAATAGCTTTTATATCCTTTTACCCAAGTAATAGCTTTTATGTATATCCTTTTACTCATGTACAAGTTAATTGCTCTACCTATTGTATTACTACAGTACAGTGGTCCCTCGTTTTTCGTAGTTAATCCGTTCCTGGAGTTGCTACTATTATCGAAATCTATGATTTTCGAATCAATTTTCCCCATAAGAAATAATGTAAATACAATTAATCCGTTCCTGACTCCCAGAAGCATTAAAACAAAAAAAATTTTTACATGAAATATAGATGTAGTACATAAACAATACAATGGTAAATGATGAATGAAACATTAACAGCATAACACTTACCTTTATTGGTGATTCTTCTTAGTGTATGGGAGACTGGAGGAGGAGAGAGAGTGGATTGTTTATAGTTTGGAAGGGGAATCCCCTTCCATCAACACCTCAGGTACCAGTTGCTTTTCTGGGGTTGCTTCTCTTCTCTGTTTCTTAATGCCACTAGGACCACCTTGAGAGTCACTGGAGTCCTGTCTCACAAAATAACTGTGGAGAGAGCTCTGTTTCTGGCGTCTCTTTAACACTTCCCTAAAATGGCCCAAGACTTTGTCACTCTACATGTTGCCAACCTGGCTTGCAACAACCTTGTCAGGGTGATGTTTCTCCATAAAGCTTTCCATCTTACCCCACATAGCAAAAATCTCTTTAATTTCTGAAGAAGGCACCTTCTTCCATCTCTCTTCCTCCTCCTCTGCAACAAGATTCTGAGCTGCGATCTGTTGCTGTTCCTGCTGAAGCTCTTGCAGCTCCTCAGTTGTGAGCTCTTCTTTACCACAGGCTTGGCACTAGGAGCTTTCTTTGGAGCCATGGTAGCTTATTTAGCACTTGCAAGCACTAAAATGAGTGGAATATTATGAAATATTTTGTAGGAGCACGTGAGGGGACCTTCGCTCACTGGTAAACAATGCCAGACTGGCTGGGTAGGGAGGCCGCCCCGGCTCACATCGTGCGTACGCATCCCGGATGAACTACTATTTGTGAGTCAACCTATGATTAGCGAGCCCATGTTTATACGAAAATATCCCTATGATTTCCAAAATCTATGATTCCTGAGAAGTACGAAAAACGAGGGACCACTGTACTATTACTACAACTTATGTCACTACTACTACTACCTCTAGTATTGCACCTTACTCTGAGCCTATATATACCCTCTGTGTCCATGTACTGTTTGTAACGGCTTGATAAAGCTCCTGGAGAGCGAAACGTTGCCACAATAAAATGTCACATTAGTTGCACTTGTGTCCTTTTACTTTACATGTTGTCGGTAATTCTACCAACATTATCACATTGTTTCTGTTGCCTTTGGGTATGAACCTCTCCTCTGCCTCCTTGCATTTCATCAGTTATTCCATCATTTCATTAACTGTTTTTCCCACCAGTTCTCTTTCCCACTGAACCTCATGCAAAAAATTCCTCATGCTTGTGTAGTCCCCTCTTTCGTAGTTTAGCATCTCCCATCCTACCCGTGCTGCTTCACTCTCCACTTTTAACTTGTGTGTGTTGTGTGTGTGTGTGTGTGTGTGTACTCACCTATTTGTGGTTGCAGGGGTCTTGTCACAGCTCCTGGCCCCACCTCCTTGCTGGTCGCTATTAGTTCCACACTCCCTTTTCCATGATCTGTTTCGCATCTCTTCTTAAAGCTATGTATGGAACCTGCCTGCATTACGCTCTCCAGATTATTGTCACTCGGTGACATTTCTATGTATGTGTGCATGTATACACTCACCTATTTATGGTTGCAGGGGCTGAGTTGCAGCTTGTAGTATGCATGCTTGTGTATTAAGATATCAGTTGTCAGAAACACATATCGATAGACTTTTGGCCTCTTGTGCTGTGTTTTAATTACTGGATTTGCATGGCACCTGTCAGTAGACACTTGGCCTGATTTTGTGTGTGTATGTATTTGTGTACTCACCCATTTGTGGTTGCAGGGATCAAGTCACAACTCCTTGCCCTGCCTTTTCACTAGTTGCTGTTAGGGCCACTCTCTTCCTGCCCAAAGAGCTTTATCATACCTCATCTTAAAGCTATGTATGGATTGTGCCTCCACTATTTCACTTTCTGGTGTATGTGAGAGAGAGAGAGAAGACAGAGAGAGAATGTAGACACATGCATATCTCTCAAACATTTTAATATAAATAATTTCTCTTTTAATGCAGCACTAGCCCCATGTACCACATGTTCTTTACAAATTTAATACCAATGGAGATAAACCACTTAGACTACAAATGTGCTGTAACTAATTTGTGTAACTATTTACATGTACCTACACCTGAATAAATTTACATTGACTTGACAGGGAAGCCAGTGTGAGCACAGCAGCAGCCACAACAGCAGCAGCAGCAGTGTGGGTGGGTGGTGTGGGCATAGTATGGGCGTGTGTGGGGTAGCCAGGGTGTGGAGTCACCTCACGGATGGTGCTAGGAGGCTTGTTAGCCACTCTGGTGCTGCTTATGTTGCTCCTTAAGCTACTACTAGGTGAGTAATATCCCAGTCAGCAGTTATTTCCTAGGGAGTAATATTTCATCATTTATGATTTGGTGAGTATTATTTGATCAGTTATGTTGCTGGGTGAGCAATATTTGATCATTTATGGCTGGTGAGTAATATTTAATCAGTTATTAAATGGTGAGTAATATTCAATCAGTTATATTGGTGGGTGTTGGCCTTGTTCACCTAGCATTAAGTAGGTACCTGGGTTTTAGTCACCTTACATCCGCTGTCACTTCACGTAGTAGTAAGTAGGTACCTAGGTGTTAGTTACACCTGCTGGTACTGTTGACCTAGCAGTAAGTACGTGAGTGTTAGTTGACTGTTGTAGGTGGCATCCTGGGAGAGGGTTAAAGGTCCACACTGGAAATACTTGTAAGCAAAACTTGTTTACCGTTGTTAGTTTATGTCACGGAACTTTACTCTATGAATATTACTGATTCTATGTCATCACTGAAAGTTCTTGATTTACATAATGACTAACATGATCATGAAAGAAGCTAGATATAGATACTCAAAAATCCGGGAAAAAGGAATTAACGTACATTTGTTATGGATTCCGTCACACATTGGATTACTCGTTCATGATAAAGCTGATGAGTTAGCCAAGAAAGGTTCCCTGAAGGATAATGTTAAATATAACTTTGGTATAACTGTGTCTAGTATTAGCAGTAATCTTAGGAGAGAAGTAAATAATGAAACTGAGTGTTATAGGAATGCAGTTAGAATCTTGAATAGATCTATAACCCACTATGATAACATGAAGATAAATTGATCTATAACCCACTATAACATGAATGTAGATAAGTACATTTATGGAGTAATTTGCAGTGTGAACACTGATTGATGTAGTACCCAGACTTAGGCTTGGTTACAAGTACTTCTGACAGTGTGATGATGTAGTAGCCTGGTGGCTTAGGCTTGGTTACAAGTACTTCTGACAGTGTGATGTTGTAGTAGCCAGACTTAGGCTTGGTTACAAGTACTTCTGACAGTGTGATGTTGTAGTAGCCAGACTTAGGCTTGGTTACAAGTACTTCTGACAGTGTGATGATGTAGTAGCCTGGTGGCTTAGGCTTGGTTACAAGTACTTCTGACAGTGTGATGATGTAGTAGCCTGGTGGCTTAGGCTTGGTTACAAGTACTTCTGACAGTGTGATGTTGTAGTAGCCAGACTTAGGCTTGGTTACAAGTACTTCTGACAGTGTGATGTTGTAGTAGCCAGACTTAGGCTTGGTTACAAGTACTTCTGACAGTGTGATGTTGTAGTAGCCAGACTTAGGCTTGGTTACAAGTACTTCTGACAGTGTGATGATGTAGTAGCCTGGTGGCTTAGGCTTGGTTACAAGTACTTCTGACAGTGTGATGATGTAGTAGCCTGGTGGCTTAGGCTTGGTTACAAGTACTTCTGACAGTGTGATGTTGTAGTAGCCAGACTTAGACTTGGTTACAAGTACTTCTGACAGTGTGATGTTGTAGTAGCCAGACTTAGGCTTGGTTACAAGTGCTTCTGACAGTGTGATGTTGTAGTAGCCAGACTTAGGCTTGGTTACAAGTGCTTCTGACAGTGTGATGTTGTAGTAGCCAGACTTAGGCTTGGTTACAAGTACTTCTGACAGTGTGATGTTGTAGTAGCCTGGTGGCTTAGGCTTGGTTACAAGTACTTCTGACAGTGTGATGTTGTAGTAGCCAGACTTAGGCTTGGTTACAAGTGCTTCTGACAGTGTGATGTAGTAGTAGTCTGGTGGCTTAGGCTTGGTTACAAGTACTTCTGACAGTGTGATGTTGTAGTAGCCAGACTTAGGATTGGTTACAAGTACTTCTGACAGTGTGATGTTGTAGTAGCCTGACTTAGGCTTGGTTACAAGTACTTCTGTGATGTTGTAGTAGCCAGACTTAGGATTGGTTACAAGTACTTCTGACAGTGTGATGTTGTAGTAGCCTGACTTAGGCTTGGTTACAAGTACTTCTGAGAGTGTGATGTTGTAGTAGCCTGACTTAGGCTTGGTTACAAGTGCTTCTGACAGTGTGATGTAGTAGTAGCCAGACTTAGGCTTGGTTACAAGTACTTCTGACAGTGTGATGTTGTAGTAGCCAGACTTAGGATTGGTTACAGTACTTCTGACAGTGTGATGTTGTAGTAGCCAGACTTAGGCTTGGTTACAAGTACTTTGACAGTGTGATGTTGTAGTAGCCTGGTGACTTTAGGCTTGGTTACAAGTACTTATGACAGTGTGTGATGTTGTAGTAGCCGACTTAGACTTGGTTACAAGTACTTCTGACAGTGTGATGTTGTAGTAGCCAGACTTAGGTGGTTACAAGTACTTTGACAGTGTATGTTGTAGTAGCCAGACTTTAGGCTTGGTTACAAGTACTTCTGACAGTGTGATGTTGTAGTAGCCAGACTTAGGCTTGGTTACAAGTACTTCTGACAGTGTGATGTTGTAGTAGCCAGACTTAGGCTTGGTTACAAGTACTTCTGACAGTGTGATGTTGTAGTAGCCAGATTTAGGCTTGGTTACAAGTACTTCTGACAGTGTGATGATGTAGTAGCCAGACTTAGGCTTGGTTACAAGTACTTCTGACAGTGTGATGTTGTAGTAGCCAGTGGACTTAGGCTTGATTACAAGTACTTCTGACAGTGTGATGTTGTAGTAGCCTGATTAGGCTTGGTTACAAGTACTTCTGACAGTGTGATGTTGTAGTAGCCTGGTGGCTTAGGCTTGGTTACAAGTACTTCTGACAGTGTGATGTTGTAGTAGCCAGATTTAGGCTTGGTTACAAGTACTTCTGACAGTGTGATGTTGTAGTAGCCTGGTGACTTAGGCTTGGTTACAAGTACTTCTGACAGTGTGATGTTGTAGTAGCCAGACTTAGGCTTGGTTACAAGTACTTCTGACAGTGTGATGTTGTAGTAGCCAGATTTAGGCTTGGTTACAAGTACTTCTGACAGTGTGATGATGTAGTAGCCAGACTTAGGCTTGGTTACAAGTACTTCTGACAGTGTGATGTTGTAGTAGCCAGACTTAGGCTTGGTTACAAGTACTTCTGACAGTGTGATGTTGTAGTAGCCAGACTTAGGCTTGGTTACAAGTACTTCTGACAGTGTGATGTTGTAGTAGCCTGGTGGCTTAGGCTTGGTTACAAGTACTTCTGATAGTGGTGATGTTGTTGTAGCCAGATTAGGCTTGGTTACAAGTACTTCTGACAGTGTGATGGTGTAGTAGCCAGACTTAGGCTTGGTTACAATTACTTCTGACAGTGTGATGTTGTAGTAGCCTGGTGACTTAGGCTTGGTTACAAGTACTTCTGACAGTGTGATGTTGTAGTAGCCAGGCTTAGGCTTGGTTACAAGTACTTCTGACAGTGTGATGATTGTAGTAGCCTGACTTAGGCTTGGTTACAAGTACTTCTGACAGTGTGATGTTGTAGTAGCCAGACTTAGGCTTGGTTACAAGTACTTCTGACAGTGTGATGTTGTAGTAGCCAGACTTAGGCTTGGTTACAAGTACTTCTGACAGTGTGATGTTGTAGTAGCCTGGTGGCTTAGGCTTGGTTACAAGTACTTCTGACAGTGTGATGTTGTAGTAGCCAGACTTAGGCTTGGTTACAAGTACTTCTGACAGTGTGATGATGTAGTAGCCTGGTGACTTAGGCTTGGTTACAAGTACTTCTGACAGTGTGATGTTGTAGTAGCCAGACTTAGGCTTGGTTACAAGTGCTTCTGACAGTGTGATGATGTAGTAGCCTGGTGACTTAGGCTTGGTTACAAGTACTTCTGACAGTTGTGATGTTGTAGTAGCTGACTTAGGCTTGGTTACAAGTACTTCTGACAGTGTGATGTTGTAGTAGCCGACTTAGGCTTGGTTACAAGTACTTCTGACAGTGTGATGTTGTAGTAGCCTGGTGACTTAGGCTTGGTTACAAGTACTTCTGACAGTGTGATGTTGTAGTAGCCTGGTGGCTTAGGCTTGGTTACAAGTACTTCTGATAGGGTGATGTTGTAGTAGCCAGATTTAGGCTTGGTTACAAGTACTTCTGACAGTGTGATGTTGTAGTAGCCAGACTTAGGCTTGGTTACAAGTACTTCTGACAGTGTGATGTTGTAGTAGCCTGGTGGCTTAGGCTTGGTTACAAGTACTTCTGACAGTGTGATGTTGTAGTAGCCTGGTGGCTTAGGCTTGGTTGCAAGTACTTCTGACAGTGTGATGTTGTAGTAGCCAGACTTAGGCTTGGTTACAAGTACTTCTGACAGTGTGATGATGTAGTAGCCTGGTGGCTTAGGCTTGGTTACAAGTACTGCTGACAGTGTGATGTTGTAGTAGTAGCCAGGACTTAGGCTTGGTTACAAGTACTTCTGACAGTGTGAAGTTGTAGTAGCCAGCTTAGGCTTGGTTACAAGTACTTCTGACAGTGTGATGTTGTAGTAGCCAGACTTAGGCTTGGTTACAAGTACTTCTGACAGTGTGATGTTGTAGTAGCCAGACTTAGGCTTGGTTACAAGTACTTCTGACAGTGTGATGATGTAGTAGCCAGACTTAGGCTTGGTTACAAGTACTTCCGACAGTGTGATGTTGTAGTAGCCAGACTTAGGCTTGGTTACAAGTACTTCTGACAGTGTGATGATGTAGTAGCCAGACTTAGGCTTGGTTACAAGTACTTCTGACAGTGTGATGTTGTAGTTGCCTGGCTTAGACTTGGTTACAAGTACTTCTGACAGTGTGATGTTGTAGTAGCCAGACTTAGGCTTGGTTACAAGTACTTCCGACAGTGTGATGTTGTAGTAGCCAGACTTAGGCTTGGTTACAAGTACTTCTGACAGTATGATGATGTAGTAGCCTGGTGGCTTAGGCTTGGTTACAAGTACTTCTGACAGTGTGATGATGTAGTAGCCTGGTGGCTTAGGCTTGGTTACAAGTACTTCTGACAGTGTGATGTTGTAGTAGCCAGACTTAGGCTTGGTTACAAGTACTTCTGACAGTGTGATGTTGTAGAGGTCTGGTGGCTTAGGCTTGGTTACAAGTACTTCTGACAGTGTGATGTTGTAGTAGTCTGGTGGCTTAGGCTTGGTTACAAGTACTTCTGACAATGTGATGTTGTAGTAGTCTGGTGGCTTAGGCTTGGTTACAAGTACTTCTGACAGTGTGATGATGTAGTAGCCAGACTTAGGCTTGGTTACAAGTACTTCCGACAGTGTGATGTTGTAGTAGCCAGACTTAGGCTTGGTTACAAGTACTTCTGACAGTGTGATGATGTAGTAGCCAGACTTAGGCTTGGTTACAAGTACTTCTGACAGTGTGATGTTGTAGTTGCCTGGCTTAGACTTGGTTACAAGTACTTCTGACAGTGTGATGTTGTAGTAGCCAGACTTAGGCTTGGTTACAAGTACTTCCGACAGTGTGATGTTGTAGTAGCGGATTTAGGCTTGGTTACAAGTACTTCTGACAGTATGATGTTGTAGTAGCCTGGTGGCTTAGGCTTGGTTACAAGTACTTCTGACAGTGTGATGATGTAGTAGCCTGGTGGCTTAGGCTTGGTTACAAGTACTTCTGACAGTGTGATGTTGTAGTAGCCAGACTTAGGCTTGGTTACAAGTACTTCTGACAGTGTGATGTTGTAGAGGTCTGGTGGCTTAGGCTTGGTTACAAGTACTTCTGACAGTGTGATGTTGTAGTAGTCTGGTGGCTTAGGCTTGGTTACAAGTACTTCTGACAATGTGATGTTGTAGTAGTCTGGTGGCTTAGGCTTGGTTACAAGTACTTCTGACAGTGTGATGTTGTAGTAATCTGGTGGCTTAGGCTTGGTTACAAGTACTTCTGACAATGTGATGTTGTAGCAGCCTGGTGGCTTAGGCTTGGTTACAAGTACTTCTGACAGTGTGATGTTGTAGTAGCCTGGTGGCTTAGGCTTGGTTACAAGTACTTCTGACAGTGTGATGATGTAGTAGCCTGGTGGCTTAGGCTTGGTTACAAGTACTTATGACAGTGTGATGTAGTAGCCAGATTTAGGCTTGGTTACAAGTACTTCTGACAGTTTGTTAGACACACAGATGATGATCAAACTAAATACAAAGTATATAGCCAGCCCTATGTCACTGGCTTGAACACTATGTGATTAATTATCCAGTTACTGAGGAATACAGAGATAGATAATATGATAACCAATGTGATATATCAAAAATTGCTTTCAACAGATAAGTCAGCTGTAGATATAAATCCAGATGTGCCTCGGTTAACCCTTTCGAGGCCTAGTTGCCAGGCCTATTGTGTATCCATATACTCTTGCACTACCATCCAGGGGATGGATGTGAGGTGTACAATAAATTATCCACTTTTTCAAAATTCTAATTTTTGTTTCATTGCAAAGGTCACATATTACAAGATACAGGTCCACATTCCTTTTGAATTTCAAACTTTTTCGAATTTCAGAATGATTCTCAACGCCACCACGTGGCAGCGTGATCCAGCACTGAGATGACTGACACTCCACACTCCTCGAAAAGACTCCGGTTTTCGGAACTTTTCGAATTTCAGAATTTTGGATAAAGGAATGTTGACCGATTGTGTGTAACACAAAGAAAGCTACTAGCATGCTTAGCATTTTGCGCAGACTAATACTAATACTGACACACTACTTAAACTACACAAATAACCCGCACATAGAAGAGAGGAGCTTACGACAACGTTTCGGTCTGACTTGGACCATTTACAAAGTCACACAGTGTGACTTTGTAAGTGGTCTAAGTTGGACCAAAACATCATCATAAGCTCCTCTCTTCTATGTGCGAGTTAGTTGTGTATCGTTCCAGTCACAGTATTGTACCTTTTTTTTTTGTTACACTACTTAAAACTAGACATAGGTTATGGAGTGGTAAATTTTAATTTTTCATTATTTTACATTATTGCAAAAGTGAGGTAACCAAAAATTTTATAGTGGCAGAATCTAATGAAAATCTCCAGATATTCTGATGACAGTGGCTTTATTGGGTTATCCAGGGTTACTAAACCCTCAGGGGTTTTTAACCAAACAGAATCGTTTTCCTTCATGGAAAATGAATCCATATTTAAATATTTTTTATCTGTGCTTGAGGAGCGCCCGTATTAGCAACGATGGGATGATGCCAGAATTCTTACCAACAACAACAAAAAAAAATTAAGCCTGTAGCAATACCATTAATTGATAACGTTAGATACCTATACAGACAGGCCCCACTTTATAGCAGTTTGCTTTACAATGTTTCACTAATACAGCGGTTTGCAATTATATATACCCATTCTTCATTTATTTAGACTTCCTACAATAAATATATTAACCGCTCGCTATAAGCTCAGAACGAAAATATTTTAAGGTAAGTAATGTGTGTGTACTGTATACAGGTCTCCCTCAACATTCGCATTTTCGACTTTCGCGGGCTTCACACATTCGCGAATTCAAAACTGCCAGATTCCCAGCCGCCAAATCATATTTAAGTTTCCCGCCACCTGCGAGTCCCTACTACCCTCCCACCGACCCCCACAACTGGCAGCCAGCCCTCCCACCACTCAGTGTGGTGAGTGTTTTGTTTGTTCATTATTTGCTATTAAACTACAGTATAAATAATGTAAACCCATTCATGACTGCATATTGGAATGGCTTTGGCAGTATTAGATAACCATTCTATTTATTTGAACTTCCTACAAAAATCAAACCTGCACTGCTAATAACCCAAGAATGAAAATAATTTTAATAATGTGTAATTGAAGAGTATGTATACAGGTCTTCAACATTACGTTTTGCGGGACTTTCGCGCTTCCAACATTCGCAATAACACTGCCAATTTGGCCTTGAAAATTTGAGTCCACTGGAATGTGGCAGTGTGAGAATTTCCAGCATCGAAGTTGAGGCAATGTGAGCAGTGGGTGACAGTTGAGGCAGGGGTGAGCCTGACTTTAGCAGTTCCTAGAAGCAATAGGCTGGCGAGCAGCAGGCTCCCGACAGCAGTTGGTGCAGTGGTTTGGCGTTGTTCATTTTGCAGTTGATACAGTGGGTAAATAGTTGAATAACCACATTCATGGGAGGCATATTGGGAAGGGGGACATTTTGGGACAGGGTATAGACGGTGGTAATCATGGGCGATGCAGCTTGAGGCATGGCAAGCAGAATTGAGCATTGGGGGCAGTGTTAGAAAAGTGGTTGAGAGTGGTAATAATATAGATCAAGAATTAAAGGGGTGTATAATTGAAGTAGGGAATTGACAAAAAGTGGGGGCAGTGGTTGACAATGGTGTGTGACTGGCGTGGTTAAGCTGTGGTGTAACATTAGCTCATGGCTTTCTAACAGTTGACATATTTGGCGACAGAGTTGAGGCTGGGTGTGGATGGTTGAGGAAGTGGTTGAGGCAGTGGGAGGCAGCAGTTGAGGCAGTGGGTGATGGCAGTGGTGAGGAAGTGGGTGAGGCAGTGGGTGAGCAGTGGGTAGGCAGTGGTGAGGCAGGGGGTTGAGGCAGTGGTTGGGGACAGCGGTTGAGGCAATGGGTGAGGCAGCAGTTGAGGCAGTGGGTGAGGCAGTGGTTGAGGAAGTGGTTGAGGCAGTGGGTGAGGCAGTGGGTAAGGCAGTGGGCGAGGCAGCAGTTGAGGCAGTGGGTGAGACAGCGGTTGAGGCAATGGGTGAGGCAGCAGTTGAGGCAGTGGGTGGGGACAGTGGTTGAAGTGGTGAGAGTGGTTGAGGCAGTGGGTAAGGCAGTGGGTAAGACAGTGGGCGAGGCAGCAGTTGAGGCAGTGGGTGAGACAGCGGATGAGGCAGTGGTTGAGGCAGTGGTATTTAATAACATACATGTTAATAATAATAATAATAATAAATAAATGTTAATAATATGTATTATTATTATTTATAACATGTTATTAAATACCACTGCCTCCACATGCCTCATCCCTGCCCAACCTGCTGCCTGCATCCACAGCCTCTCAACCCTGCCTAAACCGCTGCCTCACCACGCCTCAACCACTGCCTCTTACCATGCTCACCTCAACCACTGCCTCACCCACTGCCTCAACCACTGCCACTACCACTCCAGTCACACTCAATCTACAAGCACCAAACACAGTGAATTATTGTGAAATGTTAGGAAGAGCATGGAGACTAATGTTCACTCCAGCATAAACAAAGTCACACTGACCATGTGTCAACCACTCCCTCGTATTTTTGTACAATTTCCTTCTTCAATTATATCACATTTATTATTATTATTATTATTATTATTATTATTATTATTATTATTATTATTATTATTATTATTATTACTATTACTATTGTCATTATTAGCAGTAGCAGAAATGTTTGATTCTTTGCAGTGTTCAAGAGTAAACACATGATGTCACCGTCTAATACCTGTCCAAATAGCCATTCCAATATGCAGTCATGAATGTGTTTACATTATTTATACTGTAGTTTAATAGCAAATAATGAACAAACAAAACACTCACCACACTGAGTGGTGGGAGGGCTGGCTGCCAGTTGTGGGGGTCGGAGGGAGGGTAGTAGGGACTCGTCAGTGGTGGAGGCAGTGGTGGAGGCAGTGGTATTTAATAACATACATGTTGTTAAACCATAACATGTATGTATTTAGTACGATTTACGATGTTTTCATGTATTTTATGATTGTTTATGGTTCAACAAGTTAAGGAAGCAGTATTGTATTATATTTCCCTACAATATTTTGGGGCACCAAACATTCACGATTTTTCAACATTCGCAAGGCTCTTGATCCCCTAACCCTCGCGAATGTTGAGGGAGACCTGTATATATTTTTTAGGCCTAGCTCTATTGCTCACTTAATATATGATAGTGTAAACATGTTATCAGACTTTTATGTGCATTTGAAAGTGAAAAAAATTGTTTGTTTCACTTTACAGCAGTAACCTGGAACCTGCTGTATAAGCGGGGCCCTCCTGTACAGGCATGCCTCGTTAATACAGCGCTCGTTTTAGGGCATTTTGCTTTTCAATTATATTCATATTTGTTATTCTCAGTGCTTGCCTGGCTCTTAAGATGGTTTTTGGCTATTTTTAATTTTTTTACTTACTATTTTTCCTTTCGCATCTTTTTTTTTAGACCTAGCACTATTGCGCACTCAATAAATAATAGTGTAAACATCATTTAAGCTTCTACGTATATGTTGTTAGGTAAGACACATATGCAACAGTTAGGTATCTTTATTTCGAAAATAAAGATACCTAACTGTTGCATATGGTCTTACCTAACAACCTGTCGGTATTTTATACCATTTTAATGTTCATTCTACGTATGTGCACTGGCAAGCAGATAAATGGCTGCGATTGGCTTTAAGGCAATTTTGGCTTTACAGCGGCAGTCTGGGACCTAACTCACCTTATTAGCAAGGGGTGTCTGTATTCTTGTCTGTATATCTGTATTCTTGTCTGTATATCTGTATTCTTGTCTGTATATCTGTATTCTTGTCTGTATATCTGTATTCTTGTCTGTATATCTGTATTCTTGTCTGTATATCTGTATTCTTGTCTGTATATCTGTATTCTTGTCTGCATTTTCACACACTAATTATGGGTAGGCTTTTATTACAAGGGATTTCAGGCAAGTAAGTTTATTTAGGTACAGGTACACGTAAATACAGTTGCACAAATTATCATACTTAGTAATGTGTGTGTAAATTACCCACCAGGATAACCCAAAAAGAAAAGCTGACAAAGTGATTGATTTCCATTGGGGTCCTTGACTTATTTCTGTTGTGGTCCTCATCTTATTTCCATTGGGGTCCTATTTCTATTGTGGTCCTTAACTTATTTCCATTGGAGCCCTTGACTTATGTCTGTTGTGGTGCTTGACTTATTTCCATTGGAGTCAGGTAGCC
This sequence comes from Cherax quadricarinatus, assembly GCF_026875155.1. Taxonomy (NCBI): domain Eukaryota; kingdom Metazoa; phylum Arthropoda; class Malacostraca; order Decapoda; family Parastacidae; genus Cherax; species Cherax quadricarinatus. The sequence goes on from NC_069480.1 coordinate 9,421,406, forward strand.
TTCCTATAGAGCAAATTTAATTTCCTCTCATTGATGATACAGTAGAACCCCCATATCCATGGATTCATTTTCTGCTGTTTCAATTATCCGTGGCCCAAAAATGAACCTTAATTTCTGATTAAAGACCACAGAGCACAAAAGTTGTGATGGTGACAATTTTTCAGAACCTAAGACAAGGCATGAATTGCAACCCACCAGTGAAAAAGTGCAAATTTTCAACTCATTGTACGTAATTTATCAAACTTTATCATAGGTATGTACCGTATTTTCGTGGCTAATTATACGCAGTTTTTTTTTTTTCATAAATTGTCTCCAAAAACCACCGTGCGTCCTATAAGCTGAAGGTCAGTGACGGGAACTATAAGTGTGGGGTGAGGGGGTGTACCTCTCTGTTACATCTGATGCCAAACCATTAAAACTAAAACGAGTCTTATAAGCTGCAAAATACGGTATGTAAATGAAAAACATACATAGTGTTCACTACTATCTGCATTTATGGGCACCTGGGTAGGGCTTGGAACATATCCCCTGCAGATACAGGGTGACTACTATCCCCTGTGGATGCAGAGCGACTATTATCCCTTACGGATACAGGGTGACTGCTATCCCCTGTGGATACAGGGCGACTATTATCCCCTGTGAATACAGGGTGACTATTATTCCTTGCGGATGCAGGGCAACTACTATCCCCTGGGGATACAGGGCAACTACTATCCCCTGAGGATACAGAGTGACTACTATCTCTTGTGGATACAGGGTGACTACTATCCCCTGCGCATTCAGGGCAACTACTGTCCCCTGCGGATATAGGGCGACTACTATATCCTGCAGATATAGGGTGACTACTATCCCCTGCGGATGCAGAGTGACTACTATCTCCTGCGGATGCAGGGTGACTACTATCCCTGCGGATACAGGGCGACTGCTATATCCTGCAGATATAGGGTAACTACTATCCCCTGCAGATACAGGGTGACTACTATCCTCTGCGGATACAGGGCGACTACTATCCCCTATGGATACAGGGCGACTATTATCCCCTGCGAATACAGGGTGACTATTATTCCTTGCAGATGCAGGGCAACTACTATCCCCTGCGGATACAGGGTGACTGCTATCCCCTGCGGATACAGGGCGACTGCTATCCCCTGTGGATACAGGGCGACTACTATCCCCTGCAGATACAGGGCGACTACTATCCCCTGTGGATACAGGGCAACTATTATCCCCTGCTGATGCAGGGCGACTACTATCCCCTGAGGATACAGGGTAACTACGTACTATCCCCTGCGGATACAGGGCGGCTACTATCTCCTGCGGATATAGGGTGGCTACTATCCCCTGCGGATACATGGTGACTACTATCTCCTGCGGATATAGGGTGACTACTATCTCCTGCGGATACATGGTGACTACTATCTCCTGCTGATATAGGGTGACTACTGTCTCCTGCGGATACAGGGCGACTACTATCTCCTGCGGATATAGGGTGACTACTATCTCCTGCGGATACATGGTGACTACTATCTCCTGCGGATATAGGGTGACTACTATCTCCTGCGGATACATGGTGACTACTATCTCCTGCGGATATAGGGTGACTACTATCTCCTGCTGATACAGGGTGACTACTATCTCCTGCTGATACAGGGTGACTACTATCTCCTGCTGATATAGGGTGACTACTATCTCCTGCTGATACAGGGTGACTACTATCTCCTGCTGATATAGGGTGACTACTATCTCCTGCGGATACAGGGTGACTACTATCTCCTGCGGATATAGGGTGAATACTATCTCCTGCGGATACAGGGTGACTACTATCTCCTGCTGATATAGGGTGACTACTATCTCCTGCTGATACAGGGTGACTACTATCTCCTGCTGATACAGGGTGACTACTATCTCCTGCTGATACATGGTGACTACTATCTCCTGCTGATACAGGGTGACTACTATCTCCTGCTGATACAGGGTGACTACTATCTCCTGCTGATACAGGGTGACTACTATCTCCTGCTGATACAGGGTGACTACTATCTCCTGCTGATACATGGTGACTACTATCTCCTGCTGATACAGGGTGACTACTATCTCCTGCTGATACAGGGTGACTACTATCTCCTGCTGATACAGGGTGACTACTATCTCCTGCTGATACATGGTGACTACTATCTCCTGCTGATACAGGGTGACTACTATCTCCTGCTGATACAGGGTGACTACTATCTCCTGCTGATACATGGTGACTACTATCTCCTGCTGATACAGGGTGACTACTATCTCCTGCTGATACAGGGTGACTACTATCTCCTGCTGATACAGGGTGACTACTATCTCCTGCTGATACATGGTGACTACTATCTCCTGCTGATACAGGGTGACTACTATCTCGTGCTGATACAGGGTGACTACTATCTCCTGCTGATACAGGGTGACTACTATCTCCTGCTGATACAGGGTGACTACTATCTCCTGCTGATACATGGTGACTACTATCTCCTGCTGATACAGGGTGACTACTATCTCCTGCTGATACAGGGTGACTACTATCTCCTGCTGATACATGGTGACTACTATCTCCTGCTGATACAGGGTGACTACTATCTCCTGCTGATACAGGGTGACTACTATCTTCTGCTGATACAGGGTGACTACTATCTCCTGCTGATACATGGTGACTACTATCTCCTGCTGATACAGGGTGACTACTATCTCCTGCTGATACAGGGTGACTACTATCTCCTGCTGATACATGGTGACTACTATCTCCTGCTGATACAGGGTGACTACTATCTCCTGCTGATACAGGGTGACTACTATCTCCTGCTGATACAGGGTGACTACTATCTCCTGCTGATACATGGTGACTACTATCTCCTGCTGATACAGGGTGACTACTATCTCCTGCTGATACAGGGTGACTACTATCCCCTGCTGATACATGGTGACTACTATCTCCTGCTGATACAGGGTGACTACTATCTCCTGCTGATACATGGTGACTACTATCTCCTGCTGATACAGGGTGACTACTATCTCCTGCTGATACAGGGTGACTACTATCTCCTGCTGATACAGGGTGACTACTATCTCCTGCTGATACATGGTGACTACTATCTCCTGCTGATACAGGGTGACTACTATCTCCTGCTGATACAGGGTGACTACTATGATCTGTCTTACTGACTCTGGTTTTACCACTTGCTATATGTATAGTAATTTTGATCTGTCTTACTGACTCTGGTTTTACCACTTGCTATATGTATAGTAATTTTGAGTATGTACTTAATGTGTGTGCTATGGATTTTCCCCCAGAATTATGTGTGTATGAAGGAGTTTTATAAGGAAGCTGATGTATATTGAGTTTTGCAAGAGCTGGCTGCATTTAGATGAGCTCTTAGAGCTGACCCTGTGTACAGGAGCTTTATAAGAGGACTGATTATATATAGAGGAGCTTTATAAGAGGACTGACTGTATATACAGGAGCTTTATAAAAGAGCTGACTGTAGAATGTCTTGACGACAGAATCTGATTGATTTTTTCCAACAGGAAGTAAATCATCGCTGAGTCTGCCACCAGTAGTGGCGGACTATGAGGACCACTTTGCCATTGATGTGGTGATGGGCGTGGAGGGCGGAGTGAGCGAAGGAGGGTGGAGGGCAGCCGCCTGCACTCCGCACACCTCCACACCTCCATTCCCCGTCAGGCTGCCCAAGTTTACTGCCTCCTCCAGCGCCAAGAATGTCTTCTTCCTGGAGACCACCTGTGCTTCTGCTCTCAATGCTAAGATGGTGAGTGCCATTTGTCTGCTGTTTTCTTCTCTTCCTCCTCCTCCTCTGAGGGCGGACAGCTTTCTTGTCCGTTAACCCTTAAACTGTCCAAACGTAGCTCTACGTTCACGTGCATAGCACTCTGAACATAGATCTACATTTTTTACATTTGAAAATGTGGATCTACGTTCGGAGCGCTATGCTTGTGAATGTAGATCTACGTTTGGACAGTTTAAGAGTTAAGCATTAAGAAACTGTACCATGGGTGGGGATAGAACCCACGATCAGAAAGTCTCGAAACTCCAGACCGTGGCTAACACGATGGTCTGGAGTTTTGAGACTGATCGCGGGTTCTATCCCCGCCCATGGTATGATTTGTTTGCAATCGTGTCATTACGATTTCATGAGTCAAGTTAAGCATTAAGTTTAGTCTGCCCAAAATGCCCAAGCATGATAGCGATTTTCTTTGTACTTAGCAAATCAAAATTGTAATTACACATTGTAAACTATGCAAAGAAGTACAATCCTTAATCCTTATTAAGTTCCTCTATATAGTACAATTTTTTACAAATGTGATTGATAAACGTATATCCAAAATTATCTGGTATGTGGAAAGACCTTTGTAAGTGACTGAGAAAGTTGTGAAGTGTAGATTATAACATTATTACTATTATTATTACAGCCTCTCCTCACTTAACGACGTACTCATTTACCGATGACTGATTTGCAACGGGCTCTCTGACCAGTATTCATACCTAAATAATGTATATCAGAGCTGATTTCCTCTATTCTGTTTAATACAATATACAGTACACTACTGTATAAACATTTAAAAATATACTGACAGTGTTATATTGTGTATTGTTCCAGTCATGATATTGTGCCGTTTTGGTATTTAATATCAAAGATGGTTGACACAAACCATTGTAGTATGCTCCTTGCTTAGCAATGAATTCGTTTACCGATGTTATCTTAGGAACGGAACTCTGTCGTTAACCCTTTCACTGTCGATACCCCTCCTCACAAGTATTTCTTATGAAATGATAGAGAATCTTTTCCCGATGGTAATGAACCCAAAAGTACGAAATTTGATGGAAAACTTATGGAATTACACTCTCGTGAAGTTAGCGGTCTTGGCGATATTGACACATTGGTGATGTTGCCCACTTTGAGCAATATTTTCAGCCAGTTCCATTGTTCCAGTTGAACAAACTCATAGCTATTTCACTAGAACTCCATTTGTTCTATCGATTAAGTACAAGACATTGCCCATTTTCCCGATTTCAGTTACCCAATAAAGTGATCAGAAATTGGTAATTTGGCCAATTTCATACACAATTCAAAGATGGCCAATTTCAAAATAGGGTCCAGAATAAACAATGCAGACATTCCTGGCTCTAAAATAACATTTTCTCTGTTCATTAGTCATGTCCTCCAGGACTCTCTTATATTACTCTTGCTTTCCATTTTGAATTTTTATTCACACAAAAAATGAAAGATTTACTGTTATGCAGACTACTGCATTATTGTAAAAATGGTATAAATAATATCAGTGCATTTTTGAAAGCATATTAGACTCCCCAGTTGACGTGTATTGGACATGTGACGTGATTTGTTTACTCTTGAACATCGGCAAAAATCGAACATTTCCACTACTTTGAGCTCAATTTCGAGGTATGTACTTTTATTGCATAAACCATTCAAAATCATCTCTAGTTGTGTAATATATCTTCCATTCCATCAAATGAGACCAAGAAAGTGAGAATATAACTATGAATACCACACAAAAATACACCACGAAGTCGCTGTTTTAAACTGAAAACACGGTCAGATTTTTTTTTCTAATGCACTTCAGGATTTTTTTTATACTACACACACACACTGACCACTCAGACCCATTCTCTCATATGTCAGCCTTCCAGCTTTCTCCTGCAGGTATGGAAGCCACTAGAATTTTGGTGTACTGTTACAGGACCAACACTGTAATGTTATGGCTTGCATCTCACCGAGGCAGGATGGCCAAAAAAAAAGCCAAAGTTTCTCTTCTTAAATTCAGTAACACATACAGGAGAAGGAGTTACTAATCCCTTGCTCCCGGCATTTTAATCTCCATTATTAACATAATTACCATTATTAACATTACTGTTATTATTATTACTGTTATTAACAGTATCACTATTATTATTAACAATATCACTACTGTTATCAACAATATCAATAGTGTTACTATCAATATCACTACTACTAAGTCTGATAATGAAAAACTACTGAAATAAAAGTATGTTACTATACATGTATATTAGTAGCAGAGAGTTTTATAAATTAACTATATAGCACGTCAAACAATGCTTCGTTACAACCCTGTGGTTTCCAGACCACATGTACATACATTCATCAGTGCTTATTTGTATACATTTATTGACTTTAAATACATGTAATGTATATTGTCCTTGTAGTCTTAACCCGTAAACGGTCCAAACGTATATATACGTTTTTTCAACATTTGAAAGTACGTAAAAAAAGTAGATCTTTTTTTTTTTTTTTTTTTTTGTTACATTTGAAAATATGTAAAAAAAACGTAGATCTACTTTTGTAGCGCTACACATGTGAACGTAGATCTGCTTGGACCGTTTATGGGTTAAGTTAGGCCTAAGTTTGCCCAGAATGCTGTGCATAACCATGGGCTTAATGAATGTATACGAGTGTCACCCGTCCCTGTGTAAACATTGCATTGTGTGGAGATATACAGTGGTACCTCGAATTTCGGCCATAATTCGTTCCAGAGGCTGTTCCAGTGCCGTTACCAAACAAATTTGTTCCCATAAGGAATAATGTAAATTAGATTAGTCCATTTCAGACCCCAAAAATGTACTTACAAAAGCACTTACAAAAATACACTTACATAATTATTTGAGTGGAGCTGTTCGAAATTCAAGGTACCACTGTACTTTGACTTAGATCTGTGTTGCAGTGATCCCGGTTCTCTTAATTAAGAGAGTGTAGGGGAGAGAGAGAGTGTAGGAGAGAGAGAGAGTGTAGGGGAGAGAGAGAGTGTAGGGAAGAGAGAGTAAGTGAGAGTCTAAGAGAGTGAGGGTGTAGGAGAGAGAGTGTAAAAGAGTGAAAGTATAGGAGGGAGCAGTGGTGGCTTGTAGCGCCAGTAATACCTGTATTATCGTACCACATCAAACTTCTATTTTTAATAATTTTTTATCTCATTTCAACAAAAAATATAACTCCGCTTATAAATACATTGAAAACTACATACAACAGATTTTTCCTGTAATGTATTTGTCAGTTGCAAATTATTTTAGCATAAGGTTGATGAAGTCATACATCTGGCAATGAGCATCTGGGGGGACTGCAGCTCTGCAGCTCCTCTGGACGAGCCACCACTGAGAGGGAGTGTAGAAGAGAGTGTGAGTGTAGGAGAGAGTGTAAGAGAGAGAGAGAGAGAGAGAGAGAGAGAGAGAAAGAAAGAGAGAGAGAGAATTTGTCTCTGCTTTGTCAGTTCCCTTAGGATTTTGTATGTAGTAATCATATGCCCTCCTTGTTCTCATAAGCACAGGTTTTCAGAAACCTAACATGCGCATTACAGGGTTTCTGCAGTAATAATAATAATAATAATAATGGTAGGTTTGGGATATTTGCTGTTTAGAGTGACATCTAAACTGTCATATCTACACACCTCTGGCAAGACAGTGATAGTTTGAATGATGGCAAAAGTGTTTCTTTTTTGGGTCACAAAGGGAGAAGGCCAACGTGTTAAAATAATAATTAATATTAGTCGGCCTGAAATGCTCAGGCATACTAGTGGCTTTCTTTGTGCTCGACAATGTTTTGTTACACACAAACTATACATTGTAAACTATGCAAAGAAATCAATTTTTGTATTTTGAATTTGAATGGTGTTTTGTTAGGCTTGTGCGGTGGAGAGTGCGGCGCTGCATCATCCAGACCACCAGGTCCATCTAGCACTAACATCCACCCACGTGGGCGGTACAGATGCTATCATCCACGCCCTTGCTGCCCACAACAATGTTCATATCTCTGCGTTGGATGTCGACGATGTACTGGAGGGCACCGGGCGCCTGGGCACCTGGCTTCGAGGGATGGAATGGGCCAGGAGTGGTGAGTTGAGTGGTGCGAGTGGTTCTTGAAGAAATCCCGCTTAACTGAAGATCACTGAATCAGTTTGAAGTATTAATACGTAAAATTGTACCGTTGTACATTTAGCTACCTCATTATTGTACATTGGAAAACCCCCTACTTAATAACCTTTGTCTGGTTCTTATGTCGTGTGTAAGTATTAGTCTGCCAGAAATGCACTGCATGCTAGTGACTTTGTACTTAACCCTTTGACTGTCGCAAACTCCTTTCTGAAACTGTCATTCTATGTCACAAAAGTTTTGGAAAAAAAAAATGATTTTTTCTTATGAAATGGTAGAGAATCTTTTCCCGATGGTAATGACACCAAAAGTACGAAATTTAGTTGAAAACTCACGGAATTACGCTCCCACGAAGTTAGCAGTCTCGGCGACATATACGCATCGGCAATTTCGCCGACTTTGAGCCCTGTTTTTGGCCAATTCTGTTGTTCCAGTTCACCAAACTCATAGCTGTTTTTTTAGAACTCCATTTTTTCTATCAGTTGAGTACAAGAAACCGCCCATTTACCAATTTGAACTACCCAATAAAGTGGTCAGAAATTGGCAATTTGGCCAGTTTCACGCAAATTAAAAAAAATGCCAATTTCAAAATAGGGTCCAGAATAAACAATGTAGACATTCTTGGCACTAAAATAACATATCTTCTGTTCATTAGTCACGTCTCTAGGCCCCTCTTATATTACTATTGCTTTCTATTTTGATTTTTTATTCATACAAAAAAATACAAGATTTACTGTTATGCAGACTATTGGATTATTGTAAAAATGGTATAAATAATATCAGTGCACTAGTGAAAGAATATTAGACTCCCCAGTTGACATGTATTGGACGTGTGGTGTGATTTGCTTACTCTTGAACATTGGTAAAAATCAAACATTTCCGCTAATTTGAGCTCAATTTCAAGGTCATTTTCATCGTGAAAGTAATGAAAATCATCTCTATTTCTGTAATATGTTTTCCATTTTATCACCTGAGACCATGAAAATGTGAATACAACGATAAATACTATACGAAAATACACCTCAAAGTCGGCGTTTTAATCCAAAAAAACGGTCAGTTTTTTTTTTCTCATTATGCACTGCATGCTGCAGGATTTTTTTTATGTGGTGCACACTGACCACACAGACCCATTCTCTCACATGTGGGCCTACCAGCTTTCTCCTGTTTGATTTGAAGCCTCTAGAATTTACACGTATAAATACGTCAGAAACAGTGGCGCGTAAGACGTATACATGTATATACGACGTAAACAGTCAAAGGGTTAACAATATTTTATTACACGTAAACTTTATGACATATACAGTAAGTCCTTGTCTTACGTTCAGAATCTTATGTATTGTGTATAAGATAAGACTTCCTGTACAGTCATGCATCGCTTAATGACAGGGACTATTATTATTATAATCAAGGGGGAAGCGCTAAACCCATAGGATTATACAGCGCTTATGGGAGGGGGTGGGGAGATGGAAGGTATTCAGGCTTAATTCAGGGAACTGAAGCACTGATCCAATTCCCTAGATCAAGAGCCCCTCACTAGCGTCAAGGAACCTTCCTTGTGGGGAAACGACAGGAATACGTTCTGAGAAATGCGTCATGGCAATTTCGTGCTTGTGCGAATGTCAGAGTGTACTTACACAAACCTAGATGGTACAGCCTACTACACACACAGGCTGTATGCTTTTTTTTTTTATCACAGATTTGCATGTTAGCAGCTAATGCACGAGATTAAATCAAGCACAAGGGAAAATTATGCATACTGTTTTACAGTAAACTTTATTTTTTTATGAGTAGAAATACAGTACAGTGGTCCCTCAATAATCGTCCGGCCTGAAAGTCGTCCATTTCGGAAATAGTCCCGTTATTTCGTCTAAACATTGGCTCGCAAATGGTCCGTTAACTCGCTAATCGTCCTTCGTCCGGGACGCGTACTCACGCTCTGAGCCGCCTGGCCTGCCTTCCCAGCCAGTGTGCCATTGTTTACCAGTGAGCGACGGTCCCCTCACATGCTCCTACGAAATATTTCATAATATTCCATTGATTTTAGTGCTTGCAAGTGCTAAATAAGCTACCATGGCTCTATACAGTTCAGGACATTTATTAAAGGAAACGTTTCACCACGAGTGGCTTCTTCAGTCCTAATACAGACAAAACTAAGAAAACGCATATACAGTGGTCCCTCGTTTTTCGTAGTTTTCGGGAATCATAGATTTCGGAAATCATAGGGATATTTTCGTATAAACATGGGCTCGCTAATCATAGGTTGACTCGCGAATAGTAGTTCGTCCGAGATGTGTACACACGGTGTGAGCCGGGGCGGCCTCCCTACCCAGCCAGTCTGGCATTGTTTACCAGTGAGCGAAGGTCCCCTCACATGCTCTTACGAAATATTTCATAATATTCCACTCATTTTAGTGCTTGCAAGTACTAAATAAGCTACCATGGCTCCAAAGAAAGCTTCTAGTGCCAAGCCTGTGGTAAAGAAGGTGAGAAATACAATTGAACACTTCAGCATCCTCCATTGCATAACCCTTATAGGTATGGCTTGGGAGGGAGTGACTACCAGGACTTCGAACTCTGCTTGGAGAAAATTGTGGCCAGATTGTGTCGACAAGAGGGATTTTGAAGGGTTTGAGACTGACCCTGATGAGCCTATGTCTGTTGTTAAATCAATTGTGGCACTGGGGAGTTCCATGGGGTTGGATGTGAGTTTGGAGGATGTGGAAGAGTTGGTGGAAGACCACAACGAAGAGCTCACCACTGAGGAGCTGCAAGAGCTTCAGCAGGAACAGCAACAGATCGCAGCTCAGAATCTTGCTGCAGAGGAGGAGGAAGAGAGATGGAAGAAGGTGCCACCTTCAGAAATTAAAGATATTTTTGCTATGTGGGGTAAGATGGAAAGCTTTATGGAGAAACATTACCCTGACAAGGTTGTTGCAAGCCATGTTGGCAGTATGTACAGTGGCAAAGTCTTGGGCCATTTTAGGGAAGTGTTAAAGAGACGCCAGAAACAGAGCTCTCTCCACAGTTATTTTGTGAGACAGGACTCCAGTGACTCAAGGTGGTCCTAGTGGCATTAAGAAACAGAGAAGAGAAGCAACCCTAGAAAAGCAATTGGTACCTGAGGTGTTGATGGAAGGGGATTCCCCTTCCAAACTGTAAACAATCCACTCTCTGTCCTCCTCCAGTCTCCCATACACTAAGAAGAATCTCCAATAAAGGTAAGTGTTATGCTGTTAATGTTTCATTCATTATTTCCCATTGTATTGTTTATGTACTACATCTATATTTCATGTAAAAAATGTTTTTGTTTTAATACTTCTGGGTGTCAGGAACAGGTTAATTATATTTAAATTATTTCTTATGGGGAAAATTGATTCGAATATCGTAGATTTCGATAATAGTAGCAACTCCAGGAATGGATTAACTACGAAAAACGAGGGACCACTGTATATAGTGGCATGAGTCAGGTGAAGTGACACTTGGGTAGAGGTGGTAGTAGTAGTAGTAGTAGTAGTAGTGGAACTAAGGAGGTGAGATGGATGGCTAGTTCCACTACTACTACTACTACCACCACCTCTACCCACGTGTCACTTCACCTGACTCCTGCCGCTATATATATGCGTTTTCTTAGTTTTCTCTGTATTAGGACTGAAGAAGCCACTTGTGGTGAAACGTTTCCTTTAATAAATGTCCTGAACTGTACATAAGTGTCTTTTTCCACATCTTGTCGGTGTCACCATACCATTTCCATTTCCTCAAAGCTTCTAGTGCCAGCCCTTTGGTAAAGAATGTGAGAAAAACATATAATTTATGAAAAAGTTTGTAGAAAAATACAAAGGTGGTGGTGGTAGAGTGGAAGCAGTTGTGATAGTGATTGATGGTGGTAGAAGGTAGTAGTGATGGTGGTAACAGTTGTAATAGTGGTAGAAGGTCTTAGTGATTGTGGTAGAGGGTTCCTTCTTTAGTGATTCAGCAATTCTACCAACTCCTCCAATGTTGTTGGAGTTATATAGGGCTACAGAAAACACCACCGCCTCAGCTGCTGCTTCACTATTATGGACGGCTTACTCTGGGTGGCCCTTATATACCCAACAACAACACAACACCTCTCGTGACATACATAGTGATTTATTTTATTCATTCTAGAGTATGTTCCATGTTTCTATGTTATTAATATTGTTTATTATGTTATATTAGTTGAATTGTGATAGTTAAATAAGCCATAGAGTTGATATTAGTGTCATATTCTCCAACAATAAACTTGCCATCCCTCCCTCACACAAACAAGTCTCCAATAAGAACATAAGAAATGAGGAACACTGCAGTAGGCCTGTTGGCTCATACTAGGCCGGTCCTTCACAAATCCAACCCACTAACAGAACAAATGCTACCCAAGCAATAAACTCAGGTGCAATTCCGACTCAAATCCAACCCCTCTCACTCATGTATTTATCCAACCTAAATTTGAAACTACTCAATGTTTTAGCTTGGATCACCCTACTAGGCAGACCGTTCCACTCATCAACTACCCCTATTACCAATGTTCATTTATACATTTTATTAGTGCTCTACATTTATTTGGCATTCTTTCTGCATGTAAATCTATATTTATGCTAGGGAAGTGACCCCTGAAGTGACCTAGAGTCCTTATGGAGGGGGATTCCCCTTCCAAACAATAACCTCTCTTCCCTCTCTCCTCCTCCCTGTCTTCCATTCATCCATTTTAAGCCAGCCCGTAATGCTATGCATATAAGTGGCTTTGGCATGCTGCTCTTACCTGTATTTTTTGTACCTCTGTATGTATGCTCAAATTATTAAATGAATAAATAAATAAATAAATCAACAACAGCCTTCAATAAAGGTAACTGTCATGTTGAATGTTCATTATTTTGTGCATGTAAATCTATCTTTTAGGTAAAAAAAAAAATTGTCATTGATACTTCTGGGTGTTTGGAACGAATTAATTGGATTTACATTATTTCTTATGGGGAAAATTGATTCGAAAATCGTCTATTTGGATAATAGTCCCACTTCCAGGAACGGATTAAGGATGATAATTGAGGGACCACTGTATAGTAAATTCATAAAGCAGTAATATAGTCGATTATTATCATTATCAAGTACAGTGGCACCTCAGGATGCGAACACCTCAGAACTCGAACAGTGTATTTATGTAAGTGCTTTTGTAAGTGTGTGTTTGGGGCTCTGAAATGGATTAATCTAATTTACATTATTCCTCATGGGAACAAATTCGTTTGGTATCAGCACTCGAACAGCCTTCTGGAACAAATTAAATTCATATCCCGAGGTACCACTGTATTATGTACTGTTCATAACTATGTGTTGTACTGTTATACAACTGGCAGCGCAGTAGGTTTGTTTACACCATCGTATGAGGTTAAAGTTGCAAGAGAATCGAAGACTAACCCAAAAGGATTCTTTCAGGTATACAGAAGTAAGATCAGGGACAAGATAGGCCCACTCAAAAGTTCCTCGGGTCAGCTCACTGACAGTGATAAGGAAATGTGTAGAATTTTTAACACATACTTCCTCTCAGTTTTTACACAGGAGGATACCAGCGATATTCCAGTAATGATAAATTATGTAGAACAGGACGATAATAAACTGTGCACTATTAGGGTCACAAGTGACATGGTCCTTAGGCAAATAGATAAATTAAAACCTAACAAATCCCCAGGCCCTGATGAACTGTATGCAAGGGTTCTAAAGGAATGTAAAGAGGAGCTTAGCACACCTTTGGCTAATCTTTTCAACATATCACTACAAACTGGCATGGTGCCAGATAAGTGGAAAATGGCAAATGTGATACCTATTTTCAAAACAGGTGACAGGTCCTTAGCTTCGAACTATAGACCAATAAGCCTAACCTCCATAGTGGGAAAATTTATGGAATCAATAATTGCCGAGGCAGTTCGTAGCCACCTTGAAAAGCATAAATTAATCAACGAATCTCAGCATGGTTTTACAAAGGGGCGTTCCTGCCTTACGAATTTATTAACTTTTTTCACTAGGGTATTTGAGGAGGTAGATCATGGTAATGAATATGATATTGTGTATATGGACTTCAGTAAGGCTTTTGACAGGGTCCCACATCAGAGACTATTGAGCAAAATTAAAGCACATGGAATAGGAGGAGAAATTTTTTCCTGGATAGAGGCATGGTTGACAAATAGGCAGCAGAGAGTTTGCATAAATGGGGAGAAATCAGAGTGGGGAAGTGTCACGAGCGGTGTTCCACAGGGGTCAGTGTTGGGCCCCCTGCTGTTCACAATCTACATAAACGACATAGATGAGGGCATAAAGAGCGACATCGGCAAGTTTGCCGATGACACCAAAATAGGCCGTCGAATTCATTCTGACGAGGACATTCGAGCACTCCAGGAAGATTTGAATAGACTGATGCAGTGGTCGGAGAAGTGGCAGATGCAGTTTAATATAGACAAATGCAAAGTTCTAAATGTTGGACAGGACAATAACCATGCCACATATAAACTAAATAATGTAGATCTTAATATTACAGATTGCGAAAAAGATTTAGGAGTTCTGGTTAGCAGTAATCTGAAACCAAGACAACAGTGCATAAGTGTTCGCAATAAAGCTAATAGAATCCTTGGCTTCATATCAAGAAGCATAAATAATAGGAGTCCTCAGGTTGTTCTTCAACTCTATACATCCTTGGTTAGGCCTCATTTAGATTATGCTGCACAGTTTTGGTCACCTTATTACAGAATGGATATAAATTCTCTGGAAAATGTACAAAGGAGGATGACAAAGTTGATCCCATGTATCAAAAACCTTCCCTATGAGGATAGACTAAGGGCCCTAATCTGCACTCTCTAGAAAGACGTAGAATTAGGGGGGATATGATTGAGGTGTATAAATGGAAGACAGGAATAAATAAAGGGGATGTAAATAGTGTGCTGAAAATATCTAGCTTAGACAGGACTCGCAGCAATGGTTTTAAGTTGGAAAAATTCAGATTCAGGAAGGATATAGGAAAGTACTGGTTTGGTAATAGAGTTGTGGATGAGTGGAACAAACTCCCAAGTACCGTTATAGAGGCCAGAACGTTGTGTAGCTTTAAAAATAGGTTGGATAAATACATGAGTGGATGTGGGTGGGTGTGAGTTAGACCTGATAGCTTGTGCTACCAGGTCGGTTGCCGTGTTCCTCCCTTAAGTCAATGTGACCTGACCTGACTAGGTTGGGTGCATTGGCTTAAGCCGGTAGGAGACTTGGACCTGCCTCGCATGGGCCAGTAGGCCTTCTGCAGTGTTCCTTCGTTCTTATGTTCTTATGTTCTTATGTATATGCGGTCCATCAGTGACCAAAACGTTGTTATGCAGCGCATGACTATACATGGAGAGGGTTTCGGGGGTCCCCCCCCCACCGGCCCAGTCTGTAACCAGACCTGTACACTACAGAAGAGAAATAAATTTATTATTATTAGCCTCGGAATTGAGTGGTGCTGTGGATCTTGATGCAAGGAGTGGAGCGTGGACAATTCATGGGAAGAGGACCATGATGCTGGGTAAGGGCTCTTGATCTGAGGGATTAGAGATGCCCTTCACCTCCTGGGCTCAAACCTGATTACCTCCCATCTTCCAAGCACTGTATTTAATGGTTTGTAATTGTTTATAGCCACAAGAACAGAGTAATTTGTTCATCATACGTATAATTTTTTAAAAATTTACAAAGGCTAAAGCATTTATTACTTCATGTTTTAAACCATACCATGAGATAAGATAAGATAAGATAAGATTTCGTTCGGATTTTTAACCCCGGAGGGTTAGCCACCCAGGATAACCCAAGAAAGTCAGTGCGTCATCGAGGACTGTCTAACTTATTTCCATTGGGGTCCTTAATCTTGTCCCCCAGGATGTGACCCACACCAGTCAACTAACACCCAGGTACCTATTTGCTGCTAGGTGAACAGGACAACAGGTGTAAGGAAACGTGTCGAAATGTTTCCACCCGCCGGGAATCGAACCCGGGCCCTCCGTGTGTGAAGCGGGAGCTTTAGCCACCAGGCCACCGGGCCAGGGTTAGAACCTGTGATCAGGGCCAGACTCATGGAACTCTGTGTTCATCAAGAATTGCAAGAAGCCCCTATCACGAGCCTTTTCCATCCTATGGAGAGGGAGCATGGACACGGGGGTCGTCCCACAGTTACTAAAAACAACAGACATAGCCCCACTCCACAAAGGGGGCAGTAAAGCAACAGCAAAGAACTACAGACCAATAGCACTAACATCCCATATCATAAAAATCTTTGAAAGGGTCCTAAGAAGCAAGATCACCACCCATCTAGAAACCCATCAGTTACACAACCCAGGGCAACATGGGTTTAGAACAGGTCGCTCCTGTCTGTCTCAACTATTGGATCACTACGACAAGGTCCTAAATGCATTAGAAGACAAAAAGAATGCAGATGTAATATATACAGACTTTGCAAAAGCCTTCGACAAGTGTGACCATGGCGTAATAGCGCACAAAATGCGTGCTAAAGGAATAACAGGAAAAGTCGGTCGATGGATCTATAATTTCCTCACTAACAGAACACAGAGAGTACTCGTCAACAGAGTAAAGTCCGAGGCAGCTACGGTGAAAAGCTCTGTTCCACAAGGCACAGTACTCGCTCCCATCTTGTTCCTCATCCTCATATCCGACATAGACAAGGATGTCAGCCACAGCACCGTGTCTTCCTCTGCAGATGACACCCGAGTCTGCATGACAGTGTCTTCCATTGCAAACACTGCAAGGCTCCAGGCGGACATCAACCAAATCTTTCAGTGGGCTGCAGAAAACAATATGAAGTTCAACGATGAGAAATTTCAATTACTCAGATATGGTAAACATGAGGAAATTAAATCTTCATCAGAGTACAAAACAAATTCTGGCCACAAAATAGAGCGAAACACCAACGTCAAAGACCTGGGAGTGATCACGTCAGAGGATCTCACCTTCAAGGACCATAACATTGTATCAATCGCATCTGCTAGAAAAATGACAGGATGGATAATGAGAAACCTTCAAAACTAGGAGGCCAAGCCATGATGACACTCTTCAGGTCACTTGTTCTATCTAGGCTGGAATATTGCTGCACACTAACAGCACCTTTCAAGGCAGGTGAAATTGCCGACCTAGAAAATGTACAGAGAACTTTCACGGCGCGCATAACGGAGATAAAACACCTCAATTACTGGGAGCGCTTGAGGTTCCTAAACCTGTATTCCCTGGAATGCAGGAGGGAGAGATACATGATTATATACACCTGGAAAATCCTAGAGGGACTAGTACCGAACTTGCACACGAAAATCACTCACTACGAAAGCAAAAGACTTGGCAGACGATGCAACATCCCCCCAATGAAAAGCAGGGGTGTCACTAGCACGTTAAGAGACCATACAATAAGTGTCAGGGGCCCGAGACTGTTCAGCTGCCTCCCAGCACACATAAGGGGGATTACCAACAGACCCCTGGCAGTCTTCAAGCTGACACTGGACAAGCACCTAAAGTCATTTCCTGATCAGCCGGGCTGTGGCTCGTACGTTGGTTTGCGTGCAGCCAGCAGCAACAGCCTGGTTGATCAGGCTCTGATCCACCAGGAGGCCTGGTCACAGACCGGGCCGCGGGGGCGTTGACCCCCGGAACTCTCTCCAGGTAAACTCCAGATCGCGGGTTCTAACCCCATCCTTGTTATGGTTTGTTTGGAATCGTGTCGTTACGATTTTGTGAGTCATGCTTCATGTTTTAATATGTTCCATAATAATAATAATATTTATTTTATTTATTAACACATTGGCTGTTTCCCACCAACGAAAAACTTTCATCATTCACTCCATCACTGTCTTGCCAGAGGCGTGCTTACACTACAGTTATAAAACTGCAACATTAACACCCCTCCTTCAGAGTGTCAGCACTGTACTTCCCATCTCCAGGAATCAAGTCTGGCCTGCCAGTTTTCCTGAATTCCTCCATAAACGTTACCTTGCTTACACTCCAACAGCACGTTAAGTTCCAGAAACCATTTGTCTCCATTTGCTCCTATCTAACACATTCACGCACACTTGCTGGAAGTCCAAGCCCTCGCTCACAAAACCTCCTTTACCCCCTCCCTCCAACCTTTCCTAGGCTGATCCCTACCCCACCTTCCCTCCACTACAGATTTATATAATCTCGAAGTCATTCTGTTTCATTCCATCCTCTCCACATGTCCAAACCATCTCAGTAACCCCTCCTCAGCCCTCTGGATAATAGTTTTGGTTATCCCACACCTCCTCCTAATCTCCAAACTACGAATTCTCAGCATTATATTCACACCACATATTGCCCTCAGACATGACATCTCCACTGTCTCCAGCCTTCTCCTTGTTGCAACATTCACAACCCATACCTCACATCCATACAAGAGTGTTGGTATAACTATGCTCTCATACATTCCACTCTTTGCTTTCATGGATAAAGTTCTTTGTCTCTGCAGACTCCTCGGTGCACCACTCACCTTTTTCCCCTCATCAATTCTATGATTCATCTCATTTTTCATAGACCCATCTGCTGACACGTCCACTCGCAAATATCGGAATACATTCACCTCCTCCATACACTCTCCCTCCGATATGATATCCAATCTTCCGTTACCTAATTTTTTTGTTACCCTCATCACCTTACTCTTTCCTATATTCACTTCTAATTTCCTACTTTTACATACCCTATCAAACTCATCAACCAACTTTTGCAACTTCTCTTCAGAATCTCTCAAAAGCACAGTGCCATCAGCAAAGAGCAACTGTGACAACTCCCACATTGTGTTAGATTCTTTATCCTTTAACCTCACACCTCTTGGCAACACCCAAGCATTCACTTCTCTTACAACTCAGTCCATAAATATACTGAACAACGATGATGACATAATAATCTTAGGTAGTAGGTTGGTAGACAGCAACCACCCAGGGAGGTACTACCGTCATGCCAAGTGAGTGTAAAACGGAAGCCTGTAATTGTTTTACATGATGGTAGGATTGCTGGTGTCTTTTGTCTGTCTCATAAACATGCAAGATTTCAGGTATGTCTTGTTACTTCTACTTACACTTAGGTCACACTACACATACATGTACAAGCGTATATATACACACCCCTCTGGGTTTTCTTCTGTTTTCTTTCTAGTTCTTGTTCTTGTTTATTTCCTCTTATCTCCATGGGGAAGTGGAACAGAATTCTTCCCCCGTAAGCCGTGCGTGTTGTAAGAGGCGACGGGAGCAAGGGGCTAGTAACCCCTTCTCCCTTTATAAATTACTAAATTTAAAAAGAGAAACTTTCGTTTTTCTTTTTTGGGCCACCCTGCCTTGGTGGGATACTGCCGGTTTGTTGAAACAAAAAATAATAATAATAATAATAATGTCTTTATTTCTACAAGTACATGTACAAGGTATACAGACCATAGCTGACATCAATTACATACTACTATATAGAAAACTGCTTGTTATGCTGAGCATTTCCTGCAAATTAGGTCAGTGTCCCAGGATGCGACCCACACCAGTCCACTAACACCCAGGTACCTATTTTACTGATGGGTGAACATGGGCAGTAGGTGTCTTAAGGAAACACATCCTAATGTGTCCATCCGTACCTAGTCTATCACTGTACATGCCCCGCTGTTCTCCATAATCTATTACCCATCTCCCTTTTGCCACCTGATACCCTCGCTTCCTTCCTGCCCTGCAGCACTGTGTAGCCCTTGTAGTTTAGCGCTTCTTTTTTATTATAATAATAATAATAATAATATAATAATAATATTGGCAGTTTGGAGGGATATGTTGTGTATCTTTATACGTATATACAGTGGACCCCCGACTAACGATCAGCTCCCAACTCGACCAATTATGTAAGTGTATTTTTGTAAGTGCTTTTGTACGTGTATTTTTGGGGGTCTGAAACGGACTAATCTAATTCACAATATTCCTTATGGGAACAAATTCGGTCTATAACGGCACCCGAACAGACTTCTGGATTGAAATAATATCGTTAGTCGGGGGTCCACTGTACTTCTAAACTGTTGTATTCTGAGCACCTTTGCAAAAGCAGTGATAATGTGTGAGTGAGGTGAAAGTGTTGTATGATGATTAAAGTATTTTCTTTTTGGGGATTTTCTTTCTTTTTTGGGTCACTCTGCCTCGGTGGGAGACGGCTCTAGGATTTTCCAAGTGTATATAATCATGTATCTCTCCCGCATGCGTTCTAGGGAGTACAGGTTCAGGAACTTTAAGCGTTCCCAGTAATTGAGGTGTTTTATCGCAGTTACGTGTGCCGTGAAGGTTCTCTGTACATTTTCTAGGTCAGCAATTTCACCTGCCTTGAAAGGTGGTGTTAATGTGCAGCAATATTCCAGTCTAGATAGAACAAGTGACCTAAAGAGTGTCATCATGGGCTGAGTAGTTTTACAAGAACTGACTTTATGCACAGGGGCAGCTCCAGAAGATTGATACAGGAGGGGCTCAGGGAATGGTAGTCTGATTAGAACTGGGGTTAGAATACTTGTCTTGTGGAAAAGAATACTTGTGTACACTCACTACTCTCTCTATTTCAACATACTGGTTGTCTCCCACCGAGGCACGGTGACCCGAAAAGAAATGCGAAAGTTTTTCTTTTTACATTTAGTAATTTGTACAGGAGAAGTGTTTCTAGCACCTTGCTGCCGGCAACTGATTTGAACAACTATAGACCTATATCAAACCTGCCCTTACTTTCTAAAATATTCAAAAAACAATACACAAACGACTTTACTCCTACCTTATATTCAGCAACATACTCAACCCATGCCAGTTTGAGTTGAGACCAAAAAACAAAAGCACCAATGATGCTATTACACAAATGTTTGAACTATTGTATACAGCCCTTGATAAAAATGAATATTCTCTGGGGCTCTTCATTGACCTATGGAAAGCATTTGAAACAGTGGACCACAATCTCCTGCACATAAAAGTAAAATCATTATGACATCAGAGGACATTCCCTTGATTACACAAAATCTTAACGATAGACACCAGTATGTATACGCAAATGGAGTTGACTCCACTACCCAGCCTGTAGCTGTCGGAGTGTCCCAGGGTAGTGTCCTAGGCCCATGCCTCTTTCTCATCTACATCAGTAATCTCCCCAATGCATCTCAACTCCTTAAACCAGCTCTGTTCACAGATGACACTACTTACGTCAACTCCCACTCAAACCCGGGTGCCAGTACTGACCGAATTTGTTCCCATAAGGAATATTGTGAAGTAGATTAGTCCATTTCAGACCCTCAAACATACACGTACAAACACACTTACATAAATACACTTACATAATTGGTCGCATTTGGAGGTGATCGTTAAGCGGGAGTCCACTGTACTTAGAAACACTGTAAACAATGAGCTTCTAAAAATACATACTTAAATGATGACCAACAAAGTCACTCTCAATATAGACAAAACAAACTTTAAGCTGTTTGGAAACAGAGCCTTAAATATCCAACTTAATATATTGATAAATACTTCCCCTATTTCAAGACACACTGAGGGTAAAGTTTTAGGTCTTCTCCTTGACTGTAATCTTAAATTTTATTCCCTCATCCAGCATATATCCAAGAAAATTTCCAAATCAGTAGGCAGCCTTTCCAAGATACGATACTATGTACCCAAAACGACACTCCTTACCCTATACCACTCTTTAATATATCCCTACCTCACCTATGGTATTTGTGCCTGGGGATCAACCACAGCCAACCACCTTAAACCTTTAATAACCCAATAAAAAGCTGTTGTGCGGATGATAACCACTTCCTGTGCTAGACAACACATCCCACCACTTTTCAAAAGCCTGAACTTGCTAAAGTGGACCCTCACCTAACGATATTAATTGTTACCCGAGAACGAATATTTTTAGGCGAGTTTTTTAGTGTTAGCCGAGGAAAAAGTTAACGTTAAAATGTATCGTTAGGTGAATTTAACGTTATGCGATGCGTTCATTAGGCGAGGGTCCACTGTATACAAGACATACACTCATATTAATGTGCCTACATATACAGAACATTATACTTCAATATGACCCCTTCGCTTGAACTTCTCCTTGATAGCTACAACAGAACACAGTCACAATGCAAGGCATAAGGCACTTGTCAACATCCCTCGTGTCAGTCTCGCACTATGCAGAAATGCTATGCATATAAAGGGCCCAAAGATCTGGAATTCACTACCTGAACCAATAAAGGATCCCCTGACTAATAAATTTAGGATTTCTTAAAAATCATTTCATCTCTCAATACTAACCAAATCAGCCAAAACAACTTCTAATCAGTTAGTACACTGGTACCCCGAGTTTCGGCCATAATTAATTTCCAAGGCTGTTCGAGTGCCGTTACCAAACAAATTTGTTCCCATGAGGAATAATGTAAATTAGATTAATCCATTTCCGACCCCCAAAAATACACTTACAAAAACACTTAAAATAATACACTTACATAATTGTTCGAGTTGGGAGCTGTACGAAACTTAGGGTACCACTGTACGTATATTGTAAGTCAAGGAGCACCTGTACATATATATAAACGTGTATATGTGTTTTCAGACTGGGCGGGGATCAACCTGTCGGATGCGTTGAGGCTGGGTGTAGTGTGTTCGGTGGGTGGTATATACCTGGACCTGGACATGTGGGTGGTGGCTCCCTTACCCTCCAGTGAGGCCTGGATAGGTCGTGAGCGCTGGGATCACCTCTCCAATGGTGCCTTCAAGTGAGTCTCTTATAGTGTACTATTATGCCAGTCCAGGATGCCTTTCTTGAAAAATCAATAATATACTTATAAATCTGATTTCCTAGTTCCATGGTTTATGTTGTATAAGATTTTATTTGGATTTTTAACCCCAGAGGGTCAGCCACCCAGGATAACCCAAGAAAGTCAGTGCATCATCGAGGACTGTCTGTCTTATTTCCATTGTGGTCCTCAATCTTGTCCCCCAGGATGCAACCCACACCATTACTCCAATATGGAAAACGTGAGGAAATTAAAACTATATCGGAGTATGAAACAAATTCCAACCACACAATAGAGCGAAAAAATAACGTCAAAGACCTGGGAGTGATCATGTCGGAGGATCTCACCTTCAAGGACCATAACATTGTATCAATCGCATCTGCTAGAAAAATGACAGGATGGATAATGAGAACCTTCAAAACTAGGGATGCCAAGCCCATGATGACACTCTTCAGGTCACTTGTTCTATCTAGGCGGGGAAAATTCCCGCCACTAACGAAACCTTTCAAGGCGGGGAAAATTGCTGCCCTTTAAAATGTACAGAGAACCTTCAGGGGCACACAAAAATTTGCAAAAAAAAACCCCCCTCAATTAAAAAGGAACACTTCCTAAAAACCTGTACTCCCTAGAAGCAAGAGGGAAAAGTTTACAGGGATTATTACACTTGGAAAATCCCAGGGGATTATCCCAAAACTCACGCGAAAATCACTCCCCCAAAGAAAGCAAAAGACTCGGCGACATGCAACATTTCCCCCCAAAGAAAAAACAGGGGTGCCACAAGGGACGATAAGCTACAACACAATAAGTGTCAGGGGGCCCCAAAACTGTTCCGTTTCCTCCCCCGCAAACATAAGGGGGGTAAATTTACCCAAAAGACCCCTGACCCGTCTTTTAAAAAGGGACTGGGCAGGGACCTAAAGTCAGTAAATTGACCCCCCGGCTTTGGGTTTTTTCCCTTGGGTTTTGTGCGGCCCCCAAAACCCGCCTTTGAATCAGGGCCAATCCACCCGAGGCCCCGGGCACAAAACCCGGCCACAGGGGGCCAAATTTACCCCCGAAACCCTCTCCCGAATACTCCAATTTAAAAGGGACCCAGGTACCCCCACTTTTTTTGGGGAACCCGGGCAACAGGGGTAAGGAAAAACCCCATGGGTTTTTACCTTTGCCGGGGAAACGCACCGGGGAAACCCCCAGGGGGTGAAGCGAGAGTTAAAGGCCCCAAACCAAGGCCACAGGGCCTAATCTATCGAACCTCTCTTTTAAATGTTTTGGTTTCCCGGGGGAAACTGCTACAAACAAATCACCTAAAGCCAATAAAAAACTTAACAAAAACTGCGTTCAAATCCTCAAACAAATTGGGCAACACACCCAAAACTTCCCCCCCCCCCTCCACTTCTCAAAATTTTAAAACCCTAAATGTTCTTAACCCAAAAATTCCTCCTATTACTTTTGCATGCCCATGTAATAACCTTTCATAACATTTACCCCCAAATATTGTGCATGATATACGATTAACATACATAACATTCCAAATTAAACAGCCTCCCTCACTAGCGATGTACTCATTGACTGACGCCCCCAGACTTAAGATGGGCTCCCCTGACCAGAAATTCCCTACCTAAAAAATTTAAAAATTTTGAGCTGATTTCCTCTATTTTTGTTTTTTGTAAATAACCCCCCCTTTTGGGGAATAGGGTTTGTAGACAGCAACCACCCAGGGAGGTACTTTCCATCCCGTGGTATAGGTTAGTAGACAGCACCACCCCCGGGGGGTACTTAAACCCTCCCCGTGGGGTAGGTTGGAACAGCAACCCCCCGGGGGGTAATTTCCGTCCCGTTTGGGAGTAGGTTAGTAAAACCCGCACCACCCAGGGAGGTACTACCCTCCGTGGTAAGTTGGAAAAGAACCACCCAGGGAGGGACTACCTCCTTGGTAA
Organism: Cherax quadricarinatus; assembly: GCF_026875155.1. Classification (NCBI taxonomy): domain Eukaryota; kingdom Metazoa; phylum Arthropoda; class Malacostraca; order Decapoda; family Parastacidae; genus Cherax; species Cherax quadricarinatus. The sequence continues at coordinate 9,446,088 of NC_069480.1, forward strand.
ATAGGTTTTGTAACAGCACCACCCAAGGGGGAGGGACAAAACCCTCCTGTGGTAGTAGGTTGGGGAGACAAACCAAACCAAACCCCGGGGGGGGTAATAACCCCTCTTTGGTAGAAAGGGTTTTTAGACAGCAACCACCCCCGGGGGTACAAAAAATCCTGTGGTAAATAGGTTGGAAAACAGCAACCACCCGGGAGGTACACCCCCCCCTGTGGTAATAGGGGTTGGGAGACAGCAAACCCCCCCCAAGGGGGGGTACTACCCTCCTGTTTGGAAATATTTGGGAAACAACAACCACCCAGGGAGGGTACACCCTTTTTCCCCCGTGGGAGGAGGTTAGGAAGAAAAGCAACCACCCAGGGGGGTTTAAATACGACCTTGGGTAAATAGGGTTGGTAAAACAGCAACCCCCCAGGGGGGTTACTACCATCCTTTTTAATAGGTTTTTTAACACAAAAAACCCGGAGGTCCCGTGGTACCCCCGAGTTTCGTCAGCCCCAACTCTAAGAATTTTTTTCCAAAATGTAAAGGTTTTTCAGTGCTTTTTTAAGTGTAATTTTTTTGGGGGCTGAAACGGACCCAATGTAATTTACATTTTTCCTTAGGGGGCAAATTCCCTTCGGTAACCCGGGACTTAAAAAGGGGCCTTTTTGGAACGGGTTATTGCTGAAACTCAGGGGCCCCCTGTACTACCGTCCTGCCCAAATGAGGGGAAAACCCGAAGCCTGTAATTGTTCACATGATGGGGGAAATTTCTGTGTCTTTTTTTTTTTTTCTCATAAACATGCAAATTTCAGGGACGTCCCTTTCAAATTCTACTTAAAACTTAGGGGCCCCACTATACTCATGTACAAGCATATGCCCGTTGGGGGCCCTCGGTTTCGGGCCCTTTTCCCGCTATCGGCCCCAAATCGGTGATCGGGGTAGTTTTTTTTTCCCCGGGTCCCGGGGGATCGGCCAATTTTGGGGGATCGACCCTTTTTGGCCCCATCCGTCCGCTGGCTGGGAAAATGGGGTCCCGGGGGTTTAAATTTTTTGGGTGTGTTCCCTTTTGATGCGTTAGGAAGCTTTTGCTCATACATTTTAAAAAATTTCACTTTTTACCCCTTGTTTTTAATTTTGGGTTTTTCCCTGGCCGTGCAACTGTGAAATAAAATAACCAAAGGCTCCAAAGAAAGTTTTTAGTAAAGTTCCGTGGGAAAGAAAGTGAAAAACGGGTGTGGAAAATTTTAAACATTAAGGGGATACAAAAAAATTGGGGAGCGGGATGAAGGGGGTGGAACTTTCCAGGGTTAACAGCAAGAATAAATCAAAAAATTACACCCTCCTGGGAAAGAAAAACAAATCAGAGATGCTAAAAGTTGCAAAAGGAGTAACTTTTTTAAAATAAACAAAGGACACCGATAAATGTAAAAGATGGAAAAAATTATTTTTGTGGTTAAGGGAAAAAAAAATTTGTGGGAGACAGGTTTTTGGATCGCATTTTTTGAGAAGGCAAGGCATTTTCAAGGATCTTGCAAAAAAAAACCTGGAACAATGCTGCAGTTTGTGAAATTTAGGGGCCCGCCCAAAAAAGGAGAAATCAGAGTGGGGAAGTGTCACGAGCGGTAGTTCCACAGGGGTCAGTGTTGGGCCCCTGCTGTCCACAATCTAATAAACATGACATAGATTGAGGGCTAAAGTGCGATCGGCAAGTTTGCGACATGACACCAAAAAAGCCGTCGAATTCATTCTGACGGGGACAATTCCGAGCACTCCAGAAGATTGAATAGCTGATGCAGTGGTCGGAGAGTGGCAGGATGCTGTTTAATTAGACCAATGCAAAGTTCTATATGTTGGACAGGACACATAACATGCCACATATAAAACTAAATAATGTAGATCTTAATATTACAGATTGCCGGAAAAAGATTTAGGAGTTTGGTTAGCAGTTTAATCTGAATCAGACAAAGTGCATAGTGTTGCAATATAAAGCTAATAGATCCTTGGCTTCATACTCAAGAAGCATAATTAATAGGAGTCCTCAGTTGTTCTTCAAACTCCTATACATCCTGGTTAGGCCTCATTTAGATTTATGCGCACGTTTTGGTCACCTTTATTACAGAATGGATATAAATTCTCTGGAAAATGTACAAAGGAGGATGACAAAGTTGATCCCATGTATCCAGAAACTTCCCTATGAGGTAATAGACTAAGGCCCTGAATCTGCACTCTCTTGAAAAGACGTAGATAGAATTAGGGAGGGATATGATTGAGGTGTATAAATGGAAGGACAGGAATAAATAAGGGGATGTAAATAGTGTGCTGAAAAATATTATCTAGCTTAGACAGGACTTGCCCCCCACGCAAATGGTTTTAATTTGGAAAAATTTCAGATTCAGGAAGGATATAGGAAAGTACTTGGTTTGGGTAATAAGAGTTGTGGATGAGTGGAACAAACTCCCAAGTACCGTTATAGAGGCCAGAACGTTGTGTAGCTTTAAAAATTGGTTGGATAAATACATGAGTGGATGTGGGTGGGCTTGTGAGTTTGACCTGATAGCTTGCTGCTACCAGGTCGGTTGCCGTGTTCCTCCCTTTAAGTCATGTGACTGACCTGAATAGGTTGGGTGATTGGCTTAAGCGGTAGGAGACTTGGGACCTGCCTCGCTTGGGCCTGTAGGCCTTTGCAGTGTTCCTTCGTTATTATGTTTTCTTATGTTCTTATGTATATGGGTCCATCAGTGACCAAAACGTTTGTTTTGCAGCGCATGACTTAAATGGAGAGGGTTTTTCGGGGGTCCCCCCCCCACCGCCAGTCTGTAACCGGACCTGTGACCTACGGAAGAGAAATAAATTTATTATTTTTAGCCTCGGGAATTGGTTGGTGCTGTGGATCTTGATGCAAGCGAGTGAGCGTGGTTCAATGCATGGGGAAGAGGGACCATTGTGCTGGTAAGGCTCTTGATTGAGGGATTAGAGGTGCCCTTCACTCCTGGGCTCAAACTGATTTCCTACATTTACAAAGCACTGTATTTAATGGTGTGTAATTGTTTATAGCCACATGAACAGAGTAATTTGTTCATCCATACGTATAATTTTTTAAAAATTTTCAAAGGCTAAGCATTTATTACTTCATGTTTTAAACAATCCATGAGATAAGATAAGATAAGATAGATTTCGTTCGGATTTTTAACCCCGGAGGTTAGCCACCAGGATAACCCAGAAAAGTCAGTGCGTCATCGAGGACTGTCTAACTTATTTCCAGTGGGGTCCTTAATCTTGTCCCCAGGATGTGACCCACACCTGTCAAACTAACACCAGGGTACCTATTTTGCTGCTTAGCGTGAATGAACAGGACAACAGGTGTAAGGTAACGTGTCGAATTGTTTCCCCCGCCGGGATCGGAACGGGACCTCCGTGTGTGAAGCGGGTGCTTTAGCCACCAGGCACCGGCCAAGGGTTTTAGACCTGTGATCAGGCCCAGACTCATGGAAACTCTGTGTTCATCAAGAATTGCAAGAAGAAAGCCCTATCACGAAGCCTGGTTCCTTCCTATGGTGAGGGAGCATGGGGACACGGGGGTCGTCCACAGTTACTAGTAAACAACAACGTACATAGCCCCATCCACAAAGGGGGGCAGTAAAGCAACAGCAAAGAACTACAGGCCAATTAGCACTAACATCCCATATCATAAAAATCTTTTGAAAGGGTCCCTTAGAAGCAAGATCCCACCCATCTAGAAACCATCAGTTACACAACCAGGGCAAACAGGGTTTAGATCCGGTAGTACTGTCTGAATTCTTTTCCCCTTTATCTCTCTTTTCCCCTTCCTTCCTCTTGTTTACTCTTTATTACCCCTGTCCCCATTCCTTACCTCCTCACATCTTTTTTCTTCCTCTTCCCCCTGTCCTCTTTTACCTTCCTTTCCTGCCCTCCCCTCTCCCTCCCTTCTCTCTTTCTTCTTTCTCTCTCTTTTTCTCTACTTGCCCCTCTTTTCCCTCTGTCGTCAACTATTGGATACTAACGACAAGGTCCTAAATGCTTTAGAAGACAAAAAGGAATGCAGATGTAATATATACAGGACTTTGCATAGCCTTCGACAGTGTGACCATGGCGTAATAAGCGCACAAAATGCGTGCTAAAGGAATAACAGGAAAAGTCGGTCGATGGATCTATAATTTCCTCACTAACAGAACACAGAGAGTATCGGTCAACAGAGTAAGTCCGAGGCAGCTACGGTGAAAAGCTCTGTTCCACAAGGCACAGAGTACTCGATCCCATCTTGTTCCTCATCCTATATCCGACATAGACAAGGATGTCAGCCACAGCACCGGTGTCTTCTCTGCAGATGACAACCGAGTCTGCATGTCAGTGTCTTCATTGCAAACACTGCAAAGGCTCCAGGCGGACATTCAACCAAATTTTCAGTGGGCTGCCAGAAAGCAATATGAAGTTCAACGATGAGAAATTTCAATTACTCGATATGGTAAACATGAGGAAAATGAAATCTTCTCGAGTACAAAAACAAATTCTGGCCACAAATAGAGCGAAACACCAACGTCAAAGACCTGGGAGTGATCACGTCAGAGGATCTCACCTTCAGGACCATAACATTGTATCAATCGGCTTTGCTAGAAAAATGACAGGATGGATAATGGAACCTTCAAAATAGGGGGCCAAGCCCATGATGACACTCTTCAGGTCACTTGTTCTATCTAGGTGGAATATTGCTGCACATAACAGCACCTTTCAGGCAGGTGAAATTGCCGACCTAGAAAATGTACAGAGAATTTCACGCGCGCATTAACGGAGATAAAACACTTCAATTAATACGGTGAGCAGTTGAGGTTTCTAAACCTGTATTCCTGGAATGCAGGGAGGGAGAGATACATGATTATATTACACCTGAAAATCCTAGAGGGTCTAGTACCGAAATTGCACACGAAAATCACTCACTACGAAAGCAAAAGATGGCAGACGATTTGCAACATCCCCCAAATGAAAAGCCATGGGGTTTCATAGAACAGTTAATAGACCATACAATAAGTGTAGGGGCCCAGACGTTTCAGCTGCCTCCCTGCACACATAAGGGGGATTAAACAGACCTGGCAGTCTTCAAGCTGACACTGGGACAAGGCACCTAAAGTCTTTCCTGATCAGCCGGGCTGTGGCTCGTACGTGGTTTGCGTGCAGTCAGCAGCAACAGCCTGGTTTGATCGGCTCTCTATGATACCCCCACCAGGAGGCCTGGTCACGACCGGGCCGCGGGGGCGTTGACCCCCCGGACACTTATCTCCAGGTAAACTTCCAGATCGCGGGGTTCTAACCCCATCTTGTTATGGTTGGTTTTGAATCGTGTCGTTTCATTTTGTGAGTCATGCTTCATGTTTTTAATATGTTCCATAATAATAATAATATTTATTATTATTTATTAACACATTGCTGTTTCCCACAACGAAAAAATTCGATATTCACTCCAATCAACTGTCGTGCGAGAGGGCAGTGCTTACACTACAGTTATAAAACTGCATCATTAACACCCCTCCTTAAGAGTGTCTGAACTGTAATTACCATCTCCAGAATCAGTCTGCGCCTGCTTTTTTTCTGTATTCCTCATAACGTTCCTTGCTTACACTCCAACAGCACGTTAAGTTCCAGAAACCATTTGTCTCCATTTGCTCCTATCTAACACATTCACGCCACACTTGCTGGGAAGTCAAAGCCCTAGCTCAACAAAAACCTCCTTTACCCCTCCCTCAACCTCTTCCTAGGCTGATCCTAACCCACTTCCTCCACTACAGATTTATATAATCCGAAGTCATCTGTTTCATGCCAATCCTCTCCAATGTCCAAAACCATCTCAGTAACCCCTCCTCAGCCCTCTGGATAATAGTTTGGTATCCCAACCTCCTCCTAATCTCCATAACTACGAATTTCAGCATATATTCACACCACAGTATTGCCCTCAGACATGTATTCTCCACTGTTCCAGCCTTTCCTTGTTGCAACATTCACAAACCCATACATCACATCCATTCAAGAGTGTGGGTTTTATAACATATGCTCTAATACATTCCACTCTTTTGCTTTCCCATGGATAAAGTTCTTTGTCTCTGCAGGACTCCTCGGTGCTCCATCACTTTATCCCCTCATCAATTCTATGAATCATCTCATTTTCATAGACCCATCTGCTGACACGTCTCCACTCGCAAATATCGGAATACATTCACCTCCTCCCATACACTCTCCTCGGATATGATATAACAATCTTCCGTTACCTAATTTTTTTGTTACCCTCATCACCTTACTCTTTTCCATATTCACTTCAATTTTCCTACTTTTACTTACCCTACTCAACTCTTCAACCAACTTTGCAACTTCTCTTCAGAATCTCTCAAAAGCACAGTGCCATCAGCAAAGAGCAAACTGTGACAACTCCCATCATTGTGTTAGAGATTTCTTATCCTTTAACCTCACACCTCTTGGCAACACCCAAGCATTCAATTCTATTATCAACTCAGTCCATAAAATATTCTGAACAACGATGATGACATATAATCTTAGGTAGTAGGTTGGTAGACAGCAAACCACCCAGGGAGGTACTTACCGTCATGCCAAGTGAGTGTAAAACGGAAGCCTGTAATTGTTTTCACTGATGGTAGGATTGTGGTGTCTTTTGTCTGTCTCAATAAACATGCAAGATTTCAGGTATGTTTTGGTCTTCTTACTTACACTTAGGTCACACTACACATACATTGTACAAGCGTATAATACACAACCCCTCTGGGCTTTTTCTTCTGTTTTCTTTCTATGTTCTTGTTCTTGTTTATTTCTCTTTATTCCATGGGGAAGTGGAACAGAATTCTTCCCCCGTAAGCCGTGCGAGTTGTAAGAGGCGGCGCGAGCAAGGGGCTCAGTAACCCCTTATCCCGTTATATATTAATAAATTTAAAAAGAGAAAACTTTCGTTTTTCTTTTTTGGGCCACCCTGCTTGGTGGGATTCTGCCGGTTTGTGAACAAAAAATAATATTTAATAATAATAATGTCTTTATTTCTACAAGTACATGTACAAGGTTATACAGACCATAGATGACATCAATTACATTACCTACTATATAGAAACTGCTTGTTATGCTGAGCATTTCTGCCAAATTAGGTCAGTGTTCCCTGGAAGCGACCCACACCAGTCACTAACACCCAGGCTACCCTATTTTACTGATGGGTGAACATGGGCAGTAGGTGTCTTAAGGAAACACATCCTAATGTGTCACATCCGTTCCTAGTCTATCTGTACATGCCCGCTGTTCTCCATAATCTATTACCCATCTCCCTTTTGCCAACTGTTACCCTCGCTTCCTTCCTGCCCTGCAGCACTGTGTAGCCCCTTGTAGTTTAGCGCTTCTTTTTTATTATTATAATAATAATTTATAATATATAATAATATTGGCAGTTTGGAGGGGATATGTTGTGTTCTTTATAGTATATACAAGTGGACCCCCGAAATAAATTAACGATCAAGCTCCCAATCGACCAATATGTAAGTGTTATTTTAGTAAGTGCTTTTGTAAGTGTATTTTTGGGGGGGTTCTGAAACGACTAATATCTAATTCCAATATTCCTTATGGGAACTCATTTTCGTTCTATCAACGGCACCCGAACAGGACTTCTGGATTGAATATTATCGTTAGTACGGGGTCCACTGTACTTCTAAACTGTTGTATTCTGAGCACCTTGCATAAGTCAGTGATAAATGTGTGAGGAGGTGAATAAGTGTTGTATGATGATTAAAGTATTTCTTTTTGGGGATTTTTTCTTTCTTTTTTTGGGTCCTATGCCACGGTGGAGAGGCTCTAGATTTTCCAAGTTGTATATAATCATGTATCTCTCACGCCATGCGTTCTAGGGAGTACAGGTTCAGGAACTTTAAGCGTTCCCAGTAATTGAGGTGTTTTATCGCAGTACGTGTGCCGTGAGGTTCTCTGTACATTTTCGTAGGTCAAGCAATTTCACCTTGCCTTGTAAGGTGGTGTTAATGGCAGCAATATTCAGTTCTAGATTAGAACATGTGACCTAAAGAGTGTCATCATGGGATGAGTAGTTTTACAAGAAACATGACTTTATGCACAGGGGCAGCTCAGAGATTGATACAGGAGGGGCTAGGGAATGGTTGTCTGATTAGAACTGGGGTTAGAATACTTGTCTTTGTGGACAAGAATACTTGTGTTACATCCACTACTCTCTCTATTTCAAACATACTGGTTGTCTCCCACGAGGCACGGTGCCTCCCCTGCCAAGGCGAATAGTTATTTTCTTTTTACATGTTAGTAATTTGTACATAGGCAGAAGTGTTTCTAGCTCCTTGCTGCCGGCAATACCTGAATTGAACAACTTAGAGCCTATATTCAAACCTGCCTTACTATCTAAAATATTCAAAATAACATATACATCAAACGACCTTTTATCCTACCTTATATTCAAGCAACATACTCATCCCATGCAGTTTGAGTAGAGACCAAGAAAACAAAAAAGCACCAATGATGCTATTACACAAATTTTTTGAACTATTGTATAAAGCCCTGATTAAAAAAGAATATTCTTGGGGCTTTCATTGACCTATGGAAAAATTTGAAAACAGTGGACACAAATCTCATGCACATAAAGTAAATCATTATGACATCAGCGGGACATTCCCTTGATTACACAAAATCTTAAAGATAGACACCAGTATGATATACGCAAAATGGAGTTGACTCCACTACCAGCTGTAGCTGTTCGGGCCTGTTAGTGTCCCAGGGGAGTGTCCTAGGCCGCGCCTTTTCTCATCTACATCAGGAATTCCCCAATGCATCTCAAATCCTTAAACCAGCTCTGTTCACGATGACACTACTTACGTCAACTCCCACTCAACCGGGTGCCGAGTAATGACAGATTTTGTTCCCATAAGGAATATTGTGAAGTAGATAGTCATTTCAGACCTCAACATACAGTACAAACACACTTCATACATTACACTTACATAATTGGTCGCATTTCGGAGGTGATCGTAAGCGGGGAGTCCACTGTAACTTAGAAAAACACTGTAAACAATGAGGCTTTAAAATACATAATTAAATGATGACCAACAATGTCATCTCACTATAGACAAAACAACTTTAGCTGTTTGGAAACAGAGCCTTAAAAAATTTCAACTTAATATATTGATAAATACTTCCCTATTTCAAGACACAATGAGGGGTAAAGTTTTAGGTCTTCTCCTTGACTGTAATCTTAAATTTTATTCCTCATCCAGCATATATCCAAGAAAATTTCCAAATTCAGTAGGCAGCCTTTCCAAGATACGATACTATGTACCAAAAAACGACCACTCCTTTACACTATTCCACTCTTTAATATTTCCTACCTCACTATGGTATTTGTGCCTGGGGATCAACCACAGCAACCACCTTAAACCTTAATAACCCAATAAAACGCTGTTGTTTGCGGATATAACCCTTCTGTGCTAGACAACACATCCCACCACCACTTTTCATAAGCCCTGAACTTGCTTAAAGTGGACCCTCACCTAAGATATTAATTGTTAACCGAGAACGATTTATTTTTAGGGAGTTTTTTAGTGTTACGCCGATGAGGGAAATAATGTTAAAGTTAAAATGTTTCGTTAGGTGAATTTAACGGTTTATGCGATGCGTTCATTAGGCGAGGGTCCACTGTATACATGACTTACACTCATATTAATGTGCCTACATATACAGAACTTTATACCTTCAATATGACCCCTTCGCTGAAACTTCTCATTGATAGCTACAACTGAACACAGGGTGGGGTTTTCCCCCCCCCAAAACAATGCAAGGCATAAGGCACTTGTCAACATCCCTCGTGTCAGCTCTCGCACTATGAATGAAAAAATGCTATGCATATAAAGGGCCCAAGAATCTGGATTCACTACTGAACAAATTAAAGGATCACCCTGGACTAATAATTTAGTCATTTCTTAAAAATATTTCATCTCTCAATCTACTAAAATCAGCCAAAACAACTTTCGAATCAGTTAGTACTACTGGTACCCGAGTTTCGGCCATAATTAATTTCCAAGGCTGTTCGAGTGCCGTTACCAACAAATTTGTTCCCATGGAGGAATAATGTAATTAGATTAATCCTATTTCCGGACCCCAAAAATACACTTACAAAGAAACAACTTAAAATAATTACACTTACATAATTGTTCGTGTTGGGAGCTGTACGAAATCTAGGGTACCACTGTACGTATATTGTAAGTCAAGGGCACCTGTACATATATATAACGTTGTATATGTGTTTTCAGACTGGCGGGGATCAACCTGTCGGATGAGTTGTGGCTGGGTTGTAGTGTGTCGGTGGGATGGTAATACCTGGACCTTGGACATGTGGGTGGTGGCTCCTTACACCGAAGTGTGGCCTGGATAGGTCGGAGCGCTGGGGATCACCTCTCCAATGGTGCATCTTCAAGTGAGTCTTTATAGTGTACTATTATGCCCGTCAGGATGCCTTTCTTGAAAAATCAATAATATACTTATAAATCTGTATTTTCCTAGTTCCATGGTTTATGTTGTATAGTTTCTATTTGGATTTTATCCCCAGAGGGTCAGACCACCAGGTAACCAGAAAGTCAGTGCTCATCGAGGACTGTCTGTTCTTATTTCCATTGTGGTCCTCAAATATTGTCCCCCAGGATGCAACCCCAACCCATTACTCACAATATGGAAAAGTGAGGAAATTAAAAACTATCTCGGGAGTATGAAACAAAATTCCAACCACTACAATTCAGAGCGAAAAAATAACGTCAAGACCTGGGCGTGATCCATTGTCGGAGGAATTTCACCTTCAAGGAACCATAACATTGTACAATCGCATCTGCCTAGAAAATGACTGGAATGGTAATGAGAACCTTCTAAATAGGGATGCGAAGCCCATGATGACAACTCTTCAGGTCACTTCGTATCTATATAGGGGCTGGAATATTGCTGACACTAACAGCACCTTTCCAAGGCAGGTGTGGAATTGCTGACCTATGAAAATGTTCAGAGAAACCTTCATGGCACACATAATTGCATAAAACACCTCAATTACAAGGAACACTTCCTCACCTGTACTCCTAGTATGCAAGAGGGGTGAGATACATGATTTTATACAGACTTGAAAATCCTAGAGGGATTAGTACCAAAACTGCACGCGGAAAATCACTCCTATGAAGCAAAAGACTCGGCAGTCGATGCACATCCCCAATGAAAAGCAGAGTGTGTGCCTCTAGCACGATAAAGCTACTACACAAAAGTGTCAGGGGACACAAGTATGTTCTGGTTGCCTCCCAGCATACATAAGGGGGTTTACCAATAGACCCTGACTGTCTTCAGAAGGCACTGGACAGGCACCTTAAAGTCAAGTACTGGACCAGCGGGGCTGTGGTCTTGGACGTTGGGTGTGTGCGGCTAGCTTTAACAGATGGTTGATCAGGCTATAATCCACCATGAAGGCATGGTCACAAACAGGCCAACAGGGCATTGACCCTGAACCCCTCTCCAGTTATACGCCAATTGAATAAGCCCCAGGTACATACTTGCTGGTAGTGAACAGGACAACAGGTGTAAGGAAACTACTCAGTGTTTTCCACGTTGAGGGAATCGCACCGGGACCCTCAGGGTGTGAAGCGAGAGTTATTCCTGCACTGGCCACAGGGCATAATCTATCTGTACCTCATCTTTAGTGTTGTGCCCCGGGGATATGCTACAACAAATCACTAATGCCAATAGTATCTTAGCAATAAACTGTCGTTAAATCACTCAAACAAATGCTTGGACAACACACCACACACTTCCCCCCAATCCTCCACTTCTCAATGTTTTAACCTACTGTACTTAACGAACATTCATCATATTATGTGAATGATATGTATAGAAACATACATAAACATTCAAATCATACTTATTGTGCATGGAATATACGTATATTAACATACATAACATTAATTATACAGCTCTCCTCCTTAGCGATTTACTATTGATGACGCCACAGACTTATGAATGGGGCTCTCTGACAGTATTCATACTAAATATTATTTTGAGCGATTTACTCTATTATGTTTATGTAATACCTTTCCTGTGGTGTAGGTTAGTAGAAAGCAGCACACACCAGGGAAGTACTTACATCTGTGGTGTAGGTTAGTAGCAGCAGCCAACCAGGGTGGTAATACATCCTGTGGTAGTAGGTTGGTAGACAGGCAACCACCCAGGGACCGTGGTATACTACCGTCCTGTGGTAGTAGGTTGTAGATCAGAACACCAGGGAGGTACACATACCATCCTTTGGTGTAGGTTGTAGACAGCAACCCACCAAGGGGGTACTAACGTCATATGGTAGTAGGTTTAGTAGACAGCACACCGCAGGAGGTACACCATCTGTGGTTGCTGGTTGGTTGACAGCAACCAACCAGGGCAGGTACTACCGTCTTGTGGTAGTAGGTTGGTAGTCAGCAACCACCCAGGGAGGTACTACCATACTGTGGTAGTAGGTACTGTAGACAGCAACCACCCAGGGAGGTACTACCATCATGTTGGTAGTAGGTTGGGTAGACTGCAACAACCGCGGAGGTACTACTTCCTGTGGTATAGGTTGGTAGACAACAAACCACCCAGGGAGGTACTACCATCCTGTGGTAGTAGTTGGTAGTCAGCAAACCACCAGGGAGGTAATACTGACCTGTGGTAGATAGGTTGGTTGACAGCCAACACCCCAGGAAGGTACTACACATCCTGTGGTTGGTTGGTTGGTAGACAGCAACCACCATGGAGGTTCAGTGGGTACCCTGTGTTTCGTACAGCCTCCTCCAACTCGAAGAATTATGCAAATGTATTGTTGTCAGTGCTTTTGTAAGTGTATTTTTGGGGGTCTGAAACGGACTAATGTAATTTACATTTTTCCTTATGGGAGCAAATTCATTCGGTAACGGCACTTGAACAGCCTTCTGGAACGGATTATTGCTGAAACTCAGGGTACCACTGTACTACCGTCCTGCCAAGTGAGTGTAAAACAGAAGCCTGTAATTGTTCTACATGATGGTAGGATTGCTGGTGTCTTTTTTTCGTTTCATAAACTATTGCAACGATTTTCAGGTACGTCTTGCTACTTCTACTTACACTTAGGTCACACTATACATACATGTACAAGCATATGCAGTGGACCCTCGGTTATCGGCCATTCCTGCTATCGGCCAACTCGGTGATCGGCTAGTTTTTCGGCTCCCGGTGATCGGCCATTTTGGTGATCGACCTTTTGGACGCATCCGTCCGCTGGCTGGGACTGCTCGTGCGTCAGTTTGGCTGTGTCTTTAGATGCGTGAGGAAGCTTCTGCTCATACATTCAAACATTTCACTTGTTTACCATTGTTTTTATTGGTTTTTCCCTGCAGTGCAACTGTGAAATAAGTAACCATGGCTCCAAAGAAAGTTCTTAGTAAAGTTCCTGTGGTAAAGAAAGTGAAAAACGCTGTGGAATTTAAGCATGAAGTGATACAAAAATATGAGAGCGGTATGAAGGTGGTGGAACTTGCCAGGATGTACAGCAAGAATAAATCAACAATTACATCCATCCTGGCAAAGAAAGAACAAATCAGAGATGCTAATGTTGCAAAAGGAGTAACTTTTTAACAACAAAGAGACACGGATAATGTAAGAGATGGATAAGCTTATTATTGTGGGATTAACGGAAAAAGAATTAGTGGGAGGACTGTGGTTGTGGACAGTGCGATCATTTGTGAGAAGGAAGGCAGTTGCATGAGGATCTGCAAAGGAAAATACCTGGAACTAGTGCTGAGTTTGTGGAATTTAGGGCCAGCCAAAGGATGGTTTGATAGATTTAAGAAGCATTAGTGGCATTACCTGTGTTGTATGTCATGGTGAGGCTGCAAGTTCTGACAAATGTATGGCTGAAAAGTATGTTCATGAATTCCAGGACTAAGTATAGGCTGTGACGGATTTGAACCCCAACAGTTTTCAATTGTGATGAAACAGGCTGTTTTGGAAGAAAATGCTTCAAGAGGACCTACATTTCCCTGGGGAAAGGCACTGGCCAGGACACTAGCCTATGAAAGAAGGCTGATGCTTTTATTTTGTGGTAATGCTAGTGGGGATTTAAAGTGAAGCCTTTACTTGTGTTGTATCACTTAAGAAAATCCCAGAGTGTTTAAGAAAAACACTGTCATGAAGCATAGATTGTGTGTGATGTGGAAGCTAATCATAAGGCATGGGTCACAAGGCAAAATTTTGGAAAGGGTGGGTAAATTGATGTGTTGGCCCAAGTGGTGAAAAAAATACCTCCTGGAGATGAAATGGCACTCAAGTGCTCCTGTTACTGGACAACTGCTCCTGCCCATCCTCCAGAAACTTTTGCAAGACCAAGTATTTAGGGGACTTCAGCTTTAAAAAAGTGAAGTTCTTTGCCTCCTAACAACACTCCTCTCTACTGCACTTGACAGCAGCCATTTCTAACTTCAAAAAATCTCTACCAAAAGCAGATGTTTCAAAAAGTAGATTTGAAGTGGCCTTGACACTCAGTGAACCTTAAGGAGAGTTCTGGAGGATCACTTCACTTTCCTCCTTTGCATAAGCCTTATGGGTACTTGGGAGGAGTGACTTCCAGGATTTGAACTCTGCTTGGAGAAAACTGTGCCAGATTATGTCAATGAGAGGGATTTGGAAGGGTTTTGAGACTCACGCTGTGGGACACTGACCTTCCGACCCTGTGGAATCTATTGTGTCTTTGGAGGAAGTCCCTGGGGTTGGAGGTGAGTGGTGAGGATGTGAAGAGTTTGGTGGAAGGACCAATAGGGGAAGAGCCTTACACTGAAGCTGCAAGAGCTTCAACTGGAACAGCAACAGATGCGTGAGGAACTTGCTCAGAGGAGGATGAGGAAGAGGTGAGTGAAGGAGGTGCCTTCTTCAGAGATTAAAGAGGCGTAGCAGTGTGGACCAGGGTGCAAGCTTTTGTAGAGAAATCAACACCCTGGACAAAGCTGAAACAAGCCATAACTGCAAATGTTTTGTGACTAAACCCCGTCACACTTCAGGGAAATCTTAAAGGACGCCAAGAACAGAAGCACTCTGGACAGTTTTATTTTGTGAAAGGGGTCCAGAGACTCTCAAGCTGGTCCTAGTGGCATTAAAAGAACAAGAGAAGGCCAGTTAACCCCAGGAGGGCTTTTACCTGAATTATCATGGAGGGGGATTCCCCTTCCAAACACTAACTTCCTCCCTCTTTCCTTCCTCCCTATCTTTCCAGAAGCCAGCATTAGCCTCAATAAAGGCATGTAATATATTACTAATGTAAAAAAAGAATTTGTTTTTTTTTGTGATTACAGTGGACCCCCGGGGTTACGAATTGTTTCACTCCAGAAGTATGTTCAGGTGCCAACGTAATGACGCCGAATTTGTTCCCATAAGAATATTGTGAAGTAGATTAGTCCATTCAGACCCCCAAGCATTTTCACGTACAAACGCCACGTACATAAATACACTTACATAATTGATCGCATTCGGAGCGTGATCGTTATGTGGGGGTTCACTGTATTTGTGTTTGGAACGAATTAATTTTATTTCCATTAATTCTTATGGGAAATGTTAATTTGTTTATCGGCCATTTCGGTATCAGCCGTAACCGGGGGTCCCACTGTACTCTACATTTTATACCCTTAAACTGTCTAAAACATAGATCTACGTTTAAGTGTGTAGCACTCTGATCTTGATTTTACCCATTTGAAAGGCATGTAAAAATAAACATAGCTTCTACGTTTGGGACAGTTTAGGGTTAAGGCTTTCTGCTGGTACACCAAATGTATCATCTCTGCACCATTGTATTCATGCTGAAATAAGGAATCTAAGCATCATTACTCGTATAGGGAGTACTATTTGGTGTACAGAATTGTAACTGGTCCTCTAGAATTTTCCAGGGGCATTTTGATTGCATCTTCTTCTCATAAAATTCCTTGAGTATACAGGCCTCTCCTCACTCAACGATGGAGTTTGTTCCTAAGACCACGTCGGTAAACGAATTCATTGCTAAGCAAGGAGCTTTTTTTAATGGTATGTGAGTTTGCTTGTGTCAACCTTCTTTGATATTGTTTTAATGTTACATTTGTACCATTTATAACATTGCTGGTTATATTTTTAAATGTTTTTACAGTTGTGTACTGTTTATGGTATTAAACAGAATAGGAGGAAATCCCACTATAATATACATTATTTAGGTATTGCATACTGGTCAGAGAAGCCTGTCGTAAGTCCGACGTCGTTGGCAAACAAGTACAGTGGAACCCCGCATAACGATGGCTTAAATAGCGATTTTTCGCATACCGATTAATTTTTATCGCAAAATTTTTTGCCGGCATTAACGATTAAAAACCCGCTTACCGATGTTCGTCGTGACGCGTCAATGTGCCCTACATGTGCGGCCGTCCCATTGTTTTACCAGCCAGCCTACGCAGTGGTAACATTCATAGCATACACTCGGATTATTTCGTATTATTACAGTGTTTTCGGTGCTGTTTCTGGAAAATAAGTGGACCATGGGCCCCCAAGAAAGCTTTTGTGCCAACCCTCGTGGTAAAAAGGGTGAGAATTAGTATGGGAAATTAGAATGGATTTTGAAGGGTTTGGGGCTAACCCTGAGAAGTCCTATGCCAGTTGTGGATCCATTGTGCCTACTTCAAAGATTAAGGAAATGCCTGTCAAGTGCACAGTGGGTTGAACTGCAAACCTTTTAAATAGATGAAATCCCTGACTACAGCGTTGCAAGCCGTGCTGGTGCTATTTCAATGACACATCGTTATCGGCCATTTTGGAAAGTCTTGAAGGAACGGAGGTCAGAGCTCTATGGACAGATTTGTTGTGACGACAGAGGTCCAGTGACTCTCAGTGGTCTAGTGGCATTAAAAGAAGAAGGGAAGTTAACCCTGTCAAAGACCTTGCTACCTAAGTCCTAAATGAAGGGGATTTCCACTTCTAAACAGTAAGAAGGATAATGCTCTACCCCTCCTCCCATCTTCTCAGCAATCAGCACAGTCTTCAAGAAAGTAAGTTGTCATTTAATTGTGCATGCCTTTCAGTTTGGTTGTATTAAAATTAAACATTTCAGGTGGTAAAAAAAAATTTTTTTTCATATTTTGGGCGTCTTGCATGGATTATTTTATTTCCATCTTTTTCTTATTGGGAAAATTCATTAGCATAAACGATTATTCGCATAACGATGAGAGCCCTCATGCACGGATTAAAATCGTTACCGGGGGTCCACTGTACGTCGCTAAGTGAGAGAGGGTTGTAGTTCGAGGTATGGCAAATCTCTTACACTTTGGCCCTTGATTCACCCAGTATGTAAATAGGTACCTGGGTGTTTGTGGACGACTCATGAAAATCATAACACGATTGCAAGCAAACCACGGAATGGGAATGGGAACTGAAACCCATGGCAAGTAAGTCCTAGTTGGGTGAAGTTGGGTGGCATCCTGTGCTTTTATTTAATTTATTTTATTTATTTTATGTCTTTCCAAACAGTACATTGAGATTGTGTATTTACAATACGTGGGTTTGCAATACAAAGAGAGCCTCTATTTATGCCTAGGGCATTATGGGCCTGCTTAAACTTTTTGACTTACAGGGAAACTTATCACTAAGAATTAATCATAGGTTGGGCAGTAGGATAGTATTTATTTCAAGTTGTACAGTAGATTTTTAATTATAAGTGAATCAAAATTTGTATATAAATGATATTATTTATACCGAAAATGTTTTTTGTGAACTCAATGATTCAATTATTATTCGTGTCAACAATGGATAGAGGTTCAATGTGTTTGTTGAAGTTATGAATGTGGGAGTACATAGGTGAGTAAGTGTGTACTGAGTATTTAGGCATGTAGTCTAGGGATGGGTTGGTGGCTTTTGAGAAGGTCTGAGAAATCAGAGTGGGGAAGTGTCACGAGCGGTAGTTCCACAGGGGTCAGTGTTGGGCCCCTGCTGTCCACAATCTAATAAACATGACATAGATTGAGGGCTAAAGTGCGATCGGCAAGTTTGCGACATGACACCAAAAAAGCCGTCGAATTCATTCTGACGGGGACAATTCCGAGCACTCCAGAAGATTGAATAGCTGATGCAGTGGTCGGAGAGTGGCAGGATGCTGTTTAATTAGACCAATGCAAAGTTCTATATGTTGGACAGGACACATAACATGCCACATATAAAACTAAATAATGTAGATCTTAATATTACAGATTGCCGGAAAAAGATTTAGGAGTTTGGTTAGCAGTTTAATCTGAATCAGACAAAGTGCATAGTGTTGCAATATAAAGCTAATAGATCCTTGGCTTCATACTCAAGAAGCATAATTAATAGGAGTCCTCAGTTGTTCTTCAAACTCCTATACATCCTGGTTAGGCCTCATTTAGATTTATGCGCACGTTTTGGTCACCTTTATTACAGAATGGATATAAATTCTCTGGAAAATGTACAAAGGAGGATGACAAAGTTGATCCCATGTATCCAGAAACTTCCCTATGAGGTAATAGACTAAGGCCCTGAATCTGCACTCTCTTGAAAAGACGTAGATAGAATTAGGGAGGGATATGATTGAGGTGTATAAATGGAAGGACAGGAATAAATAAGGGGATGTAAATAGTGTGCTGAAAAATATTATCTAGCTTAGACAGGACTTGCCCCCCACGCAAATGGTTTTAATTTGGAAAAATTTCAGATTCAGGAAGGATATAGGAAAGTACTTGGTTTGGGTAATAAGAGTTGTGGATGAGTGGAACAAACTCCCAAGTACCGTTATAGAGGCCAGAACGTTGTGTAGCTTTAAAAATTGGTTGGATAAATACATGAGTGGATGTGGGTGGGCTTGTGAGTTTGACCTGATAGCTTGCTGCTACCAGGTCGGTTGCCGTGTTCCTCCCTTTAAGTCATGTGACTGACCTGAATAGGTTGGGTGATTGGCTTAAGCGGTAGGAGACTTGGGACCTGCCTCGCTTGGGCCTGTAGGCCTTTGCAGTGTTCCTTCGTTATTATGTTTTCTTATGTTCTTATGTATATGGGTCCATCAGTGACCAAAACGTTTGTTTTGCAGCGCATGACTTAAATGGAGAGGGTTTTTCGGGGGTCCCCCCCCCACCGCCAGTCTGTAACCGGACCTGTGACCTACGGAAGAGAAATAAATTTATTATTTTTAGCCTCGGGAATTGGTTGGTGCTGTGGATCTTGATGCAAGCGAGTGAGCGTGGTTCAATGCATGGGGAAGAGGGACCATTGTGCTGGTAAGGCTCTTGATTGAGGGATTAGAGGTGCCCTTCACTCCTGGGCTCAAACTGATTTCCTACATTTACAAAGCACTGTATTTAATGGTGTGTAATTGTTTATAGCCACATGAACAGAGTAATTTGTTCATCCATACGTATAATTTTTTAAAAATTTTCAAAGGCTAAGCATTTATTACTTCATGTTTTAAACAATCCATGAGATAAGATAAGATAAGATAGATTTCGTTCGGATTTTTAACCCCGGAGGTTAGCCACCAGGATAACCCAGAAAAGTCAGTGCGTCATCGAGGACTGTCTAACTTATTTCCAGTGGGGTCCTTAATCTTGTCCCCAGGATGTGACCCACACCTGTCAAACTAACACCAGGGTACCTATTTTGCTGCTTAGCGTGAATGAACAGGACAACAGGTGTAAGGTAACGTGTCGAATTGTTTCCCCCGCCGGGATCGGAACGGGACCTCCGTGTGTGAAGCGGGTGCTTTAGCCACCAGGCACCGGCCAAGGGTTTTAGACCTGTGATCAGGCCCAGACTCATGGAAACTCTGTGTTCATCAAGAATTGCAAGAAGAAAGCCCTATCACGAAGCCTGGTTCCTTCCTATGGTGAGGGAGCATGGGGACACGGGGGTCGTCCACAGTTACTAGTAAACAACAACGTACATAGCCCCATCCACAAAGGGGGGCAGTAAAGCAACAGCAAAGAACTACAGGCCAATTAGCACTAACATCCCATATCATAAAAATCTTTTGAAAGGGTCCCTTAGAAGCAAGATCCCACCCATCTAGAAACCATCAGTTACACAACCAGGGCAAACAGGGTTTAGATCCGGTAGTACTGTCTGAATTCTTTTCCCCTTTATCTCTCTTTTCCCCTTCCTTCCTCTTGTTTACTCTTTATTACCCCTGTCCCCATTCCTTACCTCCTCACATCTTTTTTCTTCCTCTTCCCCCTGTCCTCTTTTACCTTCCTTTCCTGCCCTCCCCTCTCCCTCCCTTCTCTCTTTCTTCTTTCTCTCTCTTTTTCTCTACTTGCCCCTCTTTTCCCTCTGTCGTCAACTATTGGATACTAACGACAAGGTCCTAAATGCTTTAGAAGACAAAAAGGAATGCAGATGTAATATATACAGGACTTTGCATAGCCTTCGACAGTGTGACCATGGCGTAATAAGCGCACAAAATGCGTGCTAAAGGAATAACAGGGGTCTTAGTTTTTGCGGGTTGTTTTACTCCCCCCTTTTTTTAGGGGGGGCATGCTGTTGTTTTTAGTAACTGGGGATGCCCCCCTTTGTCCATCCCTCCCTTCCTAGGAGGGAAAGGCTCATGATAGGGGCTTCTTGCAGTTCTTGATGAACACAGAGTTCCATTAGTCTGGCCCTGGGGCAGAGTGCATGGGCATGTCATTTATCCCCTGTTCGAAGTCATTTGGCGTCAGGATAACATCGGATGGCTTGTGTTAATCAAATTTTGTGGCTCTCTCATAAAAAATTCATTTTGATCTTCGACTCTCAGTCGGGTTTAGCGGCTTGCTAAAACTGAGTCATATTGGGACTTGAGTAGCTCACTCATTTCCTTTGTTGTCATCTGTGTAGGACCCATCTTGTTTAAGTAGGGGCCCAATACTGGACTTTTGTTCTCGATTTTGATTTGGCATAGGAGAAGAAATACTTTGGGTTTCTTTCGATTTCATTTATGGCTTTTAGTTCTTCCCGCGATTCCTGACTCCTAAAGGATTCTTTTAGCTTAAGTTCGATGCTTGCTATTTCTCTGACCAGTGTCTCCCTACGCATTTCAGATATATTGACCTCTTTTAGCCGCTCTGTTATTCTTTTCCGTCGCCTGTAAAGGGAGCGCCTGTCTCTTTCTGTTTTACATCTACTCCTCCTTTTTCTTAGAGGAATAAGCCTTGTGCATACATGTGTCCAAGAAATTTTGAAAAAAAAAAAAATTATTTTTTCTTACAGAATTAAAGAGCATATTTTTGTGAAGGTAATAAGACAAAAAAAAAATTCTGATCAGTACTTACCGAGATACAGTGCCAAGAAGTTTGTCAAAAATGATGTGGTGGCGGCAACATCGACGAATTCCACATACGCGCATTACATTATTTTGCGGTTTTTGTTGTTTTTTCTTTTCTTTTCCATTTTTTTTCTATTCCTAGTAACATTTGGGGCCTGAGAGACCAATACTGTATATAATGTATATATATAAATCACTGTATTGAACACAATAACCGCACTAAAGTTATTATCATATTATTGTTTTACCACTGTTGTTTATTACAATAAACATGCACAAATATTGTATAATACTAATGTTCTCTCATATTTTTTCATTTTTACAATCCATGGACATGGTTTTAGAACTGCTGGAGCTTGGGGAAAACTCCTGAAACAAGGCACCATGCACAGAGGCACCTTACATTCCTCACACATAAACCGAGTGTCTTTGCGTCTTTGTTGCCGCATTTTGTTTGTGCACAGACAATGCATCTCTTCTGAGAAAATTTCTTCTGAGTTGAAGGAAGTTTGTATTATGAAATGATCCCCTTCCCTCCTCAAAAACTTGGGTATATCCTGGGGAAATTTTGAGGCCCTTTTTGTATAGCAGGTGTTGTTACCTGGTACTTCATTATGAGTTGCCCTGACAACAGACAAACAAAATTCACCATAGGGGTGGTCTGTTCCCAGTCTTTATTTGGTACATATTTATGCATTGAGCATTAAAAATGTCCATGAGATGGAAGAAAGTTTCATGTACCACTTGTAACTCTTACGAACACAGTCAACAAAACCAATCGCATGTCACATTTGTCAACCAAGCGAAATGTTTTGTGTAAAAATCAATCACTGTCACTGGTTTCGAATACGTTCATTAGTCACTCGACCAACTTTGCCACTGTCTTGCATTTCATTACGGTGAATGGTTGTCAAACAAGTACATCTCGTTTGTTCATGCCACCGTAATGCCATAAATGTAATTGGCAGTAAACACCTGCACATCATCACCACGAGCACCTGCGTTGAGCCTGGGCATATGTTTACGATTAGAATGCACTGTGCCACACACATCTGTCTTGTTTCACTCGCATGAAATCACTGAGTAAAGGGCTTGTGTACCAGTTATCGGTATATAATGTATGCCCCTTACCAAGATAAGGTGCCATCATGTTTCTCACTACGTCACCTAGATACCCAATAACAAACTGGTATCTTTCAATGTTTTACTACCGTGTATACAACAATATCCAACACCAGGCCACTGTCACAATCACAGAGTACAAACAGTTTTATACCAAAGCGTTTCCTCTTGGCCCGGGATATACTGCTTGAATGACAGTCTACCTTTGAAAAAAATCAAAGACTTGTCAATTACAAGATTCTTTAATGGATAAAAGTATATGCTGAACTTTTGTTTGAGATACATGAAAACATTTCTAATCTTGTATAACCTGTCACTTCTGTCAGGCCTGGTTTTGTCAGAGAAGTGCAACATACGTAAAAGTAAGATAAACCTGTTCACTGGGATGATTTCACTGAAGACCGGGGGTAGAAATTAGCCGATCTGTGGACCAGTATGCATTTATATTTGCTTATAGACGTGAGGCATAAGCATTATTGTTGCAAAAAGCAAATACAAATTTTGCAACAGTCGTCTCTTTCCACCCGTGTAGTCTTGACTGTGGGATAAGATCGTATTTGCCATGGTTACTCAAAATTTCTTATTACTTTCCCTGACAATAAATTTTCCATCAATGGCTGGGCAAAGAATAATTCAAAGAATTCCGTTCATTGGCCGTGGTTTTCCAAGGGGACAAGTAGGTAGAATTCCACTTTGAGAATCATCAAAGTGGGAGGCTTGGAACAAAATTGGGATTTTGCTGCCAATCCCACAACGGTTTGCTGGTGGATACTGGACATCATAGGCTGGTTGTGCGGGTGGTTGTGGTGGGCTGGTGGGTGGCGCTCCGCTTTGTCCCCTTGAAACTGACGAGTCAGCAGCGTGGGTCCCAGCGTGGCCTGGGTGAGTCCGCATGGCGGTGCCCTACCATTTTTATTTTTTTTTTTTTTTTTATTTAAAAATTTGAGCACACATACAAGTGGGACAACAAATACAGGTAAGAGCAGTTAAAGCCAAAGCCACTTATACTATGCATAGCATTACGGCTGGCTTAAAATTAAAATTAAGATTAACTAAGCAATGAGAAATCAGTGATAAAACATTAATGTAAACAGGGTTTCTATAAAGCACAAGTGAGTATTACAAAGACAGTCATATGGTTGCATGCATTGTTGTACATTCAGTAGAAGGAGTATTCTGTTAGGTAGTGTATTTAAAAAATAAAAAAGTTAGATTGGGTTTTAGGTTTAACATTTTTGTGATATAATGTGAGAAACATTTAAATATACAATTTATAAGGTTCAGTTATTCAGTATTTATTTGGTTTGGGTGATAAGTGATCTTTGAGAAGAGACTTGAATTTATAAAAAGGTAGTGTTTCTTTTATATTTACAGGTAATGAATTCCAGATTTTAGGGCCTTTTATGTGCATTGAGTTTTTTACATAGTGTGAGATGGACACGAGGAACATCAAAGAGTGATCTGTGCCTTGTTTATGGTCATGTGTTCTGTTGAGGTTGGCAAGATGTTTGAGGGGAGGGTTAATATCAGAGTTAAGTGTTCTATGATGTAATAGGTGCAGTAGTAAGTATGGATGTTTTGTATGGTGAGGAGGTTAGTGTATTGAATATTGGTGGGTGTGCTGCCCATAGTGAGAAAATTTTTTATCATTCTAACTGCAGCCTTTTGTTGGGTAATTAGTGGTCTGAGATGGTTACTTGTTGTTGAGCCCCCTGCACAAATTCCATAGGTGAGATAGGGGTAAATAAGAGATGGATATAGGGCCAGGAGGGCGACTGTGGAGCATAGTACCGTATCTTCGATAGTATGCCTACAGTCTTGGAAATTTTCTTAGAAATTTGTTGTATATGTGTATGAAATTTGAGTCTATTATCAAGGTGGATTCCTAAGAATTTTCCCTCTGTTAGCTTTGTGATAGGTGATCCGTTTATCATTATGTTAAGAGGGACATCTGTAGCTCTGTTACCAAACTGAATGAAGTAGGTTTTGTCAATGTTTAGTGTAAGTTTGTTAGTTCTCATCCAGGTAGATATTTTCTGTAATTCGGTATTTACAGTATTGGCTAGCGTGACTGGGCTCGGGGGGGAGAAGACGTATGTAGTGTCATCTGCAAATAGTGTGGGTTTGAGTAATTGCGAAGCATTTGGTAGGTCATTTATGTATAGGAGAAAGAGAAGAGGGCCAAGGACACTTCCCTGTGGGACACCAACTGTAATTGGTTGTGCAGAGGAGTTTGCCCCATTTGCATACACATATTGGCTTCTGTTGCTGGGGTATGACTTGAGGTAGTTGAGGGAGTGCCCTCTTATACCATAGTGTGACAATTTTACGTGGAGCAAGTCATGGTCAACTGTATCAAAAGCTTTACGTAAGTCAATGAAGATCCCCAGTGGGACTTCTTTTTTCTCTATTGCAGTGTATAAAATGTTCTAGCAGGTGTATAATAGCATCATTAGTATTTTTATTAGGCCTGAATCCAAATTGCAGGGTTGAGTATGTTTTGGGAGATAAGGTAGGAGTAGATTCGTTTATGAATTAATTTTTCGAAGATTTTTGAGAGAGGGTGTAATTTGGATATTGGCCTATAGTTATTCAACTCTGTTTGGTCTCCTCCTTTGTGGATCGGGGTGACCCTTGCTATTTTGAGTACTGTAGGGAAGGTGGAGGATTCAATGGATTTGTTAAAGAGTGTTGCAATGATTGGTGATAGCACTTGTGACACTTTTTTGTATATAAAGGGTGGTAAGGTATTTAAATCTCCTGCCTTGTTTTTTAGTGTGTTGATAATAAGGGAGACTTCGTATGGGTTAGTCGGAGCTAGGAACAGTGTGTTCGGGTAGTTGCCGGTGAGGTAGTCATTTGGTGGGGTATCTGAGCTCGGGATTTTATTGGCAAGGTTTTGTCCTATAGTGGAGAAGAAATCATTGAGTCTGTTTGCTGTTTCTGATGCCTGTGGTCTATCCATGCCAAGTATAGCCACATCATCCTCACTATCACTACCTAAAACTGGTGTTGGGCCACGGGATGTACTCCGGGATGTACTCTGGGTTGTACTCCGGGATGTACTCCGTCCCCTGGGCACAGCATAGGGTACACTACCCGAGCGCATGCAGCGGCGAACATACCGACGCTTCACTGGTGAATATGATTCCTCACTATCACTACTCGATTGATCGTCGAGCGCAATAAAATCACAGTCCACGTCACTATCATCATCATTACTGAAGTCAGAGGCCTGGCCACGCGAAAATATTAGTTTTCTCTTGCGATGAGGAACAACCGACCTGAGTCACGAGTGCCCACACCAGAGGTAGAAGGTTGAGGATCGTCAGGGTTTTCTGCACTATTATCGATATCCTGGTCATTCTTTTCGGTCACTAACTGATCAAAGCCATAGAATTCGTCTTCATTTCCACTTCTATCAGTGTCAGAACTATCAGATAGGAAGAGGAGAGTCCCAATTTTCCGGGGAGTGAGAGCTGACTTGCGACGAGGCATGGTGAACAAGGGTAACTGAGCCGGCGTTCCCACAATGCTATGTGGGCGCCTAGATTTTTTGTTTATGGCGCACACCCACCACGCAGACCCGTTCTCTCACATGTAGGCCTATGAGCGTTTTCGCGCTAAATTTGACGGCGCTAGAATTTTGGCGTAGATCTACGGTTTGGACACTCAACGTAAAGCCGTTGATCTACGGGACGGACCCTGAAAGGGTTAAGACCGGGTTACTTTAATATCTTCTGGTAATGAATTCCATACTGGGCAATATAGTATATCTTAGTACAGTACAGCATACATTTAGTACAGTACAGTACAGCATACATTTAGTACAGTACAGTACAGTACAGCATACATTTAGTACAGTACAGTACAGCATACATTTAGTACAGTACAGTATACATTTCATTTCAGGTAGGATAACATGTCGGATCTGAGATGGAGTAGCCATTTCTAACCCATAAGTAATCTGAGGTAGTTAGGATAACAACTCTGAACCTGTACTGAGTTAAGGAAGGATAACAACTCTGAAAATGAAATGAGTTAAGGAAGGATAACAACTCTGAAAATGAAATGAGTTAAGGAAGGATAACAACTCTGAACCTGAACTGAGTTAAGGAAGGATAACAACTCTGAACCTGAACTGAGTTAAGGAAGGATAACAACTCTGAACCTGTACTGAGTTAAGGAAGGATAACAACTCTGAACCTGAACTGAGTTAAGGAAGGATAACAACTCTGAACCTGAACTGAGTTAAGGAAGGATAACAACTCTGAACCTGTACTGAGTTAAGGAAGGATAACAACTCTGAACCTGAACTGAGTTAAGGAAGGATAACAACTCTGAACCTGTACTGAGCTAAGGAAGGATAACAACTCTGAACCTGTACTGAGCTAAGGAAGGATAACAACTCTGAACCTGAACTGAGTTAAGGAAGGATAACAACTCTGAACCTGTACTGAGCTAAGGAAGGATAACTCTGAACCTGTACTGAGCTAAGGAAGGATAACAACTCTGAACCTGTACTGAGCTAAGGAAGGATAACTCTGAACCTGTACTGAGCTAAGGAAGGATAACAACTCTGAACCTGTACTGAGCTAAGGAAGGATAACAACTCTGAACCTGAACTGAGTTAAGGAAGGATATCAACTCTGAACATGAACTGAGTTAACCCTTTCAGGGTCCGTCCCGTAGATCTACGGCTTTACGTTCAGGGTCCAAACCGTAGATCTACGCCATGAGCTCAGCTCACTCTGATAAACTGTGAGTGGTACATTTGGGCCTAGATATGAGAGAATACATCTATGTGGTATGTGTGCACCACATAAAACAGATCCTGCAGCACGTTGTGTATAATGAGAGAAAAAAAATGAAATCATGATTTTTCGATTAAAACAGCAACTTTGCAGTGTTTTTTCGTATGTTTTTTATAGTTGTATTTGCGATTTCTTGGTCTCATTTGATAGAATGGAAGATATATTACAGAAATAGAGATGATTTTGATTGGTTTTAGCACTGGAAATGGCTTGAAACTGAGCTCAAAGTAGCGGAAATGTTAAATTTTTGCCGATATTCAAGAGTAAACAAACGACCTCACACGTCTAATACACGTCAGCTGGTGGGTCTAATATACATTCACAAATATGGTGATGATATTTATACAATTATTACAGTATTGCATAACAGTAAATCTTCTATTTTTTGGTGTGAATAAAAATTCATTATGTGAATAAAAAATCAAAATGGAATTTATTTGTAAAGCCTCAAAACATAACTAATGAACAGAGGAAATGTTAGTTTAGTGCCAGGAATGCCTACATTGTTCATTCTGGACCCTATTTTGAAATTGGAATATTTTGAACTTTGTGTTAAATTGGCCAAATTAACAATTTCCAATCACTTTATTTTGTAGTTGAAACAGTTGACTTGGCGATTTCTTGTGCTCAATCGATAGAATAGAAGTAACACTAGTGAAATAGCTAAGAATTTGGTTGATTGGAATAATGTAATTGGCCTAAAATGGGAGTCAAAGTCGGCAAAATCGCCGATTCGTAAATATCGCTGACACATCAAAATTCCCGAAAGCCTAATTTCGTCAATTTTCCACCAAATTTCGTACTTTTTGTTTTATTACCTTCACAAAAAGATACTCTACGATTTCATAAGAAAAAATAACAAATTTTTTTTTTTTAAATTCTTGGACACTGGTGCGTGACTCCAGATTTGGGCCTTGGACCCTGAAAGGGTTAAGGGAGGATAACTCTGAACCTGAACTGAGCTAAGGAAGGATAACAGCTCAGAACCTGTACTGAGTTAACCCATAAACGGTCCAAACGTATATATACATTTTTACCGCTAGTGCCCCAAACGTATGTATACGTTTTATGTGTCCTACTTTTAACATTGCCAAGATAAGCCTGAGTCACCTTGACATGTGAGAATGGGTGTGAGCACTCACTGTGCACCATATTAAAATAATTGGGGATGCCTGGGTACCATATGCTCTTTTTTCCTATTAAAAACAACGTTTTTTTTCCTCAAAAAAGTTGGGGCAGTACGGTAGTGAACGTATATATACGTTTGGACCGTTTATGGGTTAAGGGAGGATAACAACTCTGAACCTGTACTGATTTAAGGGAGGATAACAACTCTGAACCTGTAAATGACCTAAGGAAGTATAACAGCTTTTATCCTGTAAACTCACATATAAATAAAAAAGATTAAGTGTACATGTGTTACAGAAACATCTGAAACATCTGTATTTCATGGTAATATCTGCCAACAGAATCTCCAAGGATCACTGGCTTTGTGTGGAGGCCATCAGGGAGTTAACCGAGCACTTCCAGGGTAACATCTGGGGCCACAATGGTCCTGGGGTCTTCCAGAGGGTTGTTAGGAAAGCCTGCAACATCCAGAACATCAGTGATGTGCATCAGTGTAAAGATCTTGTTATGTTGGGTAAGTGAAATGATTTTCAACAGCTGATTTTTTTTTTTTACTCACCGGCTGTCTCCCCCCAAAGTACTGTGGCATAGAAAAGAGGAAACACATTCACCATCATTCGATCAGTTGCTGAATGTTAGGCAAGATGTAGTAATGTTGACCAGGTACATTAGGACAAAAAATTATGAAGAACTTAACCCTATTACTTAAGTTTATACCTCTTAGTAACCCCACACTGTCTTCTAATTTCTGCAGTTCAAATTCTGTAGCTAACACTAACATTGGCCTGGTAAGCAACACTCTCTTCACACACGGAGTGTCCGTGGTTCAATACCCAGCCGGGTAGAAACATTGGGCATGTTTCCTTACACCTGCTGTTCCTGTTCACCTATCAGTAAGGAGGTACCAGGGTGTTAGTTAGATAAGAGAGAGAGAGAGATAAGATTTTGTTCGGATTTTTAACCCCGGAGGGTTAGCCACCCAGGATAACCCAAGAAAGTCAGTGCGTCATCGAGGACTGTCTAACTTATTTCCATTGTGGTCCTTAATCTTGTCCCCCAGGATGCCACCCACACCAGTCCACTAACACCCAGGATGCCACCCACACCAGTCCACTAACACCCAGGATGTGACCCACACCAGTCCACTAACACCCAGGATGTGACCCACACCAGTCCACTAACACCCAGGATGCCACCCACACCAGTCCACTAACACCCAGGATGCCACCCACACCAGTCCACTAACACCCAGGATGCCACCCACACCAGTCCACTAACACCCAGGTACCTATTTGCTGCTAGGTGAACAGGACAACAGGTGTAAGGAAACGTGTCAGAATTTCCACCCGCCGGGAATCGAACCCGGGCCCTCCGTGTGTGAAGCGGGAGCTTTAGCCCCCAGACTGGTTTGGGTGGCATCCTGGGGAACAAGTTTAAAAGACCACAATAGAAATAAGTCGGTCAGTCCTCGATGACATACTGACTCTCTTGGGTTATCCTGACTGGCTAACCCTCCCGGGTTATCCTGACTGGCTAACCCTCCAGGGTTATCCTGACTGGCTAACCCTCCTGGGTTATCCTGACTGGCTAACCCTCCAGGGTTATCCTGACTGGCTAACCCTCCCGGGTTATCCTGACTGGCTAACCCTCCCGGGTTATCCTGACTGGCTAACCCTCCCGGGTTATCCTGACTGGCTAACCCTCCAGGGTTATCCTGACTGGCTAACCCTCCGGGTTATCCTGACTGGCTAACCCTCCCGGGTTATCCTGACTGGCTAACCCTCCCGGGTTATCCTGACTGGCTAACCCTCCCGGGTTATCCTGACTGGCTAACCCTCCAGGGTTATCCTGACTGGCTAACCCTCCCGGGTTATCCTGACTGGCTAACCCTCCCGGGTTATCCTGACTGGCTAACCCTCCCGGGTTATCCTGACTGGCTAACCCTCCCGGGTTATCCTGACTGGCT
>NC_069480.1:9476948-9493760 GCF_026875155.1 Cherax quadricarinatus
GATAATGAAACCTTCAAAACTAGGGATGCCAAGCCCATGATGACACTCTTCAGGTCACTTGTTCTATCTAGGCTGGAATATTGCTGCACACTAACAGCACCTTTCAAGGCAGGTGAAATTGCTGACCTAGAAAATGTACAGAGAACCTTCATGGCACACATAATTGCAATAAAACACCTCAATTACAAGGAACACTTCCTCAACCTGTACTCCCTAGAATGCAAGAGGGAGAGATACATGATTATATACACTTGGAAAATCCTAGAGGGATTAGTACCAAACTGCACGCGAAAATCACTCCCTATGAAAGCAAAAGACTCGGCAGACGATGCAACATCCCCCAATGAAAAGCAGGTGTGCCACTAGCACGATAAGCTACAACACAATAAGTGTCAGGGGCCCAAGACTGTTCAGTTGCCTCCCAGCATACATAAGGGGGATTACCAATAGACCCCTGACTGTCTTCAAGAAGGCACTGGACAGGCACCTAAAGTCAGTACTTGACCAGCCGGGCTGTGGTTTGGACGTTGGGTTGTGTGCGGCCAGCAATAACAGCCTGGTTGATCAGGCTCTAATCCACCATGAGGCCTGGTCACAAACCAGGCCACAGGGGGCATTGACCCCTGAAACCCTCTCCAGATATACTCCAATTGAATAGCACCCAGGTACCTACTTGCTGGGTGAACAGGACAACAGGTGTAAGGAAACACTCCCAGTGTTTCCACCTTTGCCGGGAATCGCACCGGGACCCTCAGGGTGTGAAGCGAGAGTTATGCCAGCCAGGCCACAGGGCCTAATCTATCTGTACCTCATCTTTAGTGTTTGTGCCCGGGGGATCTGCTACAACAAATCACCTAAAGCCAATAGTAACTTAACAAATAACTGTCGTTCAAATCACTCAAACAAATGCTGGACAACACACACACACTTCCCCCAATCCTCCACTTCTCAAAAGTTTAACCCTACTGTACTTAACAAACATTCACTCATATTACTGTGCATGCTATGTATATAACATACATAACATTCACTCATACTATTGTGCATGATATACGTATATAACATACATAACATTCACTTATACAGCCTCTCCTCACTTAGCGATGTACTCATTGACTGACGCCACAGACTTATGATGGGCTCTCTGACCAGTATTCATACCTAAATAATTTATATTAGAGCTGATTTCCTCTATTCTGTTTATGTACTACCATCCTGTGGTAGTAGGTTAGTAGACAGCAGCCACCCAGGGAGGTACTACCATCCTGTGGTAGTAGGTTAGTAGACAGCAGCCACCCAGGGAGGTACTACCATCCTGTGGTTGTAGGTTGGTAGACAGCAACCCCCCTGGGAGGTAATTACCGTCTGTTGGTAGTAGGTTAGTAAGACAGCACCACCCAGGGAGGTACTACATCCTGTGGTAGTAGTTGAGACAGAACCACCCAGGGAGTACTACCGTCCTTGGTAAGTAGGTTAGATAGACAGCACCACCCAGGAGGGGGAAAGAGGTACAAACCATCCTGTGGTAGTAGGTATGGGTAGACAGCAACCACCCAGGAAGGATAATACCCGTCTGTGGTAGTAGGTTGTTAGACAGCAACCACCCCATGGAGTACTAGCCATCCTGTGGTAAGTAGGTTGGTAGACAGCAACCACCCAGGGAGGTACACCACCTGTGGTAATAGGTTGGTAGACAGCAACCCCCAACCCAAGGCGGGAGGTACTACATCCTGTGGAAGTATGGTAGACAACAACCACCCAGGGAGGAGTACTACCCATTTTATCCCCCTGTGGTAGGTAGGATGAGTGATAGAACAGCAATCCACACCAGGGAGGTTAACTACGACCATTGGCGTACAGTAGGTTCAGGTAGACAGCAACCCCCCAGGGAGTTACTACCATCCTTGTAAGTAGGTTTGGTAACACAACAACCCTTGGAGGTACAGTGGTACCCCTGAGTTTCGTACAGCTCCCAACTCTAAGAATTTATGCCAAACATGTAATGGTTTGTCAGTGCTTTGTAAGTGTAATTTTTTGGGGTCTGAAACGGACCTAATGTAATTTACATTTTATACCTTAGGAGCAGCCTTCATTCGGATAACGGCACTTAAACGGCGCTTCTGGAACTGATATATTGCTGTAACTCAGGGTACCACTGTACTACCGTCCTGCCAAGTGATGTAAAACAGAAGCCTGTAATTGTTCACATGATGTAGGATTGCTGTGTCTTTTTTCTGGTCTCATAAACATGCAATATTTCAGGTACGTCTTGCTACTTCTACTTAACACTTAGGTCCACACTATACATACATGTACAAGCATATGCAGTTGGGAGACCCTCGGTTCGCCGTTCCTGCTATCGGCCCAACTCGGTGATCGGCTAGTATATTTTTTTTCCCGGCTCCACGGGGAGAGATCGGCCATATTTTGCGGTGATCGACCCATTTGGCCGCATCCAGTCCGCTGGCTGGGAAACTGAGGCTCACACAAGCGTTCAAGTTTGGCTGATGTATCCTTTAGATGCGTTAGGAAGCATCTGCTCATACATTTCAAAACATTTCACTTGGTTTACCCATTGTTTTTATTGGTTTTTCCCTGCAGTGCAACTGTGAAATAAGTAACCATGGCTCCAAAGAAAGTTCTTAGTAAAGTTCCTGTGGTAAAGAAAGTGAAAAACGCTGTGGAATTTAAGCATGAAGTGATACAAAAATATGGAGAGCGGTATGAAGGTGGTGGAACTTGCCAGGATGTACAGCAAGAATAAATCAACAATTACATCCATCCTGGCAAAGAAAGAACAAATCAGAGATGCTAATGTTGCAAAAGGAGTAACTTTTCTAACTAAACAAAGGACACCGATAATGTAAGAGATGGAAAAGTTATTATTGTGGATTAAGGAAAAAGAATTAGTGGGAGACAGTGTTGTGGAGTCGATCATTTGTGAGAAGGCAAGGCAGTTGCATGAGGATCTTGCAAAGAAAATACCTGGAACAAGTGCTGCAGTTTGTGAATTTAGGGCCAGCAAAGGATGGTTTGATAGATTTAAGAAGCATAGTGGCATACAGTGTTGTAAGTCATGGTGAGGCTGCAAGTTCTGACAAATGTATGGCTGAAAAGTATGTTCATGAATTCCAGGACTATGTAAAGGCTGAAGGATTTGAACCCCAACAAGTTTTCAATTGTGATGAAACAGGCCTGTTTTGGAAGAAAATGCTGAAGAGGACCTACATTACCCAGGGGGAAAAGGCACTGCCAGGACACAAGCCTATGAAAGACAGGCTGACGCTTTTATTGTGTGGTAATGCTAGTGGGGATTTTAAAGTGAAGCCTTTACTTGTGTATCACTTAGAAAATCCCAGAGTGTTTAAGAAAAACACTGTCATGAAGAATAGATTGTGTGTGATGTGGAAAGCTAATCATAAGGCATGGGTCACAAGGCAAATTTTGAAAGAGTGGGTAAATGATGTGTTTGGCCCAAGTGTGAAAAAATACCTCCTGGAGAAGAAATTGCCACTCAAGTGCCTCCTGTTACTGGACAATGCTCCTGCACATCCTCCAGACTTGCAAGACCAAGTATTTAGGGACTTCAGCTTTAAAAAAGTGAAGTTCTTGCCTCCTAACACCACTCCTCTCCTCCAGCCCATGGACCAGCAGGCCATTTCTAACTTCAAAAAACTCTACACAAAAGCAGTGTTTCAAAAGTGCTTTGAAGTGGCCTTGGACACTCAGTTGACCCTAAGAGAGTTCTGGAGGAATCACTTCACTATCCTCCTTTGCATAAGCCTTATAGGTAAGGCTTGGGAGGGAGTGACTTCCAGGACTTTGAACTCTGCTTGGAGAAAACTGTGGCCAGATTATGTCCAAGAGAGGGATTTTGAAGGGTTTGAGACTCACTGTGACACTGACCCTTCCGACCCTGTGGACTCTATTGTGTCTTTGGGGAAGTCCCTGGGGTTGGAGGTGAGTGGTGAGGATGTGGAAGAGTTGGTGGAGGACCACAGGGAAGAGCTTACCACTGAAGAGCTGCAAGAGCTTCAACTGGAACAGCAACAGACTGCCGCTGAGGAACTTGCTTCAGAGGAGGAGGAAGAGGGAGTGAAGGAGGTGCCTTCTTCAGAGATTAAAGAGGCGTGCAGTGTGGACCAGGGTGCAAGCTTTTGTAGAGAAACACCACCCTGACAAAGCTGAAACAAGCCATATCTGCAACATGTTTAGTGACAAAACCCCGTCCCACTTCAGGGAAATCTTAAAGAGACGCCAGAAACAGAGCACTCTGGACAGTTATTTTGTGAAACAGGGGTCCAGTGACTCTCAAGCTGGTCCTAGTGGCATTAAAAGACAGAGAAGGGCAGTAACCCCAGAGAGGGCTTTACCTGAAGTCCTCATGGAGGGGGATTCCCCTTCCAAACACTAACTCCTCCCTCTTTCCTCCTCCCTATCTTCCAGAAGCCAGCATTAGCCTTCAATAAAGGCATGTAATACTTACATAATTGTAAAAAAAGAATTTTTTTTTTTTTTGTGAATACAGTGGACCCCCGGTTAACGATATTTTTTCACTCCAGAAGTATGTTCAGGTGCCAGTACTGACCGAATTTGTTCCCATAAGGAATATTGTGAAGTAGATTAGTCCATTTCAGACCCCCAAGCATACACGTACAAACGCACTTACATAAATACACTTACATAATTGGTCGCATTCGGAGGTGATCGTTATGTGGGGGTTCACTGTATTTTTGTTTGGAACGAATTAATTTTATTTCCATTAATTCTTATGGGAAATGTTAATTTGATTATCGGCCATTTCGGTTATCAGCCGATAACCGGGGGTCCACTGTACTCTACATTTTAACCCTTAAACTGTCTAAACATAGATCTACGTTTATGTGTGTAGCACTCTGATCTTGATTTTCCCCATTTGAAAGCATGTAAAAAAAAACATAGCTCTACGTTTGGACAGTTTAGGGGTTAAGGGGCTTTCTGCATGTACACCCAAATGTCATCCATCTCTGCACATTGTATCATGCTGAAATAAGGAATCTAAGCATCATACTCTTATAGGGAGTACTTTGGTGTACAGAATTGTAACTGGTCCTCTAGAATTTTCCAGGTGCAAATTTTGATGCATCTTCTTCTCATAAATTCCATTGAGTATACAGCCTCTCCTCACTCAACGATGGAGTTCTGTTCCTAAGACCACGTCGGTAAACGAATTCATCGCTAAGCAAGGAGCATATTATAATGGTAGTGAGTTTGTGTCAACCATCTTTGATATTGTTTTAATGTCACCTTTGTACCATTTATAACATTTCTGGTATATTTTTAAATGTTTATACAGTAGTGTACTGTATATTGTAATAAACAGAATAGAGGAAATCCACTCTAATATACATTATTTAGGTATGCATACTGGTCAGAGAGCCTGTCGTAAGTCCGAGTCGTTGGCAAACAAGTACAGTGGACCCCCGCATAACGATGGCATCACATAGCGATTTTTCCGCATACCGATTACTTTTATCGCAAAATTTTTGCCGCGCATACCGATTAAAAACCCGCTTACCGATTTTCGTCCGAGACGCGTCCAATGTGCCCTCACATGTGCCGGCCGTCCCATTGTTTACCAGCCAGCCTCCGCGGTAACATCCAAGCATACACTCGGAATATTTCGTATTATTACAGTGTTTTCGGTGCTGTTTCTGGAAAATAAGTGACCATGGGCCCCAAGAAAGCTTCTAGTGCCAACCCTGTGGTAAAAAGGGTGAGAATTAGTATGGAAATTAAGAAAGATTTTGAAGGTTTTGGGGCAAACCCCTGAGAAGCCTATGCCGTTGTGGAATCCATTGTGCCTACTTCAAAGATTAAGGAAATGTGTGCACGGGTGGTTGAACTGCAACCTTTATAGATGAAAATCACCCTGACACAGCTGTTGCAAGCCGTGCTGGTGACTATTTCAATGACAATGTTATGGCCCAAATTTTTGGAAAGTCTTGAAGGAACGGGAGGTACAGAGCTCTATGGACAGATTTGTTGTGCGACAGAGGTCCAGTGACTCTCAAGCTGGTCCTAGTGGCATTAAAAGAAGAAGGGAAGTAAAACCCCCGAAAGGACTTGCTACCTCAATCCTAATGGAAGGGGATTCCCCTTCCTAAACAGTAAGAAGAAAATTCTCCCCCCCTCCTCCCATCCCATCAATCATCACCAGATCTTCAATAAAAGTAAGTGTCATTTAATTGTGCATGCCTTTTTCAGTTTGTGTGTATTAAAATTAACATTTCATGTGGTAAAAAAAAATTTTTTTCATACTTTTGGGCGTCTTGCATGGATTAATTTTATTTCCATTATTTCTTATGGGGAAAATTCATTCGCATAACGATTATTTCGCATAACGATGAGCCCTCTTGCACGGATTAAAATCGTTAACCGGGGGTCCACTGTACGTCGCTAAGTGAGGAGAGGGTGTAGTTCGAGGTATGGGCAAATCTCCTTACACCATTGGCCCTTGTTCACCCAGTAGTAAATAGGTACCTGGGTGTTAGTTGGACGACTCATGAAATCATAACACGATTGCAAGCAAACCACGGAATGGGAGGGAACTGAACCCATGGCAAGTAAGTCCTAGTTGGGTGATGTGGGTGGCATCCTGTGCTATTTATTTATTTATTTATTTATTTTATGTCTTTCCAAACAGTACATTGAGATTGTGTATTTACAATAGTGGGTTGCAATACAAAGAGAGCCTCTATTATGCCTAGGCATTATGGGCCTACTTAACATTATTGACTTACAGACTACTTAACACTAAGAATTATATCATAGTTGTGCAGTAGGATAGTAATTATTTCATAGTTGTACAGTAGATTATTAATTATAAGTGAATCAAAATTTGTATAATACAAAGATATATTTATATCCGAAAATGTTTTTTGTGAAATCAATGATTCAATTATATTCGTGTCAACAATGGATAAAAGGTTCAATGTGATTGTTGAAGTTATGATGTGGGAGTACATAGGTGAGTAAGTGTGTACTGAGTATTTAGCATTTAGTCTAGGGTGGTTAGGTGGCTTTTGAGAAGAGTCTTAAATTGATTTTAACCCCTTCAGGGTCCAAGGCCAAAATCTGAAGTGGTGCCCCAGTGTTTACCTGGAGTTTACCTGGAGAGAGTTCCGGGGGTCAACGCCCCCGCGGCCCGGTCTGAGACCAGGCCTCCTGGTGTATCAGAGCCTGATCAACCAGGCTGTTGCTGCTGGCTGCACGCAAACCAACATACGAGCCACAGCCCGGCTGATCCGGAACTGACTTTAGGTGCTTGTCCAGTGCCAGCTTGAAGACTGCCAGGGGTCTGTTGGTAATCCCCCTTATGTGTGCTGGGAGGCAGTTGAACAGTCTCGGGCCCCTGACACTTATTGTATGGTCTCTTAACGTGCTAGTGACACCCCGCTTTTCATTGGGGGGATGGTGCATCGCTGCCAAGTCTTTTGCTTTCGTAATGAGTGATTTTCGTGTGCAAGTTCGGTACTAGTCCCTCTAGGATTTTCCAGGTGTATATAATCATGTATCTCTCCCTCCTGCTTCCAGGAATTTCAGGTTTAGGAACCTCAAGCGCTCCCAATAATTGAGGTGTTTTTTTCCCGTTATGCGCGCCGTGAAAGTTCTCTGTACATTTTTTTAGGGCGGCAATTTTCACCTGCCTTGAAAGGTGCTGTTAGTGTGCAGCAATATTCCAGCCTGATAGAACAAGTGACCTGAAGATTTTCCTCATGGGCTTGGCCTCCCTAGTTTTGAAAGGGTTTTCATTATCCATCCTGTCATTTTTCTAGCAGATGCGATTGATACAATGTTATGGTCCTTGAAGGCGAGATCCTCCACATGATCACTCCCCGGTCTTGACGTTGGTGTTTCGCTCTATTTTGTGGGCCAGAATTTGTTTGTACTCTGATGAAGATTTAATTTCCTCATGTTTACCATATCTGAGTAATTGAAATTTCTCATCGTTGAACTTCATATTGTTTTCTGCAGCCCCACTGAAAAGATTTGGTTGATGTCTGCCTGGAGCTTTGCAGTGTCTGCAATGGAAGACACTGTCATGCAGATTCGGGTGTCATCTGCAAAGGAAGACACGGTGCTGTGGCTGACATCCTTGTCTATGTCGGATATAAGGATGAGGAACAAGATGGGAGCGAGTACTGTGCCTTGTGGAACAGAGCTTTTCCCACCGTAGCGCCTCGGACTTTACTCTGTTGACGACTACTCTCGTGTTCTGTTAGTGAGGAAATTATAGATCCATCGACCGACTTTTCCTGTTATTCCTTTAGCACGCATTTTGTGCGCTATTACGCCATGGTCACATTTGTCGAAGGCTTTTGCAAAGTCTGTATATATTACATCTGAAATTCTTTTTGTCTTCTAGTGCATTTAGGACCTTGTCGTAGTGGTCCAATAGTTGAGACAGACAGGAGCGACCTGTTCAAAAACCCATGTTGCCCGGGTTGTGTAACTGAGGGGTTTCTAGATGCGTGGTAAACTTGTTTCTTAGGACCCTTTCAAAGATTTTTATGATATGGGATGTTAGTGCTATTGGTCTGTAGTTCTTTGCTTTGCTTTACTGCCCCCTTGTGGAGTGGGGCTATGTCTGTTGTTTTTAGTAACTGTGGGATGACCCCCGTGTCCATGCTCCCCCTCCATAGGATGGAAAAGGCTCATGATAGGGGCTTCTTGCAGTTCTTTTGAACACAGAGTTTCCCTTAGTCTGGCCTGGGGCAGAGTGCATGGGCATGTCATTTATCGCCTGTTCGAAGTCATTTGGCGTCAGGATAACATCGATAGGCTTGTGTTTAAACAAATTTTGTGGGTCTCTCATAAAAAAATTTATTTTGATCTTCGACTCTCAGTTGGTTAGCGGCTTGCTAAAAACTGAGTCATATTGGACTTGAGTAGCTCACTCATTTCCTTGTTGTCATCTGTGGAGGACCCATCTTGTTTAAGTAGGGGCCCAATACTGGACGTTGTTCTCGATTTTGATTTGGCATAGGAGAAGAAATACTTTGGGTTTCTTTCGATTTCATTTATGGCTTTTAGTTCTTCCCGCGATTCCTGACTCCAAAGGATTCTTTTAGCTTAAGTTCGATGCTTGCTATTTCTCTAAACCGTTCTCCCTACGCATTTCAGATATATTGACCTCTTTTTAGCCGCTCTGTTTTTTCTTTTCCGTCGCCTGTAAAGGGAGCGCCTGTCTCTTTCTGTTTTACATCTACTCCTCCTTTTTTTTTAGAGGAATAAGCCTTGTGCATACATGTGTCCAAGAAATTTTGAAAAAAAAAAAAATTATTTTTTCTTACAGAATTAAAGAGCATATTTTTGTGAAGGTAATAAGACAAAAAAAAAATTCTGTCAGTACTTACCGAGATACAGTGCCAAGAAGTTTGTCAAAAATGATGTGGTGGCGGCAACATCGACGAATTCCACATACGCGCATTACATTATTTTGCGGTTTTTGTTGTTTTTTTCTTTTCCTTTTCCATTTTTTTTCTATTCCTAGTAACATTTGGGGCCTGAGAGACCAATACTGTATATAATGTATATATATAAACTCACTGTATTGAACACAATAACCGCACTAAAGTTATTATCATATTATTGTTTA
This sequence comes from Cherax quadricarinatus, assembly GCF_026875155.1. NCBI lineage: Eukaryota > Metazoa > Arthropoda > Malacostraca > Decapoda > Parastacidae > Cherax > Cherax quadricarinatus. The sequence goes on from NC_069480.1 coordinate 9,486,589, forward strand.
CCACTGTTGTTTTATTACAAAAAACATGCACAATATTGTATAATACTAATGTTCTATCATATATTTACATATTTACAATCACTGGACATGGTTTTAGAACTGCTGGAGCTTGTGGAACTCCTTGAAACAAGGCACCATGCACAGAGGCACCTTACATTCCTCACACATAAACCGAGTGTCTTTGCGTCTTTGTTGCCGTCTTTTTGTTTGTGCACAGACAATGCATCTCTTCTGAGCAAATTTCTTCTGAGTTGAAGGAAGCTGTATTATGAAATGATCACCTTCCCTCCTCAAAAACTTGGGTATATCCTGAGGAATTTGAGGACCTTGTTGTATAGCAGGTGTTTTACCTGGATTTCCCATTATGAGTTGTCTGACAACAGAAAAAACAAAATTACCATACGGTGGTCTGTTGCCAGTCTTTATTTGGTAACATAATTATATGCATTGAGCATTGAAATGTCCATGAGATGGAAGAAAAGTTTCATGTCCCACTTGTAACTCTTACGAACACAGTCAACAAAACCAATCTGCATGTCACATTTGTCAACCAAGCGCATGTTTGTGTATAATCAATCACTGTCACTGGTTTTCGAATACGTTCATTAGTCACCTCGACCAACTTTGCCACTGTCTTGCATTTCATTACGGTGAATGGTTGTCAACAATGTGACATCTCGTTTGTCATGCCACCGTATGCCATGATGTCATTGGCAGTAAACACCTGCACATCATCACCACGAGCACCTGCGTTGAGCCGGGGCATATGTTTACGATTAAAAATGCACTGTGCCACACACATCTGTCTTGTTCACTCGCATGAAATCACTGATTTAAAGGGCTTGTGTACCAGTTATCGGTATATAATGTATGCCCCTACCAAGATAAGGTGCCATCATGTTTCTCACTACGTCACCTGAGATACCCAATAACATCTTGGTATCTTTCAATGTTTTACTACCCGTGTATACAACAATATCCAACACCAGGCCACTGTCACAATCACAGAGTACAAACTTTTTATACCAAAGCGTTTCCCCTTGCTCGGTATATACTGCTTGAATGACAGTCTACCTTTGAACAAAATCAAAGACTTGTCAATTACAAGATTCTTGAATTGGATAAAAGAATATGCTGAACTTTTGTTTGAATACATGAAAACATTTCTAATCTTGTATAACCTGTCACTTCGTCAGGCCTGGTTTTGTCAGAGAAGTGCAACATACGTTTAAAAGTAAGATAAAAACCCGTTCACTGGGATGATTTCACTGAAGACCGGGGTAGAAATTAGCCGATCTGTGGGCCAGTATGCATTATATTATGCTTATAGACGTGAGGCATAAGCATTATTGTTGCAAAAAGCAAATACATTTCTGGGAACAGTCGTCTCTTTCCACCTGTGTAGTCTTGACTGTGGTGATAAGATCGTATTTGCCATGGTGTACTCAAAATACTTATTACTTTCCCTGACAATAAAATTTTCCCTCAATGGCTGTCAAAGAATAATTCAAAGAATTCCAGTTCATTGGCCGTGGTTCCAAGGGGACAAGTAGGTAGAATTCCACTTTGAGAATCATCAAAGTGGTGAGGCTTGGGAACAAAATTGGGATTTTGCTGCCAATCCCACATACGGTTTGCTGGTGGATACTGGACATCATAGGCTGGTTGTGCGGGTGGTTGTGGTGGGCTGGTGGCTGGCGCTCCGCTTTGTCCTTGAACTGACGAGTCAGCAGCGTGGGTCCCAGCGTGGCCTGGTGAGTCACGCATGGCGGTGCCACTACCATTTTTATTTTTTTTTTTTTTTTTTATTTAAAAATTTGAGCACACATACAGAGGTACAACAAATACAGGTAAGAGCAGTATGCCAAAGCCACTTATACTATGCATAGCATTACGGGCTGGCTTAAAATTAACTTAAGATTAACTAAGCAATGATGAAATCAGTGATAAAACATTAATGTAAACAGGTTACTATAAAGCACAAGTGAGTATTACAAAGACAGGTCATATGGTTGCATGCATTGTTGTACATTCAGTAGAATGGAGTATTCTGTTAGGTAGTGTATTTAAAAAATAATAAAGTTAGATTGGGTTTTAGGTTTAACATTTATGTGATATAATTGTGAGAAACATTTAAGATATACAATTTATAAAGGTTCAGTTATTCAGTATTTATTTGGTTTTGGGTGAGTAAGTGATCTTTGAGAAAGACTTGAATTTTTTAAACAGTAGTGTTTCTTTTATATTTACAGGTAATGAATTCCAGATTTTAGGGCCTTTTAAGTGCATTGAGTTTTTACATAGTGTGAGATGGACACGAGGGAAAATCAAAGAGTGATCTGTGCCTTGTGTTATGGTCAAGTGTTCTGTTGAGGTTGGCAAGATGTTTGAGGGGAGGGTTAATATCAGAGTTAAGTGTTCTATGTATGTAAAGGGCAGTAGTAAGTATGGATTTTTGTATGGTGAGGGGGTTTTTATGTATTGAATATTGGTGGAGTGTGCTGCCTATAGTGAGAATTTGTTATCATTCTAACTGCAGCCTTTTGTTGGGTAAATTAGTGGTCTGAGATGGTTACTTGTTGTTGAGCCCCATGCACAATTCCATAGGTAAAGATAGGGGTAAATAAGAGAGTGATATGGGGCCCAGGAGGGTTGACTGTGGAGCATAGTACCGAACTTCGATAGTATGCCTACAGTCTTGGAATTTTCTTGGGAAATTTGTTGTATATGTGTATGAAATTTGAGTCTATTATCAAGGTGGATTCCTAAGATTTTCCCTCTGTTAGCTTTGTGATAGGTGATCCGTTATCATTATGTTAAGAGGGACATCTGTAGCTCTGTTACCAAACTGAATGAAGTAGGTTTTGTCAATGTTTAGTGTAAGTTTGTTAGTTCTCATCCAGGTAGATATTTTCTGTAAATTCGGTATTTACAGTATTGGCTAGCGTGACTGGGCTCGGGTGGGAGAAGACGTATGTAGTGTCATCTGCAAATAGTGTGGGTTTGAGTAATTGCGAAGCATTTGGTAGGTCATTTATGTATAGGAGAAAGAGAAGAGGGCCAAGGACACTTCCCTGTGGGACACCAACTGTAATTGGTTGTGCAGAGGAGTTTGCCCCATTTGCATACACATATTGGCTTCTGTTGCTGAGGTATGACTTGAGGTAGTTGAGGGAGTGCCCTCTTATACCATAGTGTGACAATTTTACGTGGAGCAAGTCATGGTCAACTGTATCAAAAGCTTTACGTAAGTCAATGAAGATCCCCAGTGGGACTTCTTTTTTCTCTATTGCAGTGTATATATGTTCTAGCAGGTGTAAATAGCATCATTAGTATTTTTATAGGCCTGAATCCAAATTGGCAGGGGTTGAGTATGTTTTGGGAGATAAGGTAGGAGTAGATTCGTTTATGAATTAATTTTTCGAAGATTTTTGAGAGAGGGTGTAAGTTGGATATTGGCCTATAGTTATTCAACTCTGTTTGGTCTCCTCCTTTGTGGATCGGGGTGACCCTTGCTATTTTGAGTACTGTAGGGAAGGTGGAGGATTCAATGGATTTGTTAAAGAGTGTTGCAATGATTGGTGATAGCACTTGTGACACTTTTTTGTATATAAAGGGTGGGTAAGGTATTTAAATCTCCTGCCTTGTTTTTAGTGTGTTGATAATAAGGGAGACTTCGTATGGTTTGTCGGAGCTAGGAACAGTGTGTTCGGGTAGTTGCCGGTGAGGTAGTCATTTGGTGGGGTATCTGAGCTCGGGATTTTATTGGCAAGGTTTTGTCCTATAGTGGAGAAGAAATCATTGAGTCTGTTTGCTGTTTTGAGCACTGTGGTCTATCCATGCAAGTAAGCCACATCAATCCTCACTATCACTACCCAAAACTGGGTTTGGGGCCACGGGGTGTACTCCGGGTGTACTCTGGTTGTACTCCGGGAGTACTCCGCCCCGGGCAACATAGGTCCCCCGGGGGGTGCGCGGGCCCGACGTTTTGAAATGTTCCTTTCCAAAAGTTGACGCCCAAAAAACCCTTCCCGTACTACTCCTTCTTGGGGGGGGCCCCCCCGGAAAAATTTTTTTTTTTCCGGGGGAAAAAAAATTTAAGGTCCCACCCCAGGGAAAATGTTTGGGGAGGTTTTATTTAAAGGAGGGGGGAGGAAATAGGGGAAATTTTTTGTGGGGCAAGTAAGGCAAAAAAAGGGGGAGGGGGAATTTAAAATAAAGGGGCCTTTTTTTTCCTACCCGGAATTTTGTTTACAGGGAAAGGACAGAAATTGGGGTGGTCCTTTTGGGGGGCTTTGGGGGGGGGGAGGGTGACGGGGTTTTACAAAATTTTTGGGGGGTTGTTGGGATTTTGGCCCATTTTATTCCCGTTTTTACCCCTTTTTCCGGGGGGACCCCCTTCTATTTTGGTTCTTTGGGGGGGGGGGGGGGTGGCGTTGGGGCCCCCCCCTTTTTTCACCCTTTTTTTAAAAAGGTTTAAGGGATTTAAAACTTTTCCTTTTTTTTAGTGTGTTGTAAAAAGGGAACTTGTTTTTTCCTTCCCCCCTTTTCCCCCCCATTTCCTAAAGGTTCCCCCCCCTTTGGTGGGTTTTTAACGGGAAGGGAATTTTGCAATTAAAAAGAAACAATCGTTTTTGTTTTGAGGCAAACCCCTGCCAATTTAGCCACCTCCAACCCCCACTAACCCCCAAAAAAACCGGGGGGGCCAAAGGGAAAGTACTCCGGGGGGACCCTGGGGTTTTAATCCGGGGTGAACTCCGTCCCCCGGGGACAGCATAGGGTACACCCACCCAGCGCAAAGCGGGGGCCCCCTAAACCCCGCTTCCCCTGGTGAATTTTGTTAAAACACTATCACTTTCCGATTTTATCTTTGAGCGCAATAAAATCACAGGGCCACGTCAATTCTTTATCATTACTGGGAAATCAGAAGGGCCGGCCCGCAAAATATTAGTTTTCTCTTGCGAATTTTAGGAACAAAACCCACCTGGGGGTTTACGAGGGGCCCACAACCCAAGGGAAAAAGGGGAGGGTCGTCAGGGTTTTTGCACTATTTTCGATAACCAGCATTCTTTTCGGTCCCCTAAAGATCAAAGCCATAGAATTGTCTTCTTTTTCCACTTCTATCATTTTCAGAATATCAGAAAGGGAAAAGGGAGTCCCAATTTTCCGGGGGGGGGAGAGTGATTTCGACGAAAGGCCTTTGGGGAACAGGGTAACTGAGCCGGGGTTCCCCAATTTCTATGGGGCGCTAGATTTTTTTTTTAGGCGCACAACCCCCCCACGCAACCCGTTCTCTCCCTTTTAGGCCTTTTGAGCGTTTTTTCCCCGGGTAAATTTGACGGCCCCTAGAATTTTTGGGGTGATTCTTAAAGGTTTGGACACTCAAAGTAAAAACCCTTGATCTACGGGAAAGGACCCGAAAGGTTAAACCGGGGGTTTCTTTAAATTTTCTTCTGGTAAGAATTCCATATGGGGAATATAGTAATCTTGGGACAGTAACAGCAAAATTTAGTACAGACAGTACAGCATACATTTTGTACGTACATTCAGTACAGCATACATTTAGTACGTACAGGAAAACATACATTTAGTACAGTACAGTTACATTTTTTTTCAGGGAGGATAACATGTGGATCCTTTAGATTTAGTAGCCATTTCTAACCCAAAGTAATCTGAGGTAAATTTGGATAACAACTCGAACTGTACTGAGTTTTAAAGGAAAAAGGGTAAAAAACTTGAAAAAGGGAAAAGGGGGTTTTAAAGGGAAGGGTAAAAAACTTGAAAAGAAATTTATTAAGGAAGGATAACAACTCTGAACCCCGAAAATGAGTTAAGGAAGGATAACAAAATCTGAACCCGAACCCGAGTTTTAAAGGAAAGGTTTTCAAAATCTGAACCTGTTTCGAGTTAAAGGAAGGGTAACAACTCTGAACCTGAACTAGGGTTTAAAGGGAAGGATAACAAATCTGAACCCGAACTGAGTTAAGGAAGGATAACAACTCTGAACCTGTACTGAGTTAAGGAAGGATAACAACTCTGAACCTGAACTGAGTTAAGGAAGGATAACAACTCTGAACCTGTACTGAGCTAAGGAAGGATAACAACTCTGAACCTGTACTGAGCTAAGGAAGGATAACAACTCTGAACCTGAACTGAGTTAAGGAAGGATAACAACTCTGAACCTGTACTGAGCTAAGGAAGGATAACTCTGAACCTGTACTGAGCTAAGGAAGGATAACAACTCTGAACCTGTACTGAGCTAAGGAAGGATAACTCTGAACCTGTACTGAGCTAAGGAAGGATAACAACTCTGAACCTGTACTGAGCTAAGGAAGGATAACAACTCTGAACCTGAACTGAGTTAAGGAAGGATATCAACTCTGAACATGAACTGAGTTAACCCTTTCAGGGTCCGTCCCGTAGATCTACGGCTTTACGTTCAGGGTCCAAACCGTAAAATCTACGCCATGAGCTCAGCTCACTCTGATAAACTGTGAGTGGTACATTTGGGCCTAGATATGAGAGAATACATCTATGTGGTATGTTGTGCACCACATAAAACAGATCCTGCAGCACGTTGTGTATAATGAGAGAAAAAAATGAAATCATGATTTTTCGATTAAAACAGCAACTTTGCAGTGTTTTTTTCGTATGTTTTTTATAGTTGTATTTGCGATTTCTTGGTCTCATTTGATAGAATGGAAGATATATTACAGAAATAGAGATGATTTTGATTGGTTTTTTTGCACTGGAAATGGCTGAAACTGAGCTCAAAGTAGCGGAAATGTTAAATTTTTTGCCGATATTCAAGAGTAAACAAACGACCTCACACGTCTAATACACGTCAGCTGGTGGGTCTAATATACATTCACAAATATGGTGATGATATTTATACAATTATTACAGTATTGCATAACAGTAAATCTTCTATTTTTTGGTGTGAATAAAAATTCATTATGTGAATAAAAAATCAAAATGGAATTTATTTGTAAAGCCTCAAAACATAACTAATGAACAGAGGAAATGTTAGTTTAGTGCCAGGAATGCCTACATTGTTCATTCTGGACCCTATTTTGAAATTGGAATATTTTGAACTTTGTGTTAAATTGGCCAAATTAACAATTTCCAATCACTTTATTTTGTAGTTGAAACAGTTTACTTGGCATTTTTTC
>NC_069480.1:9494260-9609604 GCF_026875155.1 Cherax quadricarinatus
CCCCTTTTTTTTTTACCTAAAAATTTGTTATTTAACCCTTTTATATCCTCCCAGGACTTATTTTGGGGTCCGGAGGGGGGAATCCTGGTCGGGGGAAAAAATCCCGGATGGGTGGTTTTTGTGGGGTTAGACCGGGATGCGAGAAGAAGATGCTGGGGTGTTGGTCTGGGGATTTTTGGGCTGGGTAATCCCCCACTGGTGAAAAAACGGATGTGAAAATCACTATCTGGGTAATCACTGATGTGGTTTAAAAACACTGGATTGGAGAAATCATGAAGCTTTTTTAAAATATGAATCGGGATAGATCCTAAATCCTGGTGAGATCACGGGATGCTGGGTAGATCCGGGATGTGGTGTAGATCATTTGGATGAGGTGTAGATCAGGGGTGCTGGGAGACCCCTGAAGTGGTGAGATCACTGGATTGGTGAATCCTGATGTTTTGGAAAAATCACGGGATGTGGTTAACTGGATGCTGGGAGACATGATGCTGGGAGACACGGGATGCAGGTAGATCACGGAGCTGGGTGACACTGGATCGGGGGAAATCAGGATGCGTGTAGATCACTGAATGTGGGTAGATCACGGGTTTCGGGTGTAACACTGAGCTGGGTAGCATGGATGCGGGTTTGATCCTGGATGCGGGGTAGTTTTACGGGTGCGTTGTAATCCTGGATGCTGGGTAATCAGGGGGATGCGGTTGTAGATCACTGGATCTGGTGTGTATGATCTGGAAAATGTTGTTGTAGATCACGGGATGCTGGGGTAATCACTTTTTCTGGTGAGACCCTTTGATGCTGTGAGATCACTGATGCTGTGGTAGATCAGAATGCGGGGGGTAGATCACTGGCTGGGGAAACACTGGATGCTGGGGTGATCACTGGATGCGGGTAGATCACTGGATGCTGGTGTGATCACGGGATGCTGGTGTAGATAAAAGGTTGCTTGTGAAGACACTGGATGCCGGGGTAATCACTGGTTGCGGGTAGATCATGGATGCTTTGTAAAAAGGATGCTGTGGTAGATCAGAATGCTGGTGTAATCACTGGAAGGGTGTAGATCACTGGATGCGGGGGGTAGACCCAGGGTTGCTGGTGTAATAAATGGATGCTGGGGTATACACTATATATGAGGTAATCACTGGATGCGGAAATCACTGGATTGGGGAAATTCACGGATGCTGTGTAGTCACATATATGAGGTAGATCACGGGATCGGGTAGATCATTGGAGTGGTGTAATCACTATATGTGGGGAATCACTGATGCGGGTGAAAACACGGTGCTGGGGTAGGTCACTGGATGGGGGGGTAGATCACGGATGCTGGGTAGACCCCGGGATCTGGTGTAGATCAGGATGCGGGGGTAACATGGTGCTGGGGTTAGATCACGGAGCGGGGGTAGATCACTGGAGGCTGGGGTAGATCACGGATGCGGTGTAGATCACGGATCCGGAGATAAATGGATGCGGGTAGACACGGGTGCTGGGGTAGATCACGGATGCTGGTTAGTAAATTTGGAAATCCTGGGGGTGTAACCCTTTGGATGCTGGGTAGACACGGGATGCTGGTAGACCCTGGATGCTGGTGTAATCACTTGATCGGGGTGTACATCCGGGTCGGGGGGAGATCATTTGTGCTCGGGTAGACAATGCGGGTTTTGTAATCATGGATGCTGGTGAGATTGCTGTATCGGTGTAATCACGGGAACCCGGGGTAGATCATAATCTGGTGTAGATCTTTGGCGCTGGGAGATCACTTGATCGGGGGAAATCACGGGAGCCGGGAAATCAAGGATGTGGTGTGATCACTGGATGCTTGTGTAGATCACGGCTACTTTTTGAATCACTGGATCCCGGGGGTAATCACGGGATGCGGAGTAGGTCACTGGAAGCTGGTTAACACGGGTTCTGGTGTAGATACTGGAAGCTTGTGTAAAATCACTGGAACTGGTGTAGATCAGGGATGCTGACAATCACGGGACGGGGTAGATCACTGGAACTGGTGTAGACAGAATGCTGGTGAGATACTGGCCCCTGGCGTAGATCACTGGAATTTGTGTGAACTTGAGCTGGTGTAGATCACGGATGCTTGAAGATCACGGGATGCGGGTAATCACTTTTCTGGTGTAGAACTGGAGTAGTAGACACGGGGATGTTTGGGGGTAGATCACTGGATCGGGTTGTACGGGATGTTGGGTAATCCGGATGCTGGTGAGATCACTGGTGCTGTGTAGATCAGGGGATGCTGGGAAAATTCTTGGATGCGGTGAGACACTGGGGTTTTGGGTAGCATGGATGCTGGGAAATCACGGGATGCTGGTGTAATCACTGGATGCGGGGTAGATAAAAGGGCTGGGGGTAATCATTTGGGATCTGGAAGATCACGGGGAGCGGTGTAGATCACTGGAGTGGTGTAATCACGGAACTTTGTTAGACACGGGAGGGTTAGATCACGGGATGCTGGTTAGATCACTTGGGGTTTGGCCTTGGAGTAATCATGATGCTGGGAGTTTCACGGATGCGGTTAAAAACACGGGATGCTGGGTAAATTTTTGGGGTTGCGGGGGGTTTATCACTGGATGGGGGGTAGATCAGGGGATGTGGTGAAAACAACTGGTGCTGGGTAGATCACTGGTGCTGGGTAATCAGGGGGATGCTGGGGTAATCATGGATGCTGGTGTAGATCCGGTTTCTGGTGTAATACGGGGAAGCTGGGGGTGATCAGGGGTGCTGGGGGGGTTAGATCACGGGGATGCGGTGTAGATCAGGGGATGGGGTGTAGATCACTGGATGCTGGGGTAGATCATGGATGCTGGGTAGACACTGGATGTGGGTAGATCCGGGGATGCTGGGTAATATGAGGGCTGGGGTAGATCACGGGATCTGGTTAGACAAGATGCTGGGGGAAACACTGTGTGGGTTAATCCTGGATGGGGGGTTGTCATGGGGCTGGGGTAATCAGGGGATGCTGGGTAATCACGGATGCTGGTTGTAGAAAAATGGATGTGGGGTGAACACTGGAATGGGGGGTACAAAAACGGGGTAGTGGGGGGAACCTGGGAGGGGAGATCATGGATCTGGGGTAGATCACTGGAGCGGGGTTTAGACACTGGATGCTGGGAGATCACGGAATGTGGGGGGTAGATCACGGGTTTTAAAGGGTTTGGGCCTGGGGGGGGAAAACATGGATGTGGGGTTAAACTGGACTGGGGTAGACACTGGAGCGGGGGGGTAGTCACGGGATGCGGTGGATAAACAGGTTTGGGGGGGGTTAGATCAAGGGATGCTGGGGTAGATCACGGATGGGGGGTAGATCATAGGGGGTAATAAGGGGGGGGGGGGGGGGGGGGGGGGGGGGGTTGGGGGGGTGGGGGGGGGGGACTAAATAATTAAAATTTTTGAAAAAAAAATAATTTTGTTTGGGGATTTTTTTCAAGTTTTGGGTTTGGAGGGGGCAGGCGCAGCGACCCCAAGCTCCGTACTTTTCTCCAACAATCAGAGCTACCAATGCTCCTATGATGACCTAGTTCAAGCAAAACGCACTACCAACGTAGCACCCAGAATGACCAAAGATTAACCAACAGTGAAACCTAGAAATCGAAAATAATAGAGATCAAAGGATGACTGCCCACAAACCGAAAGAAACACCCCGCTGCCAGCCGAACAACGTAACCCTAAGCTTTGTATAACTACAACTTCTTCTTAACTACAACAATTCCTGTAGTATTATGAGGGCGCAATCTAAGAGGAAACAGCACCAAGGCCAGCAAGAAAACACCGAAAAATCAACTATTCAACAAGTGTAGCCAGGAGGACGCCGGCCCAGCAACCACCCCTCTCACCACCACTCATGGCGACACCACAACAATAACAACAAACATGGCTGCCACCAGCCCATCCTCCCCTCTCTTCCCCGGATTCAACCTACCAAGTAGTCTCTCAGGTATGACCAACGATCCAGATACCCTAAAAACATACATCTCCAACTTAGTTATTGAAAATATGAACCTTCGAGAGACACTAACAAAACAAGACACCAGGATGACACAACTCGAGAACAAAATCCTCAGTCAGATAAGGTAAGATTTCGTTGGGATTTTTAACCTCGGAGGGTTAGCCACCCAGGATAACCCAAGAAAGTCAGTGCGTCATCGAGGACTGTCTAACTTATTTCCATTGTGGTCCTTAATCTTGTCCCCCAGGATGCGACCCACACCAGTCGACTAACACCCAGGTACCTATTTGCTGCTAGGTGAACAGGACAACAGGTGTAAGGAAACGTGTCGAAATGTTTCCACCCGCCGGGAATCGAACCCGGGCCCTCCGTGTGTGAAGCGGGAGCTTTAGCCACCAGGCCACCGGGCCACAAAAGTTATCAACACCAGGAATGACTAACTGTGACAAGACCATTCAAGCAGTCATAGATAGCCATACCCAACAAATAATATCTCTTAATACAAAGGTTGAAGAAGCAGTAAAAGAATGGAAGAACAACTTAGATAACCAGTTCAGTGACTACTTTGCTCTCCAAGAAGATAAAACTGAACAAGATAAACTATCTGACGCAGTAATAGTTAACAGTCCACTTTTTCCCAGTGATATGAACCAAACAAACAGTAAAGAAATTACTCTGCAGATCATAAAGGACCAAACAAGTGTTATTGTACCAGAGTCTGAAATAAAAGAAGCCAGGTTACTAGGATCCCATGGTAGAAATAAAGGAAGCCAGGTTACTAGGATCCCATGGTAGAAATAAAAGAAGCCAGGTTACTAGGATCCCATGGTAGAAATAAAGGAAGCCAGGTTACTAGGATCCCATGGTAGAAATAAAGGAAGCCAGGTTACTAGGATCCCATGGTAGAAATAAAAGAAGCCAGGTTACTAGGATCCCATGGTAGAAATAAAGGAAGCCAGGTTACTAGGATCCCATGGTAGAAATAAAAGAAGCCAGGTTACTAGGATCCCATGGTAGAAATAAAGGAAGCCAGGTTACTAGGAATCCCATGGTAGAAATAAAAGAAGCCAGGTTACTAGGATCCCATGGTAGAAATAAAAGAAGCCAGGTTACTAGGATCCCATGGTAGAAAAAGTTTTATGCTTAGATTCCACTCACATGACAGGAAAAAAGACTTAATTATTGCATCTATTAAAGTAAAGAAAGAGATATACATAAACGAGTGTCTTACCAAGAAACGTCAGAACCTCCTGTATAGAGTCAGAAAACTTAAGATAAGATAAGATTTCGTTGGGATTTTTAACCCCGGAGGGTTAGCCACCCAGGATAACCCAAGAAAGTCAGTGCGTCATCGAGGACTGTCTAACTTATTTCCATTGTGGTCCTCAATCTTGTCCCCCAGGATGCCACCCACACCAGTCCACTAACACCCAGGTACCTATTTGCTGCTAGGTGAACAGGACAACAGGTGTAAGGAAACGTGTCGAAATGTTTCCACCCGCCGGGAATCGAACCCGGGCCCTCCGTGTGTGAAGCGGGAGCTTTAGCCACCAGACCACCGGGCCACTAGCCACCAGGCCTCCGGGCCACTAGCCACCAGGCCACCGGGCCACTAGCCACCAGGCCACCGGGCCACTAGCCACCAGGCCACCGGGCCACTAGCCACCAGGCCACCGGGCCACTAGCCACCAGGCCACCGGGCCACTAGCCACCAGGCCACCGGGCCACCAGGCCACCGGGCCACTAGCCACCAGGCCACCGGGCCACTAGCCACCAGGCCACCGGGCCACTAGCCACCAGGCCACCGGGCCACTAGCCACCAGGCCACCGGGCCACCAGGCCACCGGGCCACTAGCCACCAGGCCACCGGGCCACCAGGCCACCGGGCCACTAGCCACCAGGCCACCGGGCCACTAGCCACCAGGCCACCGGGCCACCAGGCCACCGGGCCACTAGCCACCAGGCCACCGGGCCACTAGCCACCAGGCCACCGGGCCACCAGGCCACCGGGCCACTAGCCACCAGGCCACCGGGCCACTAGCCACCAGGCCACCGGGCCACTAGCCACCAGGCCACCGGGCCACCAGGCCACCGGGCCACTAGCCACCAGGCCACCGGGCCACTAGCCACCAGGCCACCGGGCCACCAGGCCACCGGGCCACTAGCCACCAGGCCACCGGGCCACTAGCCACCAGGCCACCGGGCCACCAGGCCACCGGGCCACTAGCCACCAGGCCACCGGGCCACTAGCCACCAGGCCACCGGGCCACCAGGCCACCGGGCCACTAGCCACCAGGCCACCGGGCCACTAGCCCACCAGGCCACCGGGCCACCAGGCCACCGGGCCACTAGCCACCAGGCCACCGGGCCACTAGCCACCAGGCCACCTGGCCACCAGGCCACCGGGCCACTAGCCACCAGGCCACCGGGCCACTAGCCACCGGGCCACTAGCCACCAGGCCACCGGGCCACTAGCCACCAGGCCACCGGGCCACTAGCCACCAGGCCACCGGGCACTAGCCACCAGGCCACCGGGCCACCAGGCCACCGGGCCACTAGCCACCAGGCCACCGGGCCACCAGGCCACCGGGCCACTAGCCACCAGGCCACCGGGCCACTAGCCACCAGGCCACCGGGCCACTAGCCACCAGGCCACCGGGCCACTAGCCACCAGGCCACCGGGCCACTAGCCACCAGGCCACCGGGCCACTAGCCACCAGGCCACCGGGCCACCAGGCCACCGGGCCACTAGCCACCAGGCCACCGGGCCACCAGGCCACCGGGCCACTAGCCACCAGGCCACCGGGCCACTAGCCACCAGGCCACCGGGCCACCAGGCCACCGGGCCACCAGGCCACCGGGCCACTAGCCACCAGGCCACCGGGCCACTAGCCACCAGGCCACCGGGCCACCAGGCCACCGGGCCACTAGCCACCAGGCCACCGGGCCACTAGCCACCAGGCCACCGGGCCACTAGCCACCAGGCCACCGGGCCACTAGCCACCAGGCCACCGGGCCACTAGCCACCAGGCCACCGGGCCACTAGCCACCAGGCCACCGGGCCACCAGGCCACCGGGCCACTAGCCACCAGGCCACCGGGCCACCAGGCCACCGGGCCACTAGCCACCAGGCCACCGGGCCACTAGCCACCGGGCCACTAGCCACCAGGCCACCGGGCCACTAGCCACCAGGCCACCGGGCCACTAGCCACCAGGCCACCGGGCCACTAGCCACCAGGCCACCGGGCCACCAGGCCACCGGGCCACTAGCCACCAGGCCACCGGGCCACTAGCCACCAGGCCACTAGCCACCAGGCCACCGGGGCACTAGCCACCAGGCCACCGGGCCACTAGCCACCAGGCCACCGGGCCACTAGCCACCAGGCCACCGGGCCACTAGCCACCAGGCCACCAGGCCACCGGGCCACCAGGCCACCGGGCCACCGACTAGAAGCATATCCCTGGGGATACAGGCGTCCTACTGTACTACACTATTACAGTACTAAAGTTCATAATATATTTTGTACAGTATTTGTAGTCTGTTTACTACATTTTGTTTTACAAGACTGAACTATGTTTATAGACAATGACAGTTTGAGAGCAAATTTTTAATTAAATTAATTAAATAAAACACTTTAGTTGGTGTTTAAAATTATTTTTTTTTAACGCAGAACGCAAACAATAATATTTTTTTATCTCCCGCAAAATTTATACCAGAATTTATATAATAACTTGAAAACAATCAAATTTGTTTTTAAAATTAAATTTAGTCTTCAAAACAAATAAAGAATTTTAAAAGGTTTTAAAAGTTATTTAACCATTAAGAAAAGTTTATATAACAAAATCTAGCACTTTTAAATTTTCTGTTTCTGGTCAATATAAAAAAGTTTGCTCCACAAATATTCTTATCAACAGGACGAAGTCCGTCTCCATCAATTACTACTCGAAATTTTGAAAACCTTCGGGTTATATTCCTATTAATATTTCATGTTGCACTAATTATCATTATTTTTTTACAATTATTACCTGAAAATATAAATAATTATTCTTCTACGTAAGTTATGTAATAATTGTGGAAAAACATCTTTAAGATGGAGAGAAAATTATGTTGTACCTGAAGATGATTATTTAACCTGCATTGATGATCCTCCATAGATGACTTGATGCTGAGGTAGATCACTGGATGCTGAGGTAGATCACTGGATGCTGGGGTAGATCACTGGATGCTGGTGTAGATCACTGGATGCTGAGGTAGATCACTGGATGCTGAGGTAGATCACTGGATGCTGAGGTAGATCACTGGATGCTGAGGTAGATCACTGGATGCTGGGGTAGATCACTGGAAGCTGAGGTAGATAACTGGATGCTGGGGTAGATCACTGGATGCTGGGGTAGATCACTGGAAGCTGGGGTAGATCACTGGATGCTGGGGTAGATCACTGGATGCTGATGTAGATCACTGGATGCTGAGGTAGATAACTGGATGCTGAGGTAGATAACTGGATGCTGAGGTAGATCACTGGATGCTGAGGTAGATCACTGGATGCTGAGGTAGATCACTGGATGCTGGGGTAGATCACTGGATGCTGGTGTAGATCACTGGATGCTGGTGTAGATCACTGGATGCTGAGGTAGATCACTGGATGCTGAGGTAGATAACTGGATGCTGGGGTAGATCACTGGATGCTGGGGTAGATCACTGGATGCTGGGGTAGATCACTGGATGCTGGGGTAGATCACTGGAAGCTGGGGTAGATCACTGGATGCTGAGGTAGATCACTGGATGCTGAGGTAGATCACTGGATGCTGAGGTAGATCACTGGATGCTGAGGTAGATAACTGGATGCTGGGGTAGATCACTGGATGCTGAGGTAGATCACTGGATGCTGAGGTAGATCACTGGATGCTGGGGTAGATCACTGGATGCTGGTGTAGATCACTGGATGCTGATGTAGATCACTGGATGCTGGGGTAGATCACTGGATGCTGGGGTAGATCACTGGATGCTGAGGTAGATCACTGGATGCTGGGTAGATCACTGGATGCTGAGGTAGATCACTGGATGCTGAGGTAGATCACTGGATGCTGGGGTAGATCACTGGATGCTGGTGTAGATCACTGGATGCTGGTGTAGATCACTGGATGCTGGGGTAGATCTCTGGATGCTGGGTAGATCACTGGATGCTGGTGTAGATCACTGGATGCTGGGGTAGATCACTGGATGCTGGTGTAGATCACTGGATGCTGGGGTAGATCACTGGATGCTGGGGTAGATCACTGGATGCTGGGGTAGATCACTGGATGCTGGTGTAGATCACTGGATGCTGGGGTAGATCACTGGATGCTGGTGTAGATCACTGGATGCTGAGGTAGATCACTGGATGCTGGGGTAGATCACTGGATGCTGAGGTAGATCACTGGATGCTGGGGTAGATCACTGGATGCTGAGGTAGATCACTGGATGCTGAGGTAGATCACTGGATGCTGGGGTAGATCACTGGATGCTGGTGTAGATCACTGGATGCTGAAGTAGATCACTGGATGCTGAGGTAGATCACTGGATGCTGGTGTAGATCACTGGATGCTGAGGTAGATCACTGGATGCTGAGGTAGATCACTGGATGCTGGGGTAGATCACTGGATGCTGAGGTAGATCACTGGATGCTGAGGTAGATCACTGGATGCTGGTGTAGATCACTGGATGCTGGGGTAGATCACTGGATGCTGGTGTAGATCACTGGATGCTGAGGTAGATCACTGGATGCTGGGGTAGATCACTGGATGCTGGTGTAGATCACTGGATGCTGAGGTAGATCACTGGATGCTGGGGTAGATCACTGGATGCTGGTATAGATCACTGGATGCTGGGGTAGATCACTGGATGCTGAGGTAGATCACTGGATGCTGGTGTAGATCACCGGATGCTGGGGTAGATCACTGGATGCTGAGGTAGATCACTGGATGCTGGTGTAGATCACTGGATGCTGGGGTAGATCACTGGATGCTGGGGTAGATCACTGGATGCTGAGGTAGATCACTGGATGCTGAGGTAGATCACTGGATGCTGGGGTAGATCACTGGATGCTGAGGTAGATCACTGGATGCTGGGGTAGATCACTGGATGCTGAGGTAGATCACTGGATGCTGGGGTAGATCACTGGATGCTGAGGTAGATCACTGGATGCTGAGGTAGATCACTGGATGCTGGGGTAGATCACTGGATGCTGAGGTAGATCACTGGATGCTGGGGTAGATCACTGGATGCTGAGGTAGATCACTGGATGCTGAGGTAGATCACTGGATGCTGAGGTAGATCACTGGATGCTGAGGTAGATCACTGGATGCTGGGGTAGATCACTGGATGCTGGGGTAGATCACTGGATGCTGGGGTAGATGACTTGATGCTGAGGTAGATCACTGGATGCTGGTGTAGGTCACTGGATGCTGGTATAGGTCACTGGATGCTGAGGTAGATCACTGGATACTGGGGTAGATCACTGGATGCTGAGGTACATCACTGGATGCTGGGGTAGATAACTGGATGCTGGTGTAGATCACTGGATGCTGGTGTAGATCACTGGATGCTGGTATAGGTCACTGGATGCTGAGGTAGATCACTGGATGCTGGTGTAGATCACTGGATGCTGGTGTAGATCACTGGATGCTGGGGTAGATCACTGGATGCTGGGGTAGATCACTGGATGCTGAGGTAGATCACTGGATGCTGAGGTAGATCACTGGATGCTGGGTAGATCACTGGATGCTGAGGTAGATCACTGGATGCTGGGGTAGATCACTGGATGCTGAGGTAGATCACTGGATGCTGGGTAGATCACTGGATGCTGAGGTAGATCACTGGATGCTGAGGTAGATCACTGGATGCTGGGGTAGATCACTGGATGCTGAGGTAGATCACTGGATGCTGGGGTAGATCACTGGATGCTGAGGTAGATCACTGGATGCTGAGGTAGATCACTGGATGCTGAGGTAGATCACTGGATGCTGAGGTAGATCACTGGATGCTGGGGTAGATCACTGGATGCTGGGGTAGATCACTGGATGCTGAGGTAGATCACTGGATGCTGAGGTAGATCACTGGATGCTGGTGTAGGTCACTGGATGCTGGTATAGGTCACTGGATGCTGAGGTAGATCACTGGATACTGGGGTAGATCACTGGATGCTGAGGTACATCACTGGATGCTGGGGTAGATAACTGGATGCTGGTGTAGATCACTGGATGCTGGTGTAGATCACTGGATGCTGGTATAGGTCACTGGATGCTGAGGTAGATCACTGGATGCTGGTGTAGATCACTGGATGCTGGTGTAGATCACTGCATGCTGGTGTAGATCCCTGGATGCTGGGGTAGATCACTGGATGCTGGTGTAGGTCACTGGATGCTGGTGTAGGTCACTGGATGCTGGTGTAGATCACTGGATGCTGGTGTAGATCACTGGATGCTGGGGTAGATCACTGGATGCTGGTGTTGATCTCTGGATGCTGGTGTAGATCACTGGATGCTGGTGTAGATCACTGGATGCTGGTGTAGATCACTGGATGCTGAGGTAGATCACTGGATGCTGGTGTAGATCTCTGGATGCTGGTGTAGATCACTCGATGCTGGTGTAGATCACTGGATGCTGGTGTAGATCACTGGATGCTGAGGTAGATCACTGGATGCTGGGGAAGATCACTGGATGCTGGGGTAGATCACTGGATGCTGGTGTAGATCACTGGATGCTAGTGTAGATCACTGGATGCTGGTGTAGATCACTGGATGCTGAGGTAGATCACTGGATGCTGGGGTAGATCACTGGATTCTGGTGTAGATCACTGGATGCTGGTGTAGATCACTGGATGCTGGGGTAGATCACTGGATGCTGGTGTAGATCACTAGATGCTGGTGTAGATCACTGGATGCTGGTGTAGATCACTGGATGCTGGGGTAGATCACTGGATGCTCGTATAGATCACTGGATGCTGCGGTAGATCACTGAATGCTGGTGTAGATCACTGGACGCTGGGGTAGATAACTGGATGCTCCGGTAGATCACTGGATGCTGGGGTAGATCACTGGATGCTGGGGTAGATCACTGGATGCTGGTGTAGATCACTGGATGCTGGGGTAGATCACTGGATGCTGGGGTAGATCACTGGATGCTGGTGTAGATCACTAGATGCCCCAGTAGATCACTGGATGCTGGGGTAGATCACTGGATGCTGGGGGTAGATCACTGGATGCTGGGGTAGATCACTGGATGCTGGTGTAGATCACTTTATGCTGGTGTTGATCACTGGATGCTGGGGTAGATCACTGGATGCTGGGGTAGATCACTGGATGCTGGTGTAGATCACTGGATGCTGGGGTAGATCACTGGATGCTGGTGTAGATCACTGGATGCTGGTGTAGATCACTGGATGCTGGGGTAGATCACTGGATGCTGGGGTAGATCACTGGATGCTGATGCAGATCACTAGATGCAGAGGAACGTCCGAGGATCCTTAAATAACCTTACATAATGGAGATTGTCTGCATCGCTCTTGGGCCGTGTAGACCCCCTTGCCTGACGCTTCTCAGTAACCTGACAGCAGTGGTACGAGAAGGTGTTGTGCATTCGCTGCCTGGATGAGGTAGAGTGTGGTCGTGCTTTGCACCCCTCTACTGTTTCCCAGACGAGCTACTCAGTCAACAACATGGCGCCAGGTGTGCGCAGGAGAGTGAATACTGTGGGCATTGAACTCATTAGTGGGGCTTTAACGCCTACGTCAGTCGATGTGTTATTGCCCAAAATTATAAGAGAGACATACAGCATCAGAGACGAGGATTTATATGGAGTGGCACTGAACGGTGTATATAGAATTTTCGTGAAAGTGCTAACTACTCAAGTATACGAGGCTTTGGTTGATCGTTACCAAGATGTCAGCATTAACATAACACCGGCAGTGAGGGTCAAGTTGACGGATGTATCACGACATTATTCGTGGGTTAAGCTCCGCAACGTGCCTTTTGAGGCTGATGAGGTAGATATTCGAGATGTATTCGAACGTTTTGGAACTGTACATCTGGCCCAACCTGGCAAATGGGTAAAAGGAGCTTACACAGGATTTCCTGAGGGTTCTTTTAATCTCAAGATGACGCTAAGGCATCCTATACCCTCGTATGTATATCCCGAAGAGTTTAGAACCCAGGTAATGGTAGCTTATGCGGGGCAGAGACGTAGGTGCCGACTGTGTGGCGAATATGACCATATGGCGGCAGACTGTGGCAAGCGGAGTATGGCTCCTGGGCCGGCAAGGGGAGGAGCACCTGCGCATGAGCACCCGATGCCTAAGGAAGAACTGGGGCAAGGAGGAGGGCGTGGTCGCATGTTGAGTGAAGAGGTAGTGGCTCCTCCTGTGGAATCGGAAGAAGGGGTGATCCATGAATCACCTGGCCCATCAACAGTGGCTCCTGGGCCGGCAAGGGGTGGAGCACCTGCGCATGAGCACCCGATGCCTAAGGAAGAATGGGTGCAAGGAGGAGGGCGTGGTCGCATGTGGAGTGAAGAGGTGGTGGCTCCTCCTGTGGAATCGGAAGAAGTGGTGATCCATGAATCACCTGGCCCATCAACAGTACAGTTGTCAAGTGAGGAGGTGCAGGAGGGCGCAGCAGTGAAGGCTATTGAGGAGGAGTTGGAGACGGTGATACAGGCTATGTTACAGTCTACGGAGGTGGAGAGTTACAGCGAACAAGAACCTGGGATCAGGGCAGAAGGTGTGTGTGGGAAGGGGAGGATCAGGTGGCACCTGTGGTGGACAGTGCGAGTGCCATGGAAGGACATGGAGGCGGATTAAGGGTGGTAGAGGTGGAAGTCCATTGTGCTGGCTCCCAGGACTCACATATGGAAACTGAGGGAGCTACAAGGAAAAGGGCTGCAGCGTCAGATTCGGACGATGTTCTGACGCCGGCGCAAAGGCCGGGGAAAAAGACATGGGGTTATGGTACCCAGAGTGACTCTGCGAGAGGGCCACAACAGAAGGGGGGGGATGGTTGGGAAGGAGGGGGGAGTCTGTGGCAAAGGCACAGTCCAGGGGAAGGGTCTGAAAGGGAAGAATCTTGACATGAGGCGGGGAAGGAAACCTTAAACTGGCCTCAGGTGTGTAACAATAAATATTAATAGTCTGTGTGATGGTGTTAAACGGGAGTGCTTTAGGATGTTTTTGAATAGGTACGAGGTTGACGTAGCTTTTGTGCAGGAGCACAATTTTAAGCTTGGTCGTGAATTAGTGGTGCCTGGGTATCAGGCTTATGTGTTGCCGTCTGAGTGTTTAAAAGGAGGAGTGGGTGTGTTGATCAGGGAGGCGAGCCCATTTGTATTGCATAGGAAAGAGGGGGGGAGGGGGGAGGGGGGAGAGTATTACGTGTGGAAGGATGGTGGATGGGAGAGAGAGTGATGTTTGTGTGTGTGTATGCCCCAGCAGAAAGTGACGTGAAAGTGAAGATGGATTTTGTGCTGGAGGAGCTCGTGTACTACCTACGCACGTTACCGTCTGTGGCGATTGTGGGGGGGGGATTGGAATTGTGTAATTAAGAGGACAGATGTGGAACCCAGAGGAGCGGGATATTTTTCCTCAGTCTTGGGGGGCCTGCTTAGAGATCTTCAGTTACGTGATGCTTTCGGAGGAGGTCTGTGGGAGGTGGAACATACGTTTATAAGAAGGGGATATGCGGCTCTTTTGGACAGGTTATATTTATCTCAGAGGGTTTTGGTAGAGTCTTTTAAAACTATTGAGATGGTGTCTTCCGATCATAGGGTGGTATTAGTGGAGGTGGGATGGGATGCTTTGGCTCATAGGCAGGGAAGTTATTGGAAACTGAACACGATGGTTTTGGGGGATAGGGAGGGAGTGGAAGCGTTTGTCAGTGGAACGCCTTCCAACTGAACAAAAGAAACTAATGGAAAAATAAATAAATAAAGAAATGATTTAGGAAAAACAAGAAAAATGATTTTTGAGAATTTTACTTAAAATTTAAATATAATAAAAAAAATGGCCTTCAGTTCTTGTAGTTGGGTAGGAGTAGGTATGGCCCTGGATAGTTCCTCTGATGTTATTTATGTAGGTTATCCTGGGCAGATGGTAATCCGATGTTCTGAATCTCCTACCACTTGGATGGAGCACAAGTAGAATAGGTAAGGGCCGGTAGTTGTAGAATAATGTTAATAAGTATTATTAACATTATTCTACAACTACCGGCCCTTACCTATTCTACTTGTGCTCCATCCAAGTGGTAGGAGATTCAGAACATCGGATTACCATCTGCCCAGGATAACCTACATAAATAACATCAGAGGAACTATCCAGGGCCATACCTACTCCTACCCAACTACAAGAACTGAAGGCCATTTTTTTTTATTATATTTAAATTTTAAGTAAAATTCTCAAAAATCATTTTTCTTGTTTTTCCTAAATCATTTCTTTATTTATTTATTTTTCCATTAGTTTCTTTTGTTCAGTTGGAAGGCGTTCCACTGACAATGGCGACCTTGCCAGGATCCGACTCGTGAAGCAACATCGTCCTGATGGTTCAACTGGTTGTGAGTATAACATTTAAGATAGAAAAGGGTGAGTTAGTTGAGGTGTCAAGTCATTACTGGTAGTCTGGTTGACTTACCGTTGTTTGGTTCTAAGGTTCGGTTTAGAAGTTTACCTATTTGTTGGACCTGGGGAACTTTGATACTAACCCCTACTGTGTGAACCGTGTGTATTTTGCTTAGTGAAGGCTATTGAGCCCACAAGTGTATTCTTCCAGGGAGAAATATTTATTTCATTTTCTACTTTGGGAAGTTTAAAGTGTGCGGACTGTGTCCCTCTTTTGTAACAGACGTTACTGTTAATTTTAATTAAGTCAGTTTAAGTTGGGTGCGTAATATTTCTTTTTACAAGATGGATTCTTTAGATTTCTGGTTGAAAGCTGGAAAGGAAATGGGATTTGCTGGACAAAGCCTTGATAGTTACATTACTGCTAAAATGGCTATTGAAGAGAAAAAGGAACAGGAAAGACTAGCTCGAGAAGAGAAAAAGGAACAGGAAAGACTAGCTCGGGAGGATAAAATCGAACAGGAAAGGATAGCTAGAGAAGACAGAGTTCAGGCAAGAGAGGTAGCCTTCAAAATAAAGGGAAATTGAGTTAGAACAATCAAGGTTGGAATTAGAAGCCAAGAAGATAGAACTATCTAAGCAGAAAATAGATGAAGGGGTTTTAGAATACCCTTCCCAAGAACCTAAAATTAGGATGCCACAAATACCACCTTTCTCAGAACAAGATGACATAGCGGCATATATTACTAGATTCGAGAGTACTGCTACTCTCTGTGACTGGCCAGTAGATTCTTGGGCTACTAGGCTTGGCTTACTACTGTCAGGTTCAGCATTAAACGTCTATTCAACTCTACCCTCTGTTTGTTATTTCTAGTTATAGCCTGCTGAAGAAAGCTATACTACAGGCTTTCAAAAAAACTACTCATCATTACAGGTCGGAGTTTAGACACATTAAAATAACTCCTCATCAAAATTACATGCAATTCTTAACAACACTTTTCAGATTATTTGATTCGTGGATTGATAGTGCTGAGGTTGACCACGATTTCGAATCTTTACGAGACCTGATGGTAAGAGATCAATTCCTTTCTTCTGTAAACTCTGACTTACGAATATTCATTAAAGAACGTAACGTTCATACGGCTGCAGAAATGGCACAAGCTGCTGATATATATGCGTGCGCTCATAATAACTACCCTAAAGAGCGTAGCAGATATAAGCCTGTTGTGCCTAAGCAATCTGAGGGATCCAAACCCTCCGTACCTAAGAATTCCACGGCCTTCACAGTAAAGTGTTTCAACTGTAATGAGTGGGGTCATAGAAGACCCGACTGTCCTAGAAAAAAAGGTGAAAATGTCGGTAAATGTTTCACTGAATCAAACATAAACGCACCTTTTAGTGAAGGTACAGTCAATGGTATGAATGTGTCAACCATTCTTAGAGACACTGGATGTTCCTGTATTGTTATCTCAAGTAAGCTCTTCCCTAACCTAGATTCTTCACGTTATAAGTCCACTAAGTTAACTGACTATTTAGGAAGAAGCGATTCTTTTCCAACAGTCAGATGTTTTGTTAGGTGCAAATGGTTCTCAGGATGGGTAGATGCCGTAGTTGCCCCGATAACCTCGTGTTCTGTTTTGGTTGGGAACATACAAGGGGCTGCTTTCCCATCTGAGAAGGACTGTTTGGAATTTGGAGTTTCCAAGGAAAGGTTGGAACCTAATATCTCTGTTTCTTCACAGATAGTTCCAGATGAGATTCAGTTGGATAACCTAAATCAGAGAGCTGATGGATACAAAACTCCGGTAACACCTTTAGTAAGTCAGTCACTTGACCTGGACAACGCAGACACCAGTGGGAAACTACGTGTGGCACAATCTATACAACAACTAGACTCGATTAACGTCGTTACCAGAGCTCAGTCTAAGGTAAAACCTATCCACCCATTAGTTCTTTCCAAAGGAAAGCCAATCGAGCTGTCTTATATAGATTTAGAGGGTCTTCAAAAGACTTGTCCTTCCTTAGAGGAATCTCGGAAGTTAGCTTTAAATGGCAAGGTGACCCAGAGAAAGAATTTTCTTACAAGTTTGAGTTCAAACACGATCTTTTGTACAAGACTATAGTGTCTGCGGACAAGCCCAAGGGACGTTGGTCGAAGCCTGTTAGTCATTCCACAGGATTCCCGTGAAACTATTTTAAAAGATTTCTCATGACTTGCCAGTCTCTGGCCATTTTTCACATAGGAAGACCTATAATAAAATCAAGGACCTATATTTCTGGCCTAGCATGTCCTCTGACATCTATAAGTACTGCAGATCATGTCACGTATTGTCAACTTTCCACGCAGAAGGGTAGAACTAGGAGAGTTCCTATGGTAAAGATGCCAATTTTCTCAGTCCCTTTTGCAAGGGTTGCAGTAGATATAGTTGGTCCTATCACACCTCGCTCATCAGGAGGTCATAAATATATTTTAACTATGATTGACTACGCGTCCAGCTTCCCAGAGGCGGTACCTTAAAATCCATTACGTCCCTAGAAGTCGCAGAAGCCTTATTTTCTATTTTTTCACGTGTAGGTATACCTCGTGAAATTTCTGTCGGATAAAGGGGCTCAATTCACTTCAGAATTAATGGAACACGTTTATCAACTTGTGGGTGTTAAACCTCTTTTCACTACACCTTACCATCCAATGTGTAACGGAAGAGTGGGAGCGACAACATGCCATCCTAAAGTCAATACTAAAAAAACTATGTATTCTTAAACCAGCGGACTGGGATAGATTTTTACCATGTGCTCTTTTCGCAATGCGTGAGATTTCCAAGTGATTCCCTTGGTTATTCCCCTTTTGAATTGCTTTATGGGAGACAAGCTCGTGGTCCACTATATTTTGAATGAACTTTGGTCCAAAGATATCAAACCTGAGGTTCAAAACAGCTATCAGTTTCTTTTAGATCTAAGGGAAAGGTTGGAAGAAACCGCCGATTTGGTCAGTAAAAACCTAGAGATGTCTATGGAAACGTACAAGACCTATTTTGACCATAAAAGCTCCAAGCGTACGTTTAATGTTGGTGATGAAGTTTTAGTTCTCCTACCTGACAAATCCAACAAATTGTTAATTACATGGCGCGGACCGTATAAAGTAGTGAAGGTCTGCAATAAGGTAGATTATATCTTGGATGTCAAGGGTAGAGAGAGAATGTATCACGTCAATATTTTGAAACGGTACCATAGAAGAGAAGTTAATCTTTGCGTAAATGCCTTTGACGAAGATACTTCTTCTTTCAGCTTGGATACAAGTGGTGATTCGTACGAATGTAGAGTTTGTATTATAGATGACGAGTCTTTTACAGAATCGAAGGAGCTACTGGACATCTTAACGCATGATCCCTCACCAAAGAAGTCAAATGTCAACATTAACAACGACTTGTCGAATAGGCAAAAGTCTCAAGTAAGTGCCTTAGTAAACACATTTTCTGACGTATTCACAGAGGTACCAGGACTTACCACCACTATTGTACACAAGATTGAATTGTCGGATCATGAACCAGTAAGGCGGAAAATCTACCCTGTTCCCGTTCACTTACGGAAAACTTTTGATAATGAGGTTGACAAACTCTTTAACTTAAACATCATAGAAAACCTTCGAAATCAGCTTTCTGTTCACCAGTTGTTATGGTTAAGAAACCCGATAATTCTTACCGACTGGCACAAGATTTTCGTTATTTGAATACTATAAAACTAAATGGGATGCAGAACCCATGCCAGTAATTGATCATGACTTGTATAAATTCCCTGACTGCAAATTCTTCTCGGAATTTTGACATCTCACAAGCATACCATCAAGTGCCATTACACCCAGACTCGAAACCATACACTGCTTCCCTACTCATAGAGTCTAATGCAATACCGCACAATGCCTTTCGGCTTGGTTACCGCATGTGCCCCGTATTTTAGGCTTATGAGAATAGTTCTTTCTGATCTAAAGAATGTATCAGTGTATTTTGATAATATTTTTTATCATGAAAATGTCTGGGAAGACCATCTAAATACACTATCGCTTGTTTTGAAAAGACTAAGAACTCATGGACTTACAGTTAAAACCCCAAAAGTGCTTTCTTGGCTATCATAAGGTACAATACCCTTTGGGTTCATTATCTCTGATAACAACTTTTCACCACTTCCTAATAAGACCAAAGCTGTTTTAGAAAGTACGTTCCCCGCTACCAAAAAGTTATTAAGAAGTTTCCTTGGATCTGTAACTTCTATAGAAATTTCGTACCAATCTAAGTAGCTTAACTTCAGTTCTTACAGACTATTTGAAAAAGGGTGTCAAGGAACCTCTTAGTTGTTCTGAGGAAGCCAACCAAAGCTTTGAAGAAATTAAGAGTATATTTTCAAACCCCCTGTCCTAAAATTACCAGATATTAATAAAAATATTTTGTCTCCGAACAGATGCCTCCCATTCTGGACTCGGGGCTGTACTACTTCAATATTATGAGGAGACACCTTTCCCAGTATCTTTCGCCAGTAAGAAGCTTCTGCCCAGAGAAGAAAGATATTCCACTGTGGAGAAAGAATGTTATGCTTTAGTTTGGGGTATAAGTAGATTTAAATACTACCTATACGGTAAAACCCTTTGTGCTTGAAACAGATCACAAGCCACTGATGTACTTGGAAAACTTTAAAGGGTCAAATAGCAGACTCTTGAGATGGGCTCTGGCTATTCAGCCCTATAAGTTTAAAGTCGTTTATATTTCTGGCTCTGAAAACCACTTTTCAGATTGGCTGAGCCGAGGTTGTATTTAGTGCTTTTCCCTCTGTTCGTTGACTTATTGACCCCGTCCATAAGTTTTGGAAGGGGGTATTGTGAGGGAAAAGTAGGTGTAAGTGGGGTTAAGGTTGTTCGGGCAACCAGGAACCATTAGCGAGTTACGTTGCGCGCGCACACACCCCCCCCCTCTCTCTGGCGGGCTGGGGCAAAACTAGTTCCTGGTGTCCGATTTGTTAAAGTTTCTACTCCTGGTAATATTTACCTTACCTGGTGTGGATTGAAGTTTGGAGAGTCACTTCACCTCCACTCTTCTCCTAATCAGGTAGGGTGATATACCAGGAGTATTACTGTTTGTTCTTTTCTAGTGTTCGCTGGTTACCAGTAATGATTTTGGCATTTATCATTCTTTTTCTTTCTTAAATGTTATATTATCATGACTATGGGTAACCAGTTTTATTTTCTCTTATTTGTCAGCTCTGTTCCTGGCGTGGTCTTCCAGGATAGACGCCAGATATAGGGGCAAGACGTGTGTTAATAATACTTATTAACATTATTCTACAACTACCGGCCCTTACCTATTCTACTTGTGCTCCATCCAAGTGGTAGGAGATTCAGAACATCGGATTACCATCTGCCCAGGATAACCTACATAAATAACATCAGAGGAACTATCCAGGGCCATACCTACTCCTACCCAACTACAAGAACTGAAGGCCATTTTTTTTTTATTATATTTAAATTTTAAGTAAAATTCTCAAAAATCATTTTTCTTGTTTTTCCTAAATCATTTCTTTATTTATTTATTTTTCCATTAGTTTCTTTTGTTCAGTTGGAAGGCGTTCCACTGACAGCGTTTGCAATATTTTGGGAACAGCTCTGTGCCGACAGAAGGACTGAGGAAGATGTGGTAGGATGGTGGGATAGTGTGGCTAAGTTAAGAATACGTCAATTTTATGTGAGGGAGGGCAAATGCATTAATCAATTGCGGTATGGTTTGTCAAATTATTTAGAATCTAGATTACGGGATTGTTACGAGGGGGGGCAGTGGCCGGGGTGTACCCGGTGGAGGATATACACATGTTGAAGGACAGGATATGGGATTTGCAAGAAGAACGTTTTGCAGCTGTACGGGTACAGGCGGGGTTGGACGAAGTACTCTGGGGCGACAAGCCATCAGCTTGTGTGCTGCGAGGACAGAAGGTACGACAGCAAACGACTACAATACCGGGTTTTCAAGTCATATCTTCTGTGGGGGGTTTTAGAGAGGGTCAGGTATTAAGGGACACCAAGGGGATGAGTGCATATGCAGATAGATGGTTTGAGGAATACGGGAAAAGTAGTGGGGTGGATGGCGAGGTTCTTGGGAAGGTATGTGAGTATGTGCCGTGCAAACTGGGGAGGAGTGATCGGGAGGCACTGGGTGGGGTCATTGAGGAGGGGGAAATATGGAGAGCCCTTATGGACATGAGGAAAGGTAAGGCACCCGGGATCGATGGTTTACCAAGCGAATTTTATGTACAGCACTGGGGTCTGCTTAGGGGTTTCCTAGTAAGGTTAATGAATGCCATGAAAGACGGAGGTAAGATGGGAGAATCTCAGGCAACGGCGGTGGTGGTGTTGGTCCCAAAGGGTAAACAGCAGAGTACCCTTTGGGATTACCGAGCCATTTCGTTGCTTTGTGCTGATTATAAATTATTTGCGAAAATTTTTTGGGAATCGGCTTAAATGTGTTGTGGGGAGGGTCGTGTTTGAGTCTCAGTTTGGGTTACCTGGTAGGTCAATGGGTGAGGGCCACGGGATCATAAAGGGGTTCCTGGAGGACATGGAAAGGGGAAGAGGGGCGTTGGTGGCATTGGATTGGCAAGGGGCTTATGATAGGGTGGAAAGAAAGGCTTTAAGGGATATTCTCCTACGACAGGGGTTTGGCGAAGAAATAGTGGGGTGGGTGGATACGTTGTACTCAAACGCGAAGGTAAGGGTACAAATCAATGGGTGTGTGGGGGGGAGTCAACATGGAGCAGGGTCTTCGGCAGGGATGTCCTTTATCACAAATATTGTTTGCATGTGTTCAGGATCCCTTTTATAGGATGGTGGAGGATCGTCTAAGGATGGGGGGGGAGGGATGGTGAGCTGAAGCCGTGGCCTGGTTTGGTGGGCTATGTTGATGATACCACTATTTTGGTAAGTGAGGAGACACGGTTAGGACTTTTGGGGGAAGTTGTACACACTTTTGGGAGAGCTACTGGGATGAAGGTAAATTTGGAAAAGTCAATGATCATGGGGCTGGGAGAGTGGGCAGAGAGATTAGATTGGGGATGTGATGTTGTGCAGCGGAGGACCGGGAGTCTGAAAATCTGCAGTGTCATGTATGAGGCTGACCTGAGTGCTGCAAGGGTTAGCAATTCGAATAGGATGGTGGAACAGGTGCAGCAACGGTTGGGAATGCTGCGACCTCACCATTTAACCCTTAGGCAACGTGCAATTGTCATCAATGTATTACTATATAGTAAAGTCTGGTTTGTTTCGGCTGTGATGCCGTTAACAGGAACGGCGATCACGAGTATTCTTAGAATGGTGTTCAAATTTTTGTGGGGTTCAGGGTGCAACTGGTTGCGAAGGGAGGTAGTGACATTGCCGGTATAGTAGGGGAGGGTTGGGTTTGTTGGACTTGAGAAAGCGCGTGAAATGTGCGTTTATTAAGAGGGAAGTGATGAGTGCAGGTGGATGGAGGGAGGGTCAGCTAGATAAGGTACATGCTCACATGAGGAAATGGTATGGAGGGGCGGAAATGAAGGAATGTGAAACAGTGTTACGTGCCTTAATGTTAGCCAGGGAACCAGGAAAAGTAAAGGTGGGAACATTGTGTAAATCGTTAGGTGGATATGTAGTGGCACCAGTTGAAGGGATCTACCCCATGTATGCATGGGATGTAATATGGCGAAGATTTAGTAAATTAAGGATAGACTAGGGCGCGTGAGGTTATGTACTGTTTCCTGCATGGGATTTTGCCAACGGGAGCGATGCTCCGAGATAGGAGGGTTATTGAGGGTGGGGGGTGTGGCAGATGCAGTGGGGAAGAGACTGCATATCATGTCGTCTATTTTTGTGAAGGTTTGGAGTGCATCAGGGTATGGATGAGTAAGGTAGTGGTGAGGGTGGGGGGTCAAGGTGTGTCGGTATTGCGAGCGTTGAGTCTTGATATGAGTGGTGTGGTATGAGAGTGTGGTAAGAGGTTTAGCATATGTCATCGTGGACTACATATATGTTTTATGGGGTATGAGGGGGAAGGTGGGTGGGGATGTGATGAGAAGGACTTTGGCGGCGACGTTTTATCGAACTTTGTGTCGCAATAGAGACATTTTTGGGAAAAGGTGGGAAGAGTATTTTTCTGAGGGTTATAGAGGACTGACAATAGGGAATTTATTGGCGTTATAAGGGACTTTAACTGCCGGGGTGAGTGGGTTGGTAAAAAGGGGGGGGGGTTCAGGGGATTTCAACGGGCTCACCTCCTTTGGTATGCAGTGATGTGGTTGGGTGTGATTGGAGGTACTA
This sequence comes from Cherax quadricarinatus, assembly GCF_026875155.1. Classification (NCBI taxonomy): domain Eukaryota; kingdom Metazoa; phylum Arthropoda; class Malacostraca; order Decapoda; family Parastacidae; genus Cherax; species Cherax quadricarinatus. Next base: position 9,518,118 of record NC_069480.1, read on the forward strand.
GTGTGTGACCAGATGAGAGGTTGTGCAAGATAAGTTTTGCTTAGTTCCCTTGATGGGGAAGGTGTAAGGAGCAGATTAAATGTATAACATGTATTAATGTATAACCTATAAATTACATAACATGTATATTTCTTTGGTAGAGTATTATGTTCCACTTGCACTGGTATTGCAATTGAATTTGAATTTTCTTGAGAGGGTTTTCCTTTCACTATTTCCTTGAAGCACTGAGTTATTTTTGCCTTTTATTGTAACGTGGTCCAGCATCAGTTTTGACGTAATTACCTATTATTGTTATTCTTATTTAAGGTAATGTAATTTTGGTAGTTCTGTACCATTCATGGTTGTAAATAATGTTTCCTCAAGTGACATGAGTCATAATAAGCCTAAATTGAGGATAATTAATGTCATGATTATTCAGGTTGGTGATGGGGTTAGTTTTCAATGTGTGTGTGTGAGTGGGGGGGATGATGGGTCACCTGTGTTGTGTGAGTGGGGGGGGGATGATGGGTCACCTGTGTTGTGGTGAGTGGGGGAGGGATGATGGGTCACCTGTGTTGTGTGAGTGGGGGGAGGGATGATGGGTCACCTGTGTTGTGTGAGTGGGGGGAGGGATGATGGGTCACCTGTGTTGTGTGAGTGGGGGGAGGGATGATGGGTCACCTGTGTTGTGTGAGGTGGGGGGGAGGGATGATGGGTCACCTGTGTTGTGTGAGTGGGGGGAGGGATGATGGGTCACCTGTGTTGCAGCACAGGTTTATTAATAAGGCATATTGTAGGTCTGGTGTAATTTGTTGTGAGTTGTATTACGGGTGATTGTCATTAAGTTTGGTGCATTATTGTGTTGAGGTTGTAATTTTAGGAGTTTTATTTATAGCCATTTTGTGGCCTTTGTTATTATAACTTTATTCCTTCTTAAATTGTGATATGTTTTAAAAACTCAGTAGGAGCTACATAGTTACCGTCAGCGTGCCTTGTTGTGCTCCCGGCTTTCTGGTGTTTTCACGGTCGCTCTTACGTGCTAGAACTTTAATTTGTGTCATCAATCCTATACGATACATCCCTCTAGCGCCTGGAACCAATCTTGGGCGGAAAACATTATATACTGAGTCAAAAAAGGAGAATTAGTGTGCATTACCTAGCAGAGTTTACTGCCAGAGGGGAATCATAGGCCTGTTTTCCCGTGTGAAAAAAATAATAATAATTGAACGTTGTGTCAGAGGAAAGAAAGTCTCCCTGAAAGCATTGAGTATACATAGTGTATAGTGTATATACAGTGGCTCCTAGTATATTGATGATAAAGGCTAAAGTGTCATTTGAAAACAGGTGAATTTGTAAATGAAGTGATAAGCCTTAGAGGCAGGTGCCAGAGTCGCCAGAAACTTACCACAGGTCAGCTGTTTTTAATAATCTTCCTGGCCTGCTAGTGTACTCACATATAATCTAGTGATACCAGTGAATAGCAGAATACAGTGTTGTAGTAGCAACTAACCAGTATTATAATGGTACTTAGTGGAGTGGAGTGACTTTCATTAGTTTCTTTTTCTTGAAATACCAGACGTTATACTGTGGAATTTCATATAACCTGTAGTTACCAGCGGTCGCAATATACACAACGAGAAGCAATTATTACTACAGAAAAAGCGTCCTTCCTCCAAAATTTGCACCAGTCAACTATAGTGATAATATAGCATTTATTGTGGTGGAGACGGAAAAAACAAAAATAGAAAAAGCCAGATACAGCGATTGATAAACAAGAGGTCGACTGTACGTCATTGTAGGAGCTGCCAGATATCACGGCTCTTCAACACGCAAGTTATACTTTTGTATCAGTCAAATCACATATTACTCGGGTAGATAATTTCCAGTAGATCCTTCATGTGTTAGCTCAAATCACCCACAGTATGTTTTAAATAAGTGACCCACTGATCAGAGCAGATCGACTGGTCCGAACCTTGACTGGTCCGAACCCTTGACTGGTCCGAACCGGGACTGGTTTCAAAACAGTTTCGTTGGACAATAAAGCAGACTGTAAACGGATGGGTTTGTAGGCGCCTTATAAACACAAACATTAAAAATCAGGAACGTGACGGTAAGCTGTCCAATATACAAAAAGAGTTAGAAACAGAAATACAAATAGCTAGAGCTTCATTTAAGGTTATTAATATAATATTCAAGAGGTTGCTAGTAGACTTGCAGTAAATCAAACATTCAAATCATTATGAAGCTGTGTGTAGTCTGTGGTCAGTCAAACAAACGGGTTCCAATGGATAAATTGTCATTTTTGTGGAAATTGGTTGTCACGCCCCTTGTGCAGATATCCAAGAACTAGACTACCAAGCAGTATTAAAACAGAGAAGTGTTTTTGGGTATGCCCAATGAGGAAAATCTGTGGACTAAAATCACAAGGGTATTAAAAGAGGATAACATCAAAGCTGCTTTCATAGAAAACCTGGAAGCTTTCTACAACAGATGGGAACATAAAAAGTCCGGGCTGAATGGTAAGCCCTTGATACTGGCCATGTAGTCACAAATGTAATCTGGGTGTTAGTGGACTGGTGTGGGTTCACATCCTGGATTGTTAGTGGACTTGTGTGGGTTCACACTCCTGGGTGTTTTAGTAGAATGGCTGTGGGTCATTCCTGGGTGGTTAGTAGACTTGTGTGGAGTCACCATCATGGGTGTTAGTTTGAATGGTGTGGCGTCAATCTGGGTGTTAGCTAGACTGGTGTGGGTTCACATCCTGGGTGTTAGTGGAATGGTGTGGGTAAAATCCTGGGTGTTAGTAGACTGGCGTGCGTGTGGCGTCACATCCTTGGTTTTAGTGCGAACTGGTGTGGGTCAAATCATGGGTGTTAGATAGACTGGCGTGCGTTCACTTCCTTTGTTTTAGTGGAACTGGGTGTGGGTTCACTACTGCGGTGTTAGTAGTAGACTGGTGTGGGTCACATCCTGGGTGTTAGTAGATAGACTGGTGTGGCGTCACATACTGGGTGTTGTTAGATCAGAATAATGGGAAGTGCGTCTACATCCTTGAGTTTTAGTGGACTAGGTGTGACACGGTCACATACCAGGGGGTTAGTAGACTGGTGTGGGTCACATCATGGGGGGTGTTAGTAGAATGGTGTGGGTTCACATCCTGGGTGGTTAGTAGACTTGGTGCGGGTCACATCCGGGGTGTTGTAGACTGAGGCGTGCGTCAACTTTACTTGGTTTTAGTGGACTGGGGTGGGTACATCTGGGTGGTTGGAGACTGGTGTGGGTCACATCCTTGGTTTTAGTGGACTGGTGTGCGGTCACATCCTGGGTGTTAGTAGTCTGGTGTGGGTCCACATCCTTGGTTTTAGTGGACTGGTGTGGCGTCACATACTGGGTGTTAGTGGACTGGGGGGGGGGTCACATCCTGGGTGTTAGTGGACTGTTGTGGGTCAACATCCTTGGTGTGTTAGTGGAATGGTGTGGGTCACTTCCCTTGGTATTGAGTGACTTGGTGTGGGTCACTTATGGGTGTTAGTAGACTGGTCGTGCGGTCACTTCATTGGTTTTAGTGGAATGGTGTGGGTCACATCAGGGGTGTTAGTAGACTGGTGGGGTCACATCCTTGGTTTTAGTGGACTGGTTGTGGGTCACATTCCTGGGTGTTAGTAGACTGGCGTGCGTCACATCCTTGGTTTTTAGGACTGGTGTGGGTCAAATTCCTGGGTGTTGTGGAATGGTGGGGGGTCACATCCTGGGTGGTTAGTGAGGACTGGTGTGCGTCAATCCTTGGTTTTACGTGGGATGGTGTGGGTCACATCCTGGGTGTTAGTAGCCTGGTGGGGGTCACATCCTGGGTGTTTGTGGACTGGGCGTGCGTAAACATCACTTGGTTTTAGATGGATTGTGTAGTGGGTCAAATCCTGGTGTTAGTAGACTGGTGTGGGTCACTCACATCTTGGGTGTTAGTGGACTGGTTGTGCGTTCACATCCTTGGTTTTAGGGACTGGTGGGGGTCATATCTGGGTGTTAGTTGACTGGTGTGCGGTCACTTACTGGGTGTTAGTGGACTGGCGGTTGCTTCAACATCCTTGGTTTAGTGGACTGGTTTGGGTCAATTCCTGGGTGTTAGTAGGATGGTGTGGGTCACATCTGGGTAGTTAGGGGACTGGCAGTGCGTCACATCTTGGTTTTAGCTGGAACTGGTGTGGGTCACATCCTGGGTGTTAGTAGATGGTGTGGGTCACAACCTGGGGTTAGTGGACTGGACGTGCGTCACTCCTTGGTTTTAGTGGATGGTGTGGGTCAACATTAATGGGCTGTTAGTAGACTGGTGTGGGTCACATCCTGGGTGTTTGTGGACTGGCGTGGTAAAATCCTTGGTTTTAGTGGAATGGTGTGGGTCTCATCATGGGTGTTAGTGGACTGGTGATGGGTCACTTCTGGGTGTTAGTGGACTGGCGTGGCGTTTAACATCCTTGGTTTTAGTTGGACTGGTGTGGGTAACTCTCCTTGGGTGTTTGTGACTGGTGTGGGTCCACATCCTGGGTGTTATTGGGACCTGGAGATGCGTCACATCCTTGGTTTTAGTGGAATGGTTGTGGGTCACACATCCTGGGTGTTAGTTGGATGGGTGTGGGTCAACATCCTGGGTGTTAGTGGAATGGTTTGTGGGTCACATCCTGCCCGGTGTTTGTTGGACCTGGTGTGTGTAACATTCCCGGTTGTTAGTGGACTGGTGTGGTCACATCTGGGTGTTAGTACGACTGGTGTGGGTCACATCCTGGTGTTAGTAAGACTGGTGTGGGTCACATCCTGGGTGTTAGTGGGACTGGAGTGCGTCACATCCTTGGTTTTAGTGGAACTGGTTGTGGGTCACATCCTGGGTGTTTGTAGGACTGGTGTGGGTCTCATCCTGGGTGTTATGCGACTGGTGTGGGTCACAATCCTGGGTGTTAGTTGAATGGTGTGGGTCACATCCCGGTTGTTAAGTGGACTGGTGTGGGGTCACTTCCTGGGGTGTTAGTTGACTGGTTTTGTGGGTCACATCATGGGTGTTAGTGGAACTGGTGTGGGTCACATTCATGGGTGTTTGTGGACTGGTGTGAGTCACATCACTGGGTGTTAGTGGTTCGGTGTGGGTCACATACTGGGTGTTAGTGGACTGGTGTGGGTCACATCCTGGGTGTTGTGGGACTGGTGTTGTGGGTCACAATCATGGGTGTTAGTGGAATGGTGTGGGTAACATCCTGGGTGTTAGTTGCTGGTGTGGGGTCACATCCTGGGTGGTGTGTAGTCTTGTGTGGGGTAAACATAATGGGTTGTTTGTGGGACTGGACGTGAGTCAAATCCTTGGTTTTAGTGGCCTGGTGTGGGTCACATCCTGGGTGTTAGTGGCACTGGTTGTGGGTCACTTCACTGGGTGTTAGTGGACTGGTTGTGGGTACATCCTGGTGTTTAGTGGAATGGTGTGGTGACATTCCCGGGGTTGTTAGTGGATGGTGTGGGTCACATCCTGGGTGTTAGTAGATGGTGTGGGTCAATACTGGGGTGTTAGTGGACTGGTGTGGGTCACATACTGGGTGTTAGTGGACTGGTGTGGGTACACAATCACTGGCGTGTTTTGTGGCTGGAGTGGGTCACATCTGGGTGTTAGTGGACTGGTTGTTAACGTTGTGTTGTGCTCTTTAAGGCACTGAGTTCTTAGATTTAGTCGATGGTACGTTGTATGTGTGCAGCGGAAGCCACGCCTAGTAATGTGAAAGATGAGTATCCCGTTGTATAACACGTGTTGCATTGTGTATGTGTTGGTAATTCTGTGTGCTTGTTTTTGGTCACATTGTTTTTTTGTATTAGTGCTTATATTTTCCTGTGTTTTGAATTTATTATTTATTTATATAATAATAATCTACTTAGTACCTGGTATCTCGTTGACATATTATTTTATGCACCCATATCTATCTTTGCACATGGGAGTTATCAATGAATATTAAAAAAAATTCCATCAGATTTTATTAGGGAGGTGTTCGGTTGAGTACGATCTTCTAAAGTCCGATTGATAGCTATGGAGAATGCTGTTGTCATTAAGGTACTTAACTACTTGATAATACACCGCCCTCTCTAGAATTTTAGATTTTACTGAGTATTCTAACAGGCCTATAGTTGCTTACATCAGACCTATTATTTTTTTCTTGAGATAGGAGTAGTAACTCTGGCACTCCTTGAACCCCTCCGGTAGCTTATTTAGTAGGTGATTGATAGATTTATTAAGTGAGCAAAAGGGATAGCGGGAGCGAGAATGACCCTTACCATTAAAAAGCAGCCGGTAAGGTAATCAAATATCGTTTCCATATACTCGCTCGCTACTCCTATCTGTTAGATAATTTTCCTTCAAAGGGCAGCAGATGTACCTTGTCTAATGGGAGGAGTTGTGGCGGTGTTTCACCTGGGAGCCCTCGGGTGCACAGACATCCACCCTGTGCACGAATGTTGAAAGATTGAGGAAGTGAGTGCACACTGCCTGTGGCACTCCTGACAGCTGTTCGGTCGAACTCCACAGCCCTGTCACTGCAGTGGAATTTTCTGTGAGCATGGCACACCTTGTGGCACCAGCTAGGCTTAAAATGCTCTCAAAGCTGTTGCTGGTTGACAATCCAAACTATGGTGCTAATGTGTAGTATCGTGAGAATGATTGTACTAGCCTATGTTGGTTCCTTAATTGTTTATGCTGCCTCCACATGTTGATATTAGCTAGAGTAAGTCTCCCGAACCTTAGGAGTTAATGCAAAATGAAGCTATAGGAATTTTTCTTTGCTGTAGGTCTAACACAAAAGTGTACTTAATTGAGGAAGGAGCTTTGGTATTTCAAGTATCAGTGATTGGTTGTTGAAATTATAACACTGTACTCTGTATTAGATTGCTTGAGAAGAAGAAAACGAACCCAGACACTGTCACAGTGAAATCTTTCCAAGTGTTCTAGAGGGTAAAATACACACAGATCTAAATGGCGATTGTGAAAACGTGCAATTGCCATTAAGTTTTATAACTGCATGAACTGTAATCACTGTAGGAACAAGGCATTTCACAACACTCCATGGAAGATGTGTTCATTTATTATTCATACCCTACAAGGCCCTCACAAGAAGCTCATTGCTAGTAATCATTTCATTTCCTAAAATCTTTGTTAGAGCAACTCCTGATCATGAAGGAAATTTTTCGCCTTGCTGGTAGTATTAAGTTAATCACCAAGTTATTTACACTGATGGATATAAACAGGAGTCTTCTTGGCAGGGATCTGCATCTGCTTTGTTCTTGCCACATCCCTGTTAAGATCGATAATAAATTTTGTTGAGTTAGGCATAAGAATTAACAACTGGGCGTCTTTCACTGCAAACTGAATTGTTTGCATTCCTAATGGCGCTTTAGCATGTGGCCTCGTTCGGTTGGTTTGCGTGCCTGCAGCAGAACAGCCTGGTTGTCCAGGACGCTGTTCCACCAGGAGGCCTTGGGTCAATGACCGGGCCGGGGGCGTTGGACACCCGACGAACTCTTCCAGGTTATTATAGTAGACCTGTCAGGATGTTGCCTGGATTGTTTTGTGTTTATATCATTGTTTTAAGATGTTGTCCTTGATCCATTTTGTTTTTTTAATATTAGTAACAAGGGACATGTGGCATCTGTATTCATTGGTGGGGTCGAGGGGGGGGTGGCGAGTGTAAGTAATAATGGGTACGGTACCTTATTATTATTAAAAGATTAGCGGTATTCTCCCGCCCGGGCCTTTTTCCAAGTGGTTGGCCCGGCCTGGATCCCTCTTTAGGGAGTGTTCTGTGACCTAAGCTCTCCCATGGGAGGAGGCCACAAAAGTCCTCCTCATTCTTTGGGACCAACTGTCCCCAGGGCCTAGCCACAAGCTTATGGCTCTCAGGTCTGACATCCCCCGACGAAACTCTCTCCAGGGTAAACTCAAGGGTAAACAAGGAGGCAAATGGGAATGACAATCTTATGAGCCTAAAGGCCTCGGGCTCAGGGCACCTACCCTACCCTAGAAGGGTTAGGATGTTGTCGATCCCAACTATAGGGTTAGGTAGGTAAAGATTAGCCGGTATTCTCCCGGAACGGGCCTTGTCCAAGTGGTGGCCCTGCCTTGGCTCCCCTCTTTAGGGAGTGTTCTGAGACCTAAGTCTACATGGGAGGAGGCACTAGTAACTCCTCATCTTTTGGGACCAACTGTCACCAGGGCCTAGCCACATGCTAGGCCCTCTTGGTCTGTCATCCCCGCCACTAGGGACGCCAAATGGGAATGACAGTCTTATGAGCTAAAGGCTCGGACTCAGGCACCTACCTACCCTTAGAAAGGGTGGGCATGGTTGTCGACTGGCCAACTATAGTTAGTTTAATAGATTAGCCCGGTTATTCTCCCCGGCATGGGACTTTTCCAGTGGTGAGCCCGGCCTTGGCTCCCTCTTTAGGGAGTGTCTGAGACCTAAGTATCCCATGGGAGGAGGCACAAGTACCTCCTCATCTTTGGGGACCCCAACTGTCACCAGGACCTAGCACAGCTAGGCATCTCTGGTCTGTCATCCCCGCCTCAATGGGGGCAAATTGGAATGATGTCTTATTGAGCTTAAGGCTCGGGTAGGCACCTTACCCGACCCTAGAAAGGGCCCTGGGCATAAGGTGTCGATTGCCAAATATAGATTCTATTATATTCTATTTGAATTCGCCGCGTAATCACGGCACGGGTCTCTTCCATTTTGGTGACCCGGCATTGGCTCCCCGGGTAGGAAGTGACATTTAACTTTTACTTGCACCTGTGTGGCAGGTCTTCAGCAGGAAGGGGGGTGGGTACCTCACCGGCCCTATGGCAGGATTGTGTACCAACGTTAGTGTCTGCACTAACAGTGGCTGGTGTGCAGTTGATATGGAGGCCCAAGCAGGCCCTCGCAGCAAACTTCAGCGGGGGGGTGGATGACATGCGGACTGGAAAGTAAGGTTTACAAGTCCTTGACAGCTAAGTTACACAAGATGTATGCATCCATTCTCTCGGGTACTGCCCTACTGGGGATCTTTGGGATGTGTCTATGGCGAAGGGGAATCATAGCGGGCAGTCTAAACTGTTAGTGCACCAAAGGGACGTGGAACCATTCGGTCACATTGGCACAGAGAGCTCCTTCGTGCCCGTTCAACAATCCGCGCCGTGGTGGGTTACCCTAAGCTTAGCGCGCGTGGATATGCACCTCAGTTCCCATGGACTGTGGTCCCGAAGACTTGGAGGGAAGGGCACCCTCAGAGGGTCGCACTGACATACCAACAGAGGCTCACGGTGACTCACCAGTGTCAGGGATTGGGCGCTCACAGCACACAGCAGCCAACAGCGCAATCTGGCTGAGGCTGAATTGGAGATCGCCACAAGCATGATGGATGTGCTCGAGGGTTGCAGTCTCCTGCGCCCTCATTGCATGCATCATTTGCCAGGATTCCCACATGGCTACCGGGATTCCAGTTGATGGTAGCACTGCGACCCAGGGGCATTGAGTGTCTGCAGTCACCCGGATGGATGTGTTATTAAGTGTATGTTGGTCCTTTGGATCTCTGTGATAAGCGCTTGGTTTGCTGTTTTGGAATCCAACGTGACATGATGGGGGGATGCTGATGGTCTGAAGAGAATCCGCCGCAGGAGCGTGTTGGATGGCAAAAGAGTACGGCTGAGGATGGTTGCTTGCACAATGGTTCTGGGAGCGCCAACCTGATTGTTCGATTTGCTGTGGAACATCCAGCCAGCTGTGCGGCCTGACCACTGGGTCTCTGGAGCCATAGTGTAAATATGGAACACACCCTGGGCTTCCGCTCCACAATGCTAGCCGAGGCAAGGTGGTGCAGAAGTCCACGGGTGCTAGTGCCTCTTGCTGTTGGTAGGGGTTTGTCCAGCTCACCGCAAACAGCTCTGGTGCCCACAGGGGGTGGCCACCGTTGTAGGTTCGCCTGCAGTTTGTCGCAGCCCCAGCCGGGAGAGCATGTCATGGCAAGAGCTTCTGTGTGGCATCTGATACCGACCACTTCCATCGCGCGGCCGGGATGCAGTGGAAATGACCTGTCCATGAGCGGACCCGTAAATATATCATCAGTTTGTCTGCCCACTGGGATCGGGAGATACTTTGCATTCTCCTGGCAGATTCCAGTTGGATCCTGTCTTCAAAGAGGATGCTAGCTGCACCTCAAGGTTTTCAGAGCCACTGCATTTTCGGAACACCTAGGAGCCCCTGACATGGCCGTCAGCTGTGTTCTGGGATGACACTGAGGGATTTTGATGTTTGTGGGTCTGGTGTGAACCAGAGCATGTTGCACCAAGTCAACGAGGGGAAAGTATTGCTCTGATGTAGAAAAACATACATGCACCTCGAGGTGGCCCACAACCCTAAGGCGTTGGCCATGGCACTACTCAATGCCCTGTCCCCTGCAGAGACCTCTCTTTAATGTGGCGCAAATTGTTTTCTGGTTGGTTAGGTGCCTGTCTATGTAGATCTCAACGGTACCTAATATCTGTGAACCCCCACGCCAGGTCGATGCCGGACCCGCCGGCCTATCTGACTGGCAAACTATAGTGTTAGTTAAAGATTTGCCGGTATTTCCCGGCACGGGCCTGTCCAGTGGTGTGGAACGGCTTGGGCTCCCTCTTTAGGTAGTGTCTGAGACCTAAGTCTACCATGGGAGGAGGCACATGTACATCATCATCTTGGGACCAAACTGTCCCAGGACCTAGCCACATGCTAGGCCTCTTGGTCTGCATTCCCCACCCAAGGGGTGCTAATGGGAGACATGCAGTCCTATGCGCTAAAGGCTCCGGGCTCAGGAACCTACCTACCCTAGAAGGTTGGAATGGTGTCGATGGGTGTCGATGTACCAAACTTATAGTTATTTTTATTATTAAAGATTAGCCGGTTATTCTCAGGCCCGCGGCCTTGTCAAGTGGTTGGGGCCCGGCCATTGGCTCCCTTTTAGGGAGTATCTGAGAACATTATGTCTTCCAGGGGAGGAGGAAAAAGTACCCTCATCATCTTTGGGGACAAACATGTCCCAGGCCTAGCAACAAGATAGGACTCTCTGGTTGCCATCCCCGCCCCAATGGGGGCAAATGGGAATGACTGTCATTATGACGCTAAAGGGCTCGGGCTCAGGCACTACCCTACCTAGAAGGCTGGCATGAGTGTCGATCTCAACTATAGACTAACCACCATCGACTCATAGGCTGAGGGATGATTAACCTCATTCTCCTCTGGTTCTTCATGTTTATCCTTTGTATGGACTGATGAAGCCACTGCTGTGGCGAAACGTTTCCTCATTTAAAGATACACAAGAGATTGCACATGTGTCTTAATTTATCAAAGTAAGATAACAAGTTATTGTATACTTTGTATTTCTTCTCATAAATTTATGATATTTCCTGAATTATTCTTAAATACGTAAATTAATTAACTTCAGACAAGTAAAAATATCGTTACACTTTCAAAAACATTTTTTTTTAAAGTTAGACATTAAACTATACTTTTTTTTTTAATTGAATTTTTTCTCATTATTTTTATAACATTTTAAATAAAAATGATAAAAAACAATAGTTTAATTAAATAATATTTTTAGAAATAATACAAATTCTTTGAATTTTTTTTCAAGTTTATTGAAAAAAGTTAAAAAAATATTTATATAATAAATTGCTTTTTGCAAATTTTTATTACATTTCTGCTATATAAATGTTTCTCAAAAAAAAAATATTAATATATAGACGAGAAAGTAGTAGAAGACAGAAAGACATTCTGTCTTCGGACTCTTGACCCTGGCAGGTCATATGCAGCTATCCATTACTCATATACTCAGTCTCACTTCGATCCCCGTTGGGGAAGGGCAACCTTTACCAGCGTTGTTTCACCTTGGACTTGATCGTTGAGCTACGCAAATCGTTAGTCATGATCAAGCCAACAAGATGGTACGTTGATGACTTCAAAGAAGATTGCTCTTGCAACTGTTGTTAAAGGAACATGGAAAGTTAAATTCAAATACACCATTTTGTCTCTGAAAGAAGAATTCAATTGTGTTGTTCACGATGATGCTAGAAGCAGAGAAGCTACTCACTACAGATGCCACCACTACACTTACTGCTCATGGGTTATCTTCTGTTATGTCATCTCTTGCCCTCCAAGGCCAGGAAATCATGTTATTTCCTTAAAAACTAGACATGATTCTGACGTTCAATCACCTGCAGAACTCAAGACATCCATCGAAGGAAGCAAAATAATTGGGCTACTGTTGACTGAATCACAAAAATCCCGAATGCATCGTCCATGCTCAAGGATCACCTTCACTGACGTTACATGGCTGCCACTTATCTGAACGAAGGTAATTGACTGTTTATTACTAATTACATCTGTCCAACTTCATCGAAGCAGAAAGATATCCTGTTCATCAACACTGCTGGACTGTTAGATATTACCATTACACCACCAAAGCATGTTTGTCTATAAGAGAAGATGTTCTGCAATACATCGTGGGTAGTGTGGGACAAACCTTCAGTTCCTGCACCATTGCTACTCCACTCACAACCATCGTGCTTAAACTGTCATAAGTATAGACACCTTACACTGGCAGCAAAAAAGTCTACAAGTAAGAGATTATTGTGAAGAAAACACAGCATGCAGCAAAGAAAAAAAACTACTAGCAACACACAACGTAATGCAGCAATTGCAAAGATCCAAGCTAATACTACGATATTACTTCAAGCTACTATCAGCCAGCCTCCACCATTATCACTTCCTACAGCCTTGTGAGTAACCAGATCACAATACTGTCTACGATACGGTCACATGCAGATATGGGCATGTACCTGGATCTTTTTACTATACACTTCAACGAGTTATTTGCATAAATAATATGCCATCTTTTATTTTCCCAGATCTCACACCTTCGGAAGAGATACAAAGCATTATACTCAAATTTACATGGATCTAATCAACACTTCTGCATCAGCAGCTCCAACACCACACAACACTAGAGTGACGTCACTCAAACTAGGCCTCCTATTCGACGATCGCCTCATGCTCGGTCGATGGCTTGTCGTGGCGGGTACCGACTTCACCTCCACCCACACTACTCATATGGACAATCAGAAGCCACGATTCTCACACAGTCTTCTACCAAACTCCTATAGAGAAGACACCAACATTGAAAGAACCTTCAATGCGGCTAAACAACAACAAAAAACCTATCCAGCTTTCGCTCGAAACGTTATTAATATAGAAAGACCACATCAAGTTCAATAACCTCGAACTGGGGAAGAAAGATATTAACTTTTTTATACGACTCATGAACTGAACCTATCATGATGTCGGACACTTTGTTCAAGAAATTAATCGACAGTAGAGTCAAGTTTTACAAACCGTATTAAACCGGTTCCCCCTGCCTCCATCACTCTATCCAGATGTCCCCTTTGTCCAGTTACTAGCCAAACCCAGGCATTTCGACCTAAGTTTACAAGACTAACAGAAATCGTTTCTCCATACAAAAAATCTGCACAACATAAGGAATGCATCCTTCACGAAAGAAACGAATTATTCCAGATCAACAACATATAAAAGACACATGACCAATCAAGATGCTTGCCTCCCTTCGACAACTACTCCAGCTCATTGAGCGCCATCAACATCAAGATGCAGCAATCATTTTTAGTCCGCAAGTTGAGTCAGTGCCTGCAGAGCTCTGTTGTAATCATAAATCGTCTTTTGTTATAGTTAATAGTGGCTTAGAACTTTGCAGTTGGGTCTAGTTCCTGACTCTTCTCTCTTCGCTCAAACCATTCCTCTCACCTCTATTCTTCGCAATGTCCCACACTTGCCCCTCGCCACTAGTTGGGTAATTACCTGTGAGTCCATCTATCCTATCCATTATTCTATAATAAAACATTAATCAAAGTTTCTCCAATTTTGCAAACCTTTTGGGTTTATTGTTGTTATTAGATGGTCACAAAAATCTGGTCTCATGTGTTGATAAATAAATTTCATATCATGGCTATGGTGGGCCAGACGCTGTTTCGCTTCACTCGGCGGGGTATGGGTTCGATTCAAGGTGGGTAGAAACATTGGGGTGGTTTTTTAATTCCACCTGTTGTCTTATGTTCCCATTCAGTAAAATGGGTACCTGGGTGTTAGTGGACTGGTGTGGGTGGCATATGGGTGGTAGTGGATGGTGTGGGTCTAATCCTGGGTGTTAGTTGGCAAATGGGTTGTGGAGTCACAATCCTGGGTGTTAGTGGACTGGTTGTGGGTGGCATCCTGGGTGTTAGTCGATGGTGTGGGTACATCATGGGGTGTTAGTGGAATGGTTGTGGGTGGCATCATGGGTGGTAGTTCGACTGGGTGGGGGTTGGCTCTGGGTGTAAGTGGGATGGTGTGGGTGGCATCATGGGTGTTAGTAGGTCTGGTGTGGGTACATCCTGGGTGTTGTGGAATGGTTTAGTGGGTGGCATCTGGTGTTAGTCGGACTGGTGTTGGTGGTTTTCGGCTGGTGGCATCCCTGGGTGTTAGTGGACTGGTGTGGGTGGCTTCCTGGGTGTTTGTGGACTGGTGTGTGGTGGCTCCTGGGTGTAAGGGACTGTGGGTGGGGTGGCAATCTGGGTTGTTACTGGACTGGTGATGGGGTCACTTCCTGGGTGTTAGGAGGACTGGTGTGGGTGGCATCCTGGGTGTTAGTGGAATGGTTGTGGGTGGGCATCCTGGGATGTTAGTGGATGGTGTGGGTGGCATACTGGGTTTTAGTGGACTCGGTGTGGGTGGAATCATGGGTGTTTTGGACTGGTGATGAGGGGGCATCTGGGGTTGTTAGTGGACTGGTCGTGCGGTGGCCAGTCTGGGTGTTAGTGGACTGGTGGTGGGTGGCATCCTGGAGGTGTTAGTGGATTGGTCTGTGGGCTCACATCCTGGGTGTTAGTGGAGACTGGATGTGTGCGGTGGCACCCGGGTGGCATCCTGGGTGTTAGTGGATGGTCTGGGGGTTGGCTGCCTGGGTGTAGTGGACTTGGTCGTGGGTGGCCCATCCTGGGTGTTAGTGGACTGGTGTGGGTCACTTCCATGGGTGTGTTAGGGAGAAATGGTTGTGGGTGGCATCCTGGTGTTAGTGAGGACTGGTGTGGGTGGGCAGCCTGGGTGTTAGTGGACTGGTTGTGGGTCGGCATACTGGGTGTTAGTGGACTGGTGTGTGGGGTACACTTCCTGGGTGTTAGTGGCTGGTGTGGGGTCACATCATGGTCTGTTATAGTGGATGGTGTGGGATGGCATCCTGGGTGTTTTGGACTGGTTTCTCGTGGGTGGAATCATTGGTGTTAGTGGACTGGTGTGGGTGGGCTCCTCGGGTGTTAGTGGAATGGTGTGGGTCACACATCCTGGGTTGTTTGTGGACTGGTGGGGGTCTCTTCCTGGGTGTTAGTGATGGTGTGGGGGTCACTTTGGGTGTTAGTGGACTGGTGTGGTCCACATCCTGGGTGTTGTTAGATGGACTGGTGTGGGTCACATCCTGGGTGTTTAGTGGATGGTGTGTGCGGTTGGCATCCTGGGTGTTAGGGGACTGGTGTGGGTGGCATTCCTGGTGTTAGTGGACTGGTGTGGGTGGCATCTGGGTGATAGTGGACTGGGTGTGGGTGGCATCCTGGGGGATAGTGGACTGGTGGGGTGGCATCCTGGGTGTTAGTGGACTGGTGTGGGTGGCATCCTGGTGGTGTTAGTGGAATGGTTGTGGGTGGCATCCTGGAGTGTTTGTGGGACTGGTTGTGGGTGGCCAGCCTGGGTGATAGTGGGACTGGTGTGGGTGGCATAATTGAGTGTTGTGGACTGGTGTGGTGGCATCCTGGGTGTCTTAGTGGTCTGGTTGTGTCTGGGTGGCATCATGGGTGTTAGTGGACTGGTAGTGGGTGGACTTCATGGGTGTTAGTGGTCTGGTATGTGGGTAACATCCTGGGGGTTGTGGACTGGTGTGGGTACACCACCCTGGGTGTTAGTGGCTGGTGTGGGTGGCATACTGGCGTTGTTAGTGGACTGGTGTGGGTCACATCCTGGGGTGCTAGTGGACTGGTGTGGGTTCTCTCACTGCGGTTTTGTGGACTGTGTGGGTCAAACCTGGGTTGTTAGTGGGACTGGTGTTGGGTCACTGCCTGGGTGTTAGTGGAATGGTCGTGGGTCACAATCCTGGGTGTTAGTGGGTCTGGTGTGGGTAACTTCCTGGGTGTATTGTGGGACTGGTGTGGGTATCATCCTGGGTGTTAGTGGGACGGGTGTGGGATCACACCCTGGGTGTTATGTGGAATGGTGTGGGGCCGGTTCACATCTGGGTCGTTAGTGGAATGGTGTGGTCACATCCTGGGTGTTAGTGGACTGGTGTGGGTACACCCTGGGTGTTAGTGGACTGGGTGTGGGTCACCTTCCTGGGTGGTTAGTGGAATGGTGTGGGTGGCATCCTGGGTGTTAGTGGACTGGTCTGTGGGTAAATTCCTGGGTTGGTTATGTGGACTGGTGTGGGTCACTTCCTGGGTGTTAGTGGACTGGTGTGGGTCACATCCTGGGTTTTAGTGGACTGGTGTGGGTCAATCCTGGGTGTTTGGAATTGGTGTGTGTGGGGTGGCATCTGGGTGTTAGTGGACATGGTGTGGGTCACATTACTGGGTGTCTAGTGGACTGGTCTTTGGGTGGATCCGGGGTGTTAGTATAGATATGGTGTGGGGGTACAACTTCTGGGTGTTAGTGGGTTGGTTGTGGGTCCAAATCTGGGTTTGTTAGTGGACGGGTGTGGGGTCACCTCCTGGGTCTTTAGTGGACTGGTGTGGGGTCAAATCCTGGGTGGTTAGTGGACTGGTGTGGGTGGCATCTGGGTTGTTAGTGGACTGGTGTTGGGTCACATCCTGGGTGTTTTTGGATGGTATGGGTGGCATCCTGGGTGTTGTAGACTGGTGTGGGTCACATACTGGG
This sequence comes from Cherax quadricarinatus, assembly GCF_026875155.1. Lineage (NCBI taxonomy): Eukaryota > Metazoa > Arthropoda > Malacostraca > Decapoda > Parastacidae > Cherax > Cherax quadricarinatus. The sequence goes on from NC_069480.1 coordinate 9,535,091, forward strand.
AGTGTTAGATGGACTGGTGTGCGGTCACATCTGGGTGTAGTGGACTGGTGTGGGTCATTCCTTGGGTGTTTGTGGATGGTGTGGGGTGGAATACTTGGGTGTTAGGGGACTGGTGTGGGTGGCTTCCTGGGTGTTTGTGGACCTGGTGTGTGGGTGAAATACTGGGTGTTAGTGGACTGGTTGTGGGGGCTTACTGGGTGTTAGTGGACTGGTGAGTGGGTGACATCCTGGGTGTTAGTGGACTGGGTGTGGGTGGCATCCTGGGTGTTAGTGGACTGGTGTGGGTCCCATCCTGGGTGGTTTGTGGACTGGGTGGGTACAATACTTGGTTTTAGTGGACTGGGTGTGGGTAACATCCCGTTGTTAGTGACTGGTGTAGGTCACATCCTGGGTGTTAGTGGGACTGGTTTAGGGTCATCATCCTGGATGTTAGTGGGCTGGTGTGGGTCCTTACTGGGTGGTGTTAGTAGACTAGGTGTGGGTCACATCCTGGGTGTTAGGTGTACTGGCTGTGATGCGTCACATCATTTGGTTTTAGTGGACTGGTGGTGGGTCATTCCTGGGTGTTAGTAGAATGAGCTGTGGGGGTCACTTCTTGGGTTTGTTGTGGACTGGTGTGCGTCTCTCACTTGGGTTTTTGTGGACTTGGTTGTGGGTCACATCTGCGGTGTTAGAGTTTGACTGGGTGGGTCATCATAATGGGTGGTTAGTGGACTTGCGTGCGTCACTCACCATCCTTTGGTTTTTAGTGGATGGTGTGAGGTAACATCCTTGGGTGTTAGTAGACTGGTTGTGGGGTAAAATCCTGGGTGTTAGTGGAAAACTCTGGCGCGTCGTCACATCCTAGGTTTCTAGTGTGACTGGTGTGGGTAAATTCCCTGGGTGTTAGTAGACTGGTATTTGTGGGTCACATCCTGGGGGTGTTAGCTGGCATATGGCGTGCCGTCACACCCCTCCTTGGTTTTGTGGACAGGTGTGGGGAGTCAAATCCTGGGTGTTTAGTGACTGGTGTGGGGTCACATCCTGGGTGGTTAGTGGACTGGGCAGTGCGATCACTTACTTGGTTTAGTGGACTGGTGTGGGTCACATCCTGGGTGTTAGTAGACTGGTGTGGGGTCTAATCCCTGGGATGTTCTAGCAGGTCTTGGTGTTGTGGGTCACATCCCTCGGGTGTGTTTAGTTGACTGGTGTGCGGTCACAATCCTGGGTGTTAGTTGGACTGGCGTGCGTTTCTCATCCTTGTTTTAGTGGACTGGTTGGTCACATCTGGGTGATCTAGTGGACTGGGTTGTGGGTCACATCCCTGGGTGATAGTGGATTGGCGTGCCGTCACATCCACTGGGTGCTGTGCAGTATGTTAAGTTAGTGGACTGGCTGTTAGAGTTCACATCCTGGGTGTTAGTGCGACTGGTGTGGGTGGCACCTGGGACGTTAGTGGACTGTTGTGGGTTCACATCCTGGGTGTTTATTGGACTGGTAATGGGTAGGCATCCTGGGTGTTAGTAGACTGGATATGTGGCGTAACCATCCTGGGTGTTAGTATGAAAGGATCGGTCGTGGGTCACTTCATGAGGAGTTAGTGGGCTGGCGTTTGTGGGTCATTATCATGCGGTTGTTAGTGGACTGGTGGTGGGTGGCCATCTGGGTGTTAGTGGACTGGTTGTGCGGTGGCATACTGGGTGTTAGTGGATGGGTGAATGTGGCGAGAATATCCTAGGGTGTTAGTGGACTGGTGTGGGTTGGCATCCTGGTTGGTAGTGGACTGTGTGGGTCAAATCCTGAGTGTTAGTAGACTGGTGTGTGTCACATGCATTTGGTGTTAATGGAATGGTGAGGGTCACATCCTGGGTCGGTTGTTAGTAGGACTTGTGTGGGTCACATCCTCGGTTTTAGTGGACTGGTGTGGAGTCACTTTCCCGGTTGTTTGTGGTCTGGTGTAGGTCAAATCTGGGTGTTAGTGGACTGGTGTGGGTTCACATCCTGGATTGTTAGTGGACTTGTGTGGGTTCACACTCCTGGGTGTTTTAGTAGAATGGCTGTGGGTCATTCCTGGGTGGTTAGTAGACTTGTGTGGAGTCACCATCATGGGTGTTAGTTTGAATGGTGTGGCGTCAATCTGGGTGTTAGCTAGACTGGTGTGGGTTCACATCCTGGGTGTTAGTGGAATGGTGTGGGTAAAATCCTGGGTGTTAGTAGACTGGCGTGCGTGTGGCGTCACATCCTTGGTTTTAGTGCGAACTGGTGTGGGTCAAATCATGGGTGTTAGATAGACTGGCGTGCGTTCACTTCCTTTGTTTTAGTGGAACTGGGTGTGGGTTCACTACTGCGGTGTTAGTAGTAGACTGGTGTGGGTCACATCCTGGGTGTTAGTAGATAGACTGGTGTGGCGTCACATACTGGGTGTTGTTAGATCAGAATAATGGGAAGTGCGTCTACATCCTTGAGTTTTAGTGGACTAGGTGTGACACGGTCACATACCAGGGGGTTAGTAGACTGGTGTGGGTCACATCATGGGGGGTGTTAGTAGAATGGTGTGGGTTCACATCCTGGGTGGTTAGTAGACTTGGTGCGGGTCACATCCGGGGTGTTGTAGACTGAGGCGTGCGTCAACTTTACTTGGTTTTAGTGGACTGGGGTGGGTACATCTGGGTGGTTGGAGACTGGTGTGGGTCACATCCTTGGTTTTAGTGGACTGGTGTGCGGTCACATCCTGGGTGTTAGTAGTCTGGTGTGGGTCCACATCCTTGGTTTTAGTGGACTGGTGTGGCGTCACATACTGGGTGTTAGTGGACTGGGGGGGGGGTCACATCCTGGGTGTTAGTGGACTGTTGTGGGTCAACATCCTTGGTGTGTTAGTGGAATGGTGTGGGTCACTTCCCTTGGTATTGAGTGACTTGGTGTGGGTCACTTATGGGTGTTAGTAGACTGGTCGTGCGGTCACTTCATTGGTTTTAGTGGAATGGTGTGGGTCACATCAGGGGTGTTAGTAGACTGGTGGGGTCACATCCTTGGTTTTAGTGGACTGGTTGTGGGTCACATTCCTGGGTGTTAGTAGACTGGCGTGCGTCACATCCTTGGTTTTTAGGACTGGTGTGGGTCAAATTCCTGGGTGTTGTGGAATGGTGGGGGGTCACATCCTGGGTGGTTAGTGAGGACTGGTGTGCGTCAATCCTTGGTTTTACGTGGGATGGTGTGGGTCACATCCTGGGTGTTAGTAGCCTGGTGGGGGTCACATCCTGGGTGTTTGTGGACTGGGCGTGCGTAAACATCACTTGGTTTTAGATGGATTGTGTAGTGGGTCAAATCCTGGTGTTAGTAGACTGGTGTGGGTCACTCACATCTTGGGTGTTAGTGGACTGGTTGTGCGTTCACATCCTTGGTTTTAGGGACTGGTGGGGGTCATATCTGGGTGTTAGTTGACTGGTGTGCGGTCACTTACTGGGTGTTAGTGGACTGGCGGTTGCTTCAACATCCTTGGTTTAGTGGACTGGTTTGGGTCAATTCCTGGGTGTTAGTAGGATGGTGTGGGTCACATCTGGGTAGTTAGGGGACTGGCAGTGCGTCACATCTTGGTTTTAGCTGGAACTGGTGTGGGTCACATCCTGGGTGTTAGTAGATGGTGTGGGTCACAACCTGGGGTTAGTGGACTGGACGTGCGTCACTCCTTGGTTTTAGTGGATGGTGTGGGTCAACATTAATGGGCTGTTAGTAGACTGGTGTGGGTCACATCCTGGGTGTTTGTGGACTGGCGTGGTAAAATCCTTGGTTTTAGTGGAATGGTGTGGGTCTCATCATGGGTGTTAGTGGACTGGTGATGGGTCACTTCTGGGTGTTAGTGGACTGGCGTGGCGTTTAACATCCTTGGTTTTAGTTGGACTGGTGTGGGTAACTCTCCTTGGGTGTTTGTGACTGGTGTGGGTCCACATCCTGGGTGTTATTGGGACCTGGAGATGCGTCACATCCTTGGTTTTAGTGGAATGGTTGTGGGTCACACATCCTGGGTGTTAGTTGGATGGGTGTGGGTCAACATCCTGGGTGTTAGTGGAATGGTTTGTGGGTCACATCCTGCCCGGTGTTTGTTGGACCTGGTGTGTGTAACATTCCCGGTTGTTAGTGGACTGGTGTGGTCACATCTGGGTGTTAGTACGACTGGTGTGGGTCACATCCTGGTGTTAGTAAGACTGGTGTGGGTCACATCCTGGGTGTTAGTGGGACTGGAGTGCGTCACATCCTTGGTTTTAGTGGAACTGGTTGTGGGTCACATCCTGGGTGTTTGTAGGACTGGTGTGGGTCTCATCCTGGGTGTTATGCGACTGGTGTGGGTCACAATCCTGGGTGTTAGTTGAATGGTGTGGGTCACATCCCGGTTGTTAAGTGGACTGGTGTGGGGTCACTTCCTGGGGTGTTAGTTGACTGGTTTTGTGGGTCACATCATGGGTGTTAGTGGAACTGGTGTGGGTCACATTCATGGGTGTTTGTGGACTGGTGTGAGTCACATCACTGGGTGTTAGTGGTTCGGTGTGGGTCACATACTGGGTGTTAGTGGACTGGTGTGGGTCACATCCTGGGTGTTGTGGGACTGGTGTTGTGGGTCACAATCATGGGTGTTAGTGGAATGGTGTGGGTAACATCCTGGGTGTTAGTTGCTGGTGTGGGGTCACATCCTGGGTGGTGTGTAGTCTTGTGTGGGGTAAACATAATGGGTTGTTTGTGGGACTGGACGTGAGTCAAATCCTTGGTTTTAGTGGCCTGGTGTGGGTCACATCCTGGGTGTTAGTGGCACTGGTTGTGGGTCACTTCACTGGGTGTTAGTGGACTGGTTGTGGGTACATCCTGGTGTTTAGTGGAATGGTGTGGTGACATTCCCGGGGTTGTTAGTGGATGGTGTGGGTCACATCCTGGGTGTTAGTAGATGGTGTGGGTCAATACTGGGGTGTTAGTGGACTGGTGTGGGTCACATACTGGGTGTTAGTGGACTGGTGTGGGTACACAATCACTGGCGTGTTTTGTGGCTGGAGTGGGTCACATCTGGGTGTTAGTGGACTGGTTGTTAACGTTGTGTTGTGCTCTTTAAGGCACTGAGTTCTTAGATTTAGTCGATGGTACGTTGTATGTGTGCAGCGGAAGCCACGCCTAGTAATGTGAAAGATGAGTATCCCGTTGTATAACACGTGTTGCATTGTGTATGTGTTGGTAATTCTGTGTGCTTGTTTTTGGTCACATTGTTTTTTTGTATTAGTGCTTATATTTTCCTGTGTTTTGAATTTATTATTTATTTATATAATAATAATCTACTTAGTACCTGGTATCTCGTTGACATATTATTTTATGCACCCATATCTATTTTGCACCTGAGTTTTCAATAAATATAAAAAAAAATTCCATCAGATTTTATTAGGGAGGTGTTCGGTTGAGTACGATCTTCTAAAAGTCCGTTTGATTAGCTATGGAGAATGCTGTTGTCATTAAGGTACTTAACTACTTGATAATACACCGCCCTCTCTAGAATTTTAGATATTATACTGAGTATACTAACAGGCCTATAGTTGCTTACATCAGACCTATTATTTTTCTTGAAGATAGGAGTAACTCTGGCCTCCTTGAACCCCTCCGGTAGCTTATTTAGTAGGTGATTGATAGATTTATTAAGTGAGCAAAAGGGATAGCGGGAGCGAGAATGACCCTTACCATTAAAAAGCAGCCGGTAAGGTAATCAAATATCGTTTCCATATACTCGCTCGCTACTCCTATCTGTTGAACTTTTCCTTCACAGGGCAGCAGCTGTCACCTCTGTCTACTGGGAGGAGTTGTGGGGTGTTCCCACCTGGAGCCCTCCGGGTGCCCAGACATCCACCCTGTGCACGAATGTTGAAGCTTGAGGAAGTGAGTGCACACTGCCTGTGGCACTCCTGACAGCTGTCTTACGGTCGAACTCCACCGCCCTGTCACTGCAGTGGAAATTTCTGTGAGCCTGGCACACCCTGTGGCACCAGCTAGGCTAAATGCTCTCAAAGCTGTTGCTGGCTACAATCCCAACTATGGTGCTAATGTGAGAATCGTGAGAATGATGTACATAGCCTATGTTAGGTCCTTAATTGATTATGCTGCTCCCATGTTGATATTAGCTAGAGAAAGTTCTCTCCGACCCTTGGAGTTAATGCAAAATGAAGCTCTCAGGACTATTCTTGGCTGTCCCAGGTCTACAAAAGTTCTTAACATGAGGAAGGAGCTTGGTATTTCTAGTATCAGTGATAGGATTGTTGAAATTAACACTGTACTCGGTATTAGAATGTTGGAAACGAACCAGACACTGTCACAGTGAATCTTACCAAGTGTCTAGAGGTAAATACACACAGATCTAAATGGATTGTGAAAACGTGCAATTGCATTAAGTTTTATAACCTGCATGAACTGTATCACTGTAGGCAACAAGAGCATTTCACCCCTCCATGGAAGATGTGTTCATTTAATATCACATACCTACAAGTCCCTCCCAAGAAGCTCATTGCTAGTAATCCTATTCCTAAAATCTCTTGTTAGAGCAACTGCTCAAGAAGAAATTTTTTCGCCTAGCTGGTAGTAATAAGTTATCACAAGTTATATACACTGATGGATCTAAACAGGAGTCTTCTGGCAGGGCTGCATCTGCTCTTGTTGCCACCTCCCTAGTTAAGAACGATAATAAATTTGTTGAGTTAGGCATAAGAATTAACAACTGGGCGTCTACACTGCAAACTGAATTGTTTGCAATCCTAATGGCGCTAAAGCTAACCTATGACACTGAGCTTGACTCTATCATCATTACTGATTCTATGTCATCATTGAAGGCTCTTGGCTCATATAATGACTCCAACAACATGCTCATTGGGAAGCCAGGTTATAGATACTCAAAAATTAGGGACAAAGGAATTAATGTACAAATTGCTATGGATCCCATCACACATTGGATTACTCCTTCATGATAAAGTTGATATGTTAGCCAAGAAGAGTATCCAGAAGGAGAACGTAGAATATAACTTTGGTATAACTGTGTCTAGCATTAGGAATAATATTAGGAGAGAAGTAAATAATGAAGATGATTGTTATAGGAATGCAGTTAGAAGCCTGAGTAGATCTATAACCCACTATGATAACATGAACGTAGATAAGTATGTTTATGGAGCAACTTGCAATGTGAACAGACTGACTGATGTTGTAGTGGCCAGGCTTAGTCTTGGTTACAAGTACTGACTGATGTTGTAGTGGCCAGGCTTAGGCTTGGTTACAAGTACTTCTGGCAGTTTGGGAGACACACAGATGATGATCAAACTAAATGTAAATTATGGTGATCAGGCATATGGTCACTGTCTTGAACACTATGTGCTTAATTGTCCACTTATTGAGGAATACAGAGACAGACAGTATAATAACCTATGTGACATGTCAAGATATCTTATTAATGAAAATAAGATACCAGATATACTAAGCAAATTTCCTAAATTTGCTTGTAACAGATAAGTGAACTATAGATATGTAGATATAAATCCATATGTATTCCTGTTAACCCTTTGGGGCCTAGTTCCTAGGCCTTTTGTGTATCCACATGCTCTCGCGCTACCGTCCACAGGATGGATATGGGGTGCACAATAAACTAGCCACTTTTGTGGCAAAATCTAAATCTAACCTGTGGCACCGCTGACATCGTGGGCTGGGAGATGGGGAAGTACCCTCTGCAGTTGGAGTGGCGCTGGGAGTTGGGTGGGTGAGGTGGCGGAGCTGTATGGTTGAGGCGTAGGGGTGAGGGGTCATGAGAGGGTCACTGTCCCCTACACACGGGACAAGGCCCGGGGAAGAGGGATGAGGGGCACTTCCCTACACACTGACTGAGCACTGTTGTTCACACTGCCCTGCCTACAACAAACACAACATTTATCTGCTTCCCATGCACATCATGAAAGACATTGGCACGTGACTCCCCAAAACCAGTGTTCCCTTCATCTTCACCCCCTCCCCCCCGGACGATGCACTGGGATGTCCTCTCGCTGCTCTGGAATCTTCCCAAGGCAGTCACACTGAGTCCTGTTCAGTCGTGACCTGGTCAATCTCTTTGATCAGGAGCTATCCTTGAAAATCCCACAGCTAGCCCGTTACACTCCCTAGCGTGTCGGCTATGCGGACAAGTACCGCATAGTACTTGTCCGCATGTCCTGGTCTACATTGCAGGGGTGCCACTAGCACGCTAAGAGACAACACAATAAGTGTCAGGGGCCCGAGACTGTTCAACTGCCTCCCAGCATACATAAGGTTTAGTTTAGTTTAATATGTTTATTATGCACCCCATACCCTTCCTGTGGGCGGTAGTCAAAAGATTACAGAGGTACATAATGGGTCCAGGGACTGGGCCTCAAAGTTTAAGGGGGATTACCAACAGACCCCTGGCAGTCTTCAAGCTGGCACTGGACAAGCACCTAAGTCGGTACCTGACCAGCCTTGCTGTCGTTCGTACGTTGGATTGCGTGCAGCTAGCAGTAACAGCCTGGTTGATCAGGCTATGATCCACCATGAGGCCTGCTCACAGACCGGGCCGCGGGGGCGTTGACCCCCGCAACTCCCTCCAGGTAAACTCCAGGTAAGACCCCTGGCTGTCTTCAAGAAGCTGGACAGGCGCCTAAAGTCAGTACCTGACCAACCGGGCTGGTCACGATAACCTTCCAGGATAATCCTCCAGTATATCCCTCCACGATAACCTTCCAGGATAACCCTCCAGTATAACCTTCCAGGATAACCTTCCAGGATAAACCTCCAGGATAACCTGGAGAACTTTCACGGCGCGCATAACGGAGATAAAACACCTCAATTATTGGGAGCGCTTGAGGTTCCTAAACCTGTATTCCCTGGAACGCAGGCGGGAGAGATACATGATTATATACACCTGGAAAATCCTAGAGGGACTAGTACCGAACTTGCACACGAAAATCACTCACTACGAAAGCAAAAGACTTGGCAGACGATGCACCATCCCCCCAATGAAAAGCAAGAGTGTCACTAGCACGTTAAGAGACCATACAATAAGTGTCAGGGGCCCGAGACTGTTCAACTGCCTCCCAGCACACATGAGGGGGATTACCAACAGACCCCTGGCAGTCTTCAAGCTGGCACTGGACAAGCACCTAAAGTCAGTTCCGGATCAGCCGGGCTGTGGCTCGTACGTTGGTTTGCGTGCAGCCAGCAGCAACAGCCTGGTTGATCAGGCTCTGATCCACCAGGAGGCCTGGTCACAGACCGGGTCGCGGGGGCGTTGACCCCCGGAACTCTCTCCAGGTAAACTCCAGGTAACCTTCCAGGATAACCCTCCAGGATAACCCTCCAGGATAACATTCCAGGATAACCCTCCAGGATAACCTTCCAGGATAACCCTCCAGGATAACCCTTCAGGATAACCTTCCAGGATAACCCTCCAGGGTAACCCTCTAGGATAACCTTCCAGGATAACTCTCCAGGTTAACCCTTCAAGATAACCTTCCAGGATAACCCTCCAGGATAACTCTCCAGGATAAATTTCCAGGATAACTCTCCAGGATAACCCTTCAGGATAACCTTCCAGGATAACCCTCCAGGATAACCCTCCAGGATAACCTTCCAGGATAACCTTCCAGGATAACCCTCCAGGATAACCTTCCAGGATAACCTTCCAGGATAACCCTCCAGAATAACCTTCCAGGATAACCTTCCAGGATAACCCTCCAGGATAATCCTCCAGGATAACCTTCCAGGATAACCTTCCAGGATAACCCTTCAGGATAACCTTCCAGGATTACCCTCCAGGATAACCCTCCAGGATAACCTTCCAGGATAACATTCCAGGATAACCTTCAAGGATAACCCTTCAGGATAACCTTCCAGGATAACCTTCCAGGATAACCCTCCAGGATAACCCTCCAGGATAACCTTCCAGGATAACCTTCCAGGACAACCCTTCAGGATAACCTACCAGGATAACCCTCCATGATAACCCTCCAGGATAACCTTCCAGGATAACTTTTCAGGATAACCCTCCAGAATAACCTTCCAGGATAACCTTCCATTATAACCTTCCAGGATAACCCTCCAGGATAACCTCCCAGGATAACCTCCCAGGATAACCTCCCAGCATAACCCTCCAGGATAACCTTCCAGGATAACCCTCCAGGATAACCTTCCAGGATAACCTTCCAGGGTAACCTTCCAGGATAACCCTCCAGGATAACCTTCCAGTATAACCTTCCAGGATAACCTTCCAGGATAACCCTCCAGGATAACCTTCAGGATAACCTTCCAGGATAACCTTCCAGGATAACCTTCCACGATAACCTTCCAGGATTACCCTTCAGGATAACCTTCAGGATAACCTTCCAGGATAACCCTCCAGGATAACCTTCCAGGATAACCCTCCAGGATAACCTTCAGGATAACCTTCCAGGATAACCTTCCAGGATAACCTTCCAGGATAACCTTCCAGGATAACCCTCCAGGATAACCTTCAGGATAACCTTCCAGGATAACCTTCCAGTATAACCTTCCAGGATAACCTTCCAGGATAACCCTCCAGGATAACCTTCAGGATAACCTTCCACGATAACCTTCCACGATAACCTTCCACGATAACCTTCCACGATAACCTTCCAGGATTACCCTTCAGGATAACCCTCCAGGATAACCTTCAGGATAACCTTCCAGGATAACCCTCCAGGATTACACTTCAGGATAACCCTCCAGGATAACCTTCAGGATAACCTTCCAGGATAACCCTCCAGGATAACCCTCCAGGATAGGAACTTGTTCCTCCTTGATGGGTCACCCAGACAGACTTCTCTTTCTCTTTCAGGGTTCAATATAGTAAGACTGGACAGTATAAATTATCATAGTTTGCCATGAACTATGGAAGTTTTTAATAGAAAATGGAATTTTTTGTTCGAATATTTCAGGGATTTGTTTATTTTAAATATTTTTAACTCAAAATTTTAAATGCATCTCGTATAAGGTATTTGTTGTGCATCTATAATAAATGATCTATGAGGTGTACTGTAAATGAACAGTAATGAGGTTAAATATGACCATTTTGATTAAGTCGAGGCCATGTTCATTATTCGGACAGTGGCATTGATCAAAATAAACTGCGTGATTCATTAAGTATGGACGTTTTATTCTCTCCTCATAATGAATAACAAATTTACGTCTTTCTGTGTGTGTGTACATTGTTCTGATATTACCTGGCTGACCAGACTACAACTTCATCTTGTCGCGACTCCATTTTTTTTCACTACGATATTTCTTTAACGGTTTTTATCAGGAGCCGGTAATTGTACTCATGTTCAGGACAAGTAAGGTTTTCTTGGGATTTTTAACTCCGGAGGGTTAGCCAGCCAGGATGTGAATCACACCAGTCCACTAACACCCAGGATGTGACCCACGCCAGCCCACTAACACCCAGGATGTGACCCACACCAGTCCACTAACACCCAGGATGTGACCCACACCAGTCCACTAACACCCAGGATGTGACCCACACTAGTCCAATAACACCCAGGATGTGACCCCACACCAGTCACTAACACCCAGGATGTGACCCACACCAGTCCACTAACACCCAGGATGTGACCCACACCAGTCCAATAACACCCAGGATGTGACCCCACACCAGTCACTAACACCCAGGATGTGACCCACACTAGTCCACTAACCCCCGGGAAATGTGACCCACACCAGTCCACTAACACCCAGGATGTGACCCACACCAGTCCACTAACACCCAGGATGTGACTCACACCAGTCCACTAACTCCCATGATGTGACTCACACCAGCCCACTAACACCCAGGATGTGACCCACACCAGTCCACTAACACCCAGGATGTGACCCACACCAGTCCACTAACACCCAGGATGTGACCCACACCAGTCCACTAACTCCCATGATGTGACTCACACCAGTCCACTAACACCCAGGATGTGACCCACACCAGTCCACTAACACCTAGGATGTGACCCACACCAGTCCACTGCAGTGATGTATAAACCACCACAGAACTGCAGGAGGCCAAGAGAGGAATATGAAGAGAGCAACAGAGCAATGGTAGACACACTTGCTGAGGTGGAAAGAAGAGCTCACTCCAGCAGAGCAAAGTTGCTGGTTATGGGGGATTTCAACCACAGGGAGATTGATTGGGAAAACCTGGAGCCACATGGGGGTCCCAAAACATGGAGAGCCAGGATGTTGGACGTGGTGCTGGAAAACCTCATGCACCAACATGTTAAGGACACTACCAGAGTGAGAGGGGAGGATGAACCAGCAAGATTGGACCTTGTATTTACCCTGGGGAGCTCAGACATTTTAGACATCAAGTATGAGAGTCCCCTAGGAGCTAGCGACCACATGGTTCTGTGCTTTGAATACATAGTAGAGCTGCAAGTGGAGAGAATAACAGGAGTTGAATGGGAAAAGCCTGACTATAAAAGAGGGGACTACATAGGGTTGAAGAACTTCCTATGGAGGTTCCAGTGGGACAGAGAACTGGCAGGAAAGCCAGTAAATGAAATGATGGAATATGTAACAACAAAATGCAAGAGGCAGTGGAAAGGTTTATTCCCAAGGGGAACAGTAACAACGGGAAGACCAGAACGAGCCCCTGGTTTACCCGACGGTGTAAGGAGGAAAAACAAAGTGCAATAGAGAATGGAAAAAGTACAGAAGGCAGAGAACACACAAAAATAGGGAGATCAGTCAAAGAGCCAGGGAATGAGTATGCACAGGTAAGGAGGGAGGTCCAGCGACAGTATGAAAATGACATAGCATCGAGAATCAAGACTTACCCGAAACTGTTGTATAGCCACATCAGGAGGAAGACAACAGTCAAAGACCAGGTGATCAGATTAAGGACAGAAGGTGGAGAACTCACAAGAAATGATCAGGAGGTATGTGAGGAGCTGAACAGGAGATTTAAGGAAGTTTTTACAGTAGAGACAGGAAGGGCTGCGGGAAGACAGCACAGAAGGGAACATCAAGAGGGTGGCCCGGTGGCCTGGTGGCTAAAGCTCCCGCTTCACACACGGAGGGCCCGGGTTCGATTCCCGGTGGGTGGAAACATTTCGACATGTTTCCTTACACCTGTTGTCCTGTTCACCTAGCAGCAAATAGGTACCTGGGTATTAGTCGACTGGTGTGGGTCGCATCCTGGGGGACAAGATTAAGGACCCCAATGGAAATAAGTTAGACAGTCCTCGATGACGCACTGACTTTCTTGGGTTATCCTGGGTGGCTAACCCTCCAGGGTTAAAAATCCGAACGAAATCTTATCTTATCTTATCTAACAAGTGTTGGATGAAATACGAACAACTGAGGAGGAGGTGAAGAAGCTCTTAAGTGACCTTGACACCTCAAAGGCGATGGGACCGGACAACATCTCCGCATGGGTCCTTAGAGAAAGAGCAGAGATGCTGTGCGTGCCTCTAACCACAATCTTCAACACATCCCTTGAAACTGGGCAACTACCTGAGAAATGGAAGACAGCTAATGTAGTCCCCATATTTAAGAAAGGAAACAGAAACGAGGCACTAAACTACAGACCTGTGTCTCTGACATGTATTGTGTGCAAAGTCATGGAGAAGATTATCAGGAGGAGAGTGGTCGAACACCTGGAAAGGAACAAGATTATAAATGAAAACCAGCATGGGTTCATGGAAGGCAAATCTTGTATCACAAACCTCCTGGAGTTTTATGACAAGGTAACAGAAGTAAGACACGAGAGAGAGGGGTGGGTAGATTGCGTTTTCCTAGACTGCAGGAAGGCCTTTGACACAGTTCCCCACAAGAGATTAGTGCAGAAGCTGGAGGATCAGGCGCATGTAAAATGGAGGGCACTGCAATGGATAAGGGAATACCTGACAGGGAGGCAGCAACGAGTCATGGTACGTGAAGAGGTATCACAGTGGGCGCCTGTTACGAGCGGGGTCCCACAGGGGTCAGTTCTAGGACCAGTGCTATTTTTGATACATGTGAACGACATGATGGAAGGAATAGACTCTGAAGTGTCCCTGTTCGCAGATGACGTGAAGTTGATGAGAAGAATTAAATCGGACGAGGATGAGGCAGGACTGCAAAGAGACCTGGACAGGCTGGACATGTGGTCCAGTAACTGGCTTCTCGAATTCAATCCAGCCAAATGCAAAGTCATGAAGATTGGGGAGGGGCAAAGAAGACCGCAGACAGAGTATAGGCTAGGTGGACAAAGACTACAGACCTCACTCAGGGAGAAAGACCTTGGGGTGACCATAACACCGAGCACATCACCGGAGGCACACATCAACCAAATAACTGCTGCAGCATACGGGCGCCTGGCAAACCTGAGAATAGCGTTCCGATACCTTAATAAGGAATCGTTCAAGACACTGTACATTGTGTATGTTAGGCCCATACTGGAGTATGCAGCACCAGTCTAAACCCACACCTGGTCAAGCACGTCAAGAAGTTAGAGAAAGTACAAAGGTTTGCAACAAGGCTAGTCCCAGAGCGCAAGGGAATGTCGTACGAGGAAAGGTTAAGGGAAATCGGACTGACGACACTGGAGGACAGAAGGGTCAGGGGAGACATGATAACGACATACAAGATACTGCGGGGAATAGACAAGGTGGACAGAGATAGGATGTTCCAGAGAGGGGACACAGGGACAAGGGGTCACAACTGGAAGCTGAAGACTCAGACGAGTCACAGGGACGTTAGGAAGTATTTCTTCAGTCATAGAGTTGTCAGGAAGTGGAATAGCCTAGCAAGTGAAGTAGTGGAGGCAGGAACCATACATAGTTTTAAGAAGAGGTATGACAAAGCTCAGGAAGCAGAGAGAGAGAGAGAGTGGACCCAGTAGCGAACAGTGAAGAGGCGGGGCCAGGAGCTGAGTTTCGACCCCTGCAACCACAATTAGGTGAGTACAATTAGGTGAGTACCCAGGATGTGACCCTCACCAGTCCACTAATACTCAGGATGTGACCCACACCAGTCCACTAACACCCAGGATGTGACCCACACCAGTCCACTAACACCCAGCATGTGACCCACACCAGTCCACTAACACCCAGGATGTGACCCACACCAGTCCACTAACACCCAGAATGTGACCCACACCAGTCCACTAACACCCAGGTACCCATTACTACTACTGGGTGACAGGGACAGCAGGTGTCTTAAGGAAACACGTCCCTAATGTTTCCCAGCCATACCGAAGGAGATTCGAACCCTGCACCTCAGTGTGTGAGGTGAGTGCGCTATCAATCGAGCTCCTGCCTTAAACTGATTTGCAGACAGAGGTCCTTTAATGTGTTCTGGTAATGAATTCCAAATCTTCGGACCTTTTACCTGCTTAGCATTTTTACATAGGGAGACATGAGGGATATCGAAGACTAATCTGTGTACTCACGTAATTGTGGTTGCAAGGGTCGAGACTCAGCTCCTGGCCTGGCCTCTTGGCCGTGTGCTCTGTTATAGTTATCAAGGAGGAGTTTGAGAGGATGGTTTACATTACAGTTGTCTGTGTATTACCTGGAGTTTACCTGGAGAGAGTTTCGGGGGTCAACGCCCCCGCGGCCCGGTCTGTGACCAGGCCTCCTGGTGGATCAGCGCCTGATCAACCAGGCTGTTGCTGCTGGCTGCACGCAAACCAACGTACGAGCCACAGCCCGGCTGATCAGGAACTGACTTTAGGTGCTTGTCCAGTGCCAGCTTGAAGACTGCCAGGGGTCTGTTGGTAATCCCCCTTATGTGTGCTGGGAGGCAGTTGAACAGTCTCGGGCCCCTGACACTTATTGTATGGTCTCTTAACGTGCTAGTGACACCCCTGCTTTTCATTGGGGGGATGGTGCATCGTCTGCCAAGTCTTTTGCTTTCGTAGTGAGTGATTTTCGTGTGCAAGTTCGGTACTAGTCCCTCTAGGATTTTCCAGGTGTATATAATCATGTATCTCTCCCTCCTGCGTTCCAGGGAATATAGGTTTAGAAACCTCAAGTGAATGTTTTGTATATTAAGGAAGTTAAGACTCTTGAAAAGAGGTGAGATGTGTTGTCTAATGCAGGAGTTAGTAATCAATTGCACTGCAACTTTTTGCTGAGTTATTTAAGGCTTAAGGGAATTTGCTGTGGTTGATCCCCATGCACAAATACCATAGCTGAAGTAGAGGTAAATGAGTAATACAGAGCTAGAAGAGCTGATTGGGGTACATAATACCGTATCTTTGAGAGGATGCCTACTGTTTTGGAGACTTTCTTGGTAATATGCTGTATGTGTGTCTGAAATTTGAGACTGCAGACAGGGTGGAGATTTGCTTTGTCTGTTGGTATGGTTGGGTTTCGGTGAGAGAAGACATAAGTTGTGTAATCTGCAAATAAAATGGGTTTAGGGAGATTAAATGCATTTGGGAGGTCATTGATGTAAATGAGAAAGAGAAATAGACCAAGGACGCTTCCCTGTGGGACTCCAACAAGAACACGTTGTGTAGTGGAGTTAGCTCCATTTGTGTATACTTACTGGGTCAAGGCCTGGTTGCAGACCAGGCCGCAGGGGGCGTTGACCTCTGGAGCCCCCTCCAGTTATACTCCAGGTATTGCTAATATAATATTTTAGGTAATCGAAAGAGAGTCCTCTAACCCCGTAATATTCAAGATTTAGGTGCATAAGGTCACAGTCAACTGTATCAAAAGTTTCTCATAAGTCTATGAAAAGTCCCAGGGAAAATTCAGTTTTTTCAAACGCAGAATATATTAGTTCAAGCATATATATAACACTATCATTAGTACTTTTTTTCAGTCTAAATCCAAATTGACAAGGGTGAGTATGTTGTGGGATACGAAGTAGGAGCAGACGTGTTTGTGAATTATTTTTTCGAAGATTTGCGATAGTAGGGGCAGGTTTGATACCTTACATGCTCTACTTTACTCACGAAATCATGATGACATGGTTGCCAACAAATCATACCATGGATGGGGTTAGAACCCTCGGTTGGAGAGTCATAAAATTCCAGACCGACGTGTTAACCACTGGACCAGCTGCTACAATAAGATTCACTCAATTAGGTACATTTATACACCATAGAAAGGTTAGCATAGGCCACCACTGTGACCACAAATGTAAGTTCTTACAGACGAATCTCCAGCTAGCGTGGCCGTGACTCTGTGACCATGGGTTCTAACTCCACCCATGGTATGGTTTGTTTGCAGTTGTATCATTACGATTTCAGCAGTCATGTTGACGGCTTTGAGGGGACTTGAGCTAGAGTTCGTCAGGGCCACACTAGCTGGAGATTCGTCTGTAAAAATCTTGCATTTGTGGTCACAGTGGTGGCCTATGCTAACCTTCCTATGGTGTAGAAATATACCTAGTTGGATAAATCTTGTTGTAGCAGCTGGTCCAGTGGTTAACGCGTCGGTCTGGAGTTTTATGACTCTCTGACCGCGGGTTCTAACCCACCCGTGCTATGATTTTATTACTTATATTACATTACATTTCATTCCATTACTTACATTACATTACATTAGAATACATTACATTGCTTACGTTACATTGCTTACATTACATTACATTAGATTACATTACATTACATTACATTACATTACATTACATTGCCTAAGACTACATTACATTATATTACATTGCATTAGGTTATATTACATTAGATTACATTACATTAGATTACATTACACTAGACTACATTACATTACGTTAGAGTACATCACATTACATCAGATTACATTACAATATATTAGACTACATTACATTAGATTACATTGCATTAGATTAGATTACATTACATTACATTATATTACACCAGCAGTAAGTCATCACTCGCCCTTACATTACATTACATTACATTACATTACATTACATTACATTACATTACACCAGCAGTAAGTCGTCACTCGCCCTTACATTACATTACATTACATTACATTACATTACATTACACCAGCAGTAAGTCGTCACTCACCCTTACATTACATTACATTACATTACACCAGCAGTAAGTCGTCACTCGCCCTTACATTACATTACATTACATTACACCAGCAGTAAGTCGTCACTCACCCTTACATTACATTACATTACATTACACCAGTAGTAAGTCGTCACTCGCCCTTACATTACATTACATTACATTACATTACATTACATTACATTACACTGCAGTAAGTCGTCACTCGCCCTTACATTACATTACATTACATTACATTACACCAGTAGTAAGTCGTCATCGCCCTTACATTACATTACATTACATTACATTACACCAGCAGTAAGTCGTCACTCGCCCTTACATTACATTACATTACATTACACCAGCAGTAAGTCGTCACTCGCCCTTACATTACATTACATTACATTACATTACACTAGCAGTAAGTCGTCACTCGTCCTTACATTACATTACATTACATTACATTACACATGCATTAAGTCGTCACTCGCCCTTACATTACATTACATTACATTACACCAGCAGTAAGTTTCACTCGCCCTTACATTACATTATATTACATTACATTACACCAGCAGTAAGTCGTCACTCGCCCTTACATTACATTACATTACATCATTACACCAGCAGTAAGTCATCACTCAGCCCTTACATTACATTAATTACATTACACCAGCAGTAAGTCGTCACTCGCCCTTACATTACATTACATTACATTACACCAGCAGTAAGTCGTCACTCGCCCTTACATTACATTATATTACATTACACCAGTAGTAAGTCGTCACTCGCCCTTACATTACATTACATTACATTACACCAGCAGTAAGTCGTCACTCGCCCTTACATTACATTACATTACATTACACCAGCAGTAAGTCGTCACTCGCCCTTACATTACATTACATTACATTACACCAGCAGTAAGTCGTCACTCGCCCTTACATTACATTACATTACATTACATTACACCAGCAGTAAGTCGTCACTCGCCCTTACATTACATTACATTACATTACACCAGCAGTAAGTCGTCACTCGCCTTACATTACATTACATTACATTACACCAGCAGTAAGTCGTCACTCGCCCTTACATTACATTACATTACATTACACCAGCAGTAAGTCGTCACTCGCCCTTACATTACATTACATTACATTACACCAGCAGTAAGTCGTCACTCGCCCTTACATTACATTACATTACATTACACCAGCAGTAAGTCGTCACTCGCCCTTACATTACATTACATTACATTACACCAGCAGTAAGTCGTCACTCGCCCTTACATTACATTACATTACATTACATTACATTACACCAGCAGTAAGTCGTCACTCGCCCTTACATTACATTACATTACATTACACCAGCAGTAAGTCGTCACTCGCCCTTACATTAACATTACATTACATTACACCAGCAGTAAGTCGTCACTCGCCCTTACATTACATTACATTACATTACACCAGCAGTAAGTCGTCACTCGCCCTTACATTACATTACATTACATTACACCAGCAGTAAGTCGTCACTCGCCCTTACATTACATTACATTACATTACACCAGCAGTAAGTCGTCACTCGCCCTTACATTACATTACATTACATTACACCAGCAGTAAGTCGTCACTCGCCCTTACATTACATTACATTACATTACACCAGCAGTAAGTCGTCACTCGCCCTTACATTACATTACATTACATTACATTACACCAGCAGTAAGTCGTCACTCGCCCTTACATTACATTACATTACATTACACCAGCAGTAAGTCGTCACTCGCCCTTATAGCCTCAACAACAACAAGAACAACAACATTCATGGTGATAATTTCTGCAAATTTCCTTTGTTTTTGTGTGTTTTTGTTGTGTTTTTGTTGTGTTAATGTTGAGAGAGATTGTTATATGTGTGGAGCTTCACCTCACAAGGTAAGATAAGTCACAACAACCAATGTTAACTCTTATTTAACATCTTAATGTTAACTTACAGACAATTATATTTACCCCTGTTTATTATATAATTTATTTATAATGTAACGATTATAGGCCTATGATAATTAACATATAATGTTGCTTATGCCCAATTATTATTGGCTTAGGCCTATAATCTGCCTTTATTTATTTACTATTGCATTTCGTACCTAATTATAGGCTTAGGCCTATGATAATTAGCATTTTATTATATAATGTAACTTGATTATAGGCCTATGATAATTAACATACAATGTTGCTTATACCAGATTATTATTGGCTTAGGCCTATAATCCGCCTTTATTATATAATTTACTTATAATGTAAATTGCAGGTTTATAATTACTATATATTATTATATAATTTGTAATGAAGTTGAAACCGCATTATAGGCTTAGGCCTGGTTTAGAAAAACACGTAAGCTTAGGCCTATATTACCAGCTTTTATTATATAATTTATTTATAATATTGTACCTTACACCTGGTTATAGGATTAGGCCTATAATAATTACGTACCTTTATTCTATAATTTATTTATCTTGCACCAGATTATTATAGATTTATGTCTATAATCATTACCTGCCTTTATTATATAATTTATAATGTGTTTCGCTTAGGTCTATAATAATTACCAGCCTTCATTATATATTTATAATGTAGCAGTCACCTGATTATTATAGGCCTAAGCCTATAATATATCTAAAATAATGATAATTTAGCCAATAATAATTAAGTTATAAGATTATTTCTCATATTTGTTTTATTTCTCTGGTCTAAGACCAAGCTACAGGGGTGATGATTCCTGGTCTAAGACCAAGCTACAGGGGTGATGATTCCTGGTCTAAGACCAAGCTACAGGGGTGATGATTCCTGGTCTAAGACCAAGCTACAGGGGTGATGATTCCTGGTCTAAGACCAAGCTACAGGGGTGATGATTCCTGGTCTAAGACCAAGCTACAGGGGTGATGATTCCTGGTCTAAGACCAAGCTACAGGGGTGATGATTCCTGGTCTAAGACCAAGCTACAGGGGTGATGATTCCTGGTCTAAGACCAAGCTACAGGGGTGATGATTCCTGGTCTGAGACCAAGCTACAGGGGTGATGATTCCTGGTCTGAGACCAAGCTACAGGGGTGATGATTCCTGGTCTGAGACCAAGCTACAGGGGTGATTATTTCTGGTCTGAGACCAAGCTACAGATTACCTGGAGTTTTACCTGGAGTATACCTGGAGAAGGTTTGAAGGGTCAACACCCCCGCAGCTCGGTCTGAGACCAGGCCTCATGGTGTATCAGGGTTTGATCAGCCAGGCTGTTACTGTTGACCACATGGAAACTGATGTATAAACCACAGCCTGGTTGGTCAGTTACTAACTCTAGGTGTGTGTCCAGTGCCATCTTGAAGACAGCCAGGGTTTTTTTGGTGATTCCCCTTATGTATACTGGGAGGCAGTTGAACAGTCTTGGGCTCCTGACACTTATTGTGTTGTCTCTTATCTTGCTGGTGGCACCCCTGCTTTTCATTGGGGGAATGTTGCATCGTCTACCGAGTCTTTTGCTTTCATAAGAACATAAGAACGAAGGAACACTGCAGAAGGCCTACTGGCCCATGCGAGGCAGGTCCAAGTCCCTACCGGCTTAAGCCAATGCACCCAACCTAGTCAGGTCAGGTCACATTGACTTAAGGGAGGAACACGGCAACCGACCTGTTAGCACAAGCTATCAGGTCCAACTCACACCCACCCACATCTACTCATGTATTTATCCAACCTATTTTTAAAGCTACACAACGTTCTGGCCTCTATAACGGTACTTGGGAGTTTGTTCCACTCATCCACAACTCTATTACCAAACCAGTACTTTCCTATATCCCTCCTGAATCTGAATTTTTCCAACTTAAAACCATTGCTGCGAGTCCTGTCTAGGCTAGATATTTTCAGCACACTATTTACATCCCCTTTATTTATTCCTGTCTTCCACTTATAAACCTCAATCATATCCCCCTAATTCTACGTCTTTCTAGAGAGTGCAGTTTCAGGGCCCTTAGTCTATCCTCATAGGGAAGGTTTCTGATACATGGGATCATCTTTGTCATCCTCCTTTGTACATTTTCCAGAGAATTTATATCCATTCTGTAATACGGTGACCAAAACTGTGCAGCATAATCTAAATGAGGCCTAACCAAGGATGTATAGAGTTGAAGAACAACCTGAGGACTCCTATTATTTATGCTTCTTGATATGAAGCCAAGGATTCTATTAGCTTTATTGCGAACACTTATGCACTGTTGTCTTGGTTTCAGATTACTGCTAACCAGAACTCCTAAATCTTTTTCGCAATCCGTAATATTAAGATCTACATTATTTAGTTTATATGTGGCATGGTTATTGTCCTGTCCAACATTTAGAACTTTGCATTTGTCTATATTAAACTGCATCTGCCACTTCTCCGACCACTGCATCAGTCTATTCAAATCTTCCTGGAGTGCTCGAATGTCCTCGTCAGAATGAATTCGACGGCCTATTTTGGTGTCATCGGCAAACTTGCCGATGTCGCTCTTTATGCCCTCATCTATGTCGTTTATGTAGATTGTGAACAGCAGGGGGCCCAACACTGACCCCTGTGGAACACCGCTCGTGACGCTTCCCCACTCTGATTTCTCCCCATTTATGCAAACTCTCTGCTGCCTATTTGTCAACCATGCCTCTATCCAGGAAAAAATTTCTCCTCCTATTCCATGTGCTTTAATTTTCCTCAATAGTCTCTGATGTGGGACCCTGTCAAAAGCCTTACTGAAGTCCATATACACAATATCATATTCATTACCATGATCTACCTCCTCAAATACCTTAGTGAAAAAAGTTAATAAATTCGTAAGGCAGGAACGACCCTTTGTAAAACCATGCTGAGATTCGTTGATTAATTTATGCTTTTCAAGGTGGCTACGAACTGCCTCGGCAATTATTGATTCCATAAATTTTCCCACTATGGAGGTTAGGCTTATTGGTCTATAGTTCGAAGCTAAGGACCTGTCACCTGTTTTGAAAATAGGTATCACATTTGCCATTTTCCACTTATCTGGCACCATGCCAGTTTGTAGTGATATGTTGAAAAGATTAGCCAAAGGTGTGCTAAGCTCCTCTTTACATTCCTTTAGAACCCTTGCATACAGTTCATCAGGGCCGGGGGATTTGTTAGGTTTTAATTTATCTATTTGCCTAAGGACCATGTCACTTGTGACCCTAATAGTGCACAGTTTATTATCGTCCTGTTCTACATAATTTATCATTACTGGAATATCGCTGGTATCCTCCTGTGTAAAAACTGAGAGGAAGTATGTGTTAAAAATTCTACACATTTCCTTATCACTGTCAGTGAGCTGACCCGAGGAACTTTTGAGTGGGCCTATCTTGTCCCTGATCTTACTTCTGTATACCTGAAAGAATCCTTTTGGGTTAGTCTTCGATTCTCTTGCAACTTTAACCTCATAATCTCTATTTGCTTTTCTAATTCCCTTTTTTATTTCTCTCTTTAACTGAATATATCGATTTCTTAATTCCCCCTCTCCTCTTTTGATTTGCCTATATATGCCTCTCTTTTGACCAATCAGATATTTTAATCTATTGTTCATCCATTTAGGATCATTTTTGTTTGATCTGATTTCCCTATTTGGAACATAATTTGACTGAGCAGCTAGAACTATGCCCTGGAAAGCATCATATCGGCAACCATCACCACCTACCTGACCCCTAGTCAGGTCATTCCAGTTCAGCCCACCTAAGTAATTTTTCAGTCCTATGAAATCAGCCAAGCGAAAGTCAGGGACGGAGACTTGATTGCCATTATTAGGGGAATTCCATGATATGTTAAAACTGAGTGATTTGTGATCACTCTCCCCAAGCTCATCATTAACCTCAAGATTATTAATTAGTGTTTCCCTACTGGCAAGAACCAAGTCAAGGAGGTTATTTCCCCTAGTTGGCTCTGTCACAAACTGTTTTAAAAAACAATCCTGGATCGTATCAAGAAAGTCACCCGACTCTAAATTTCCTGTCAAATTGCTCCAGTCAATCTGTCTATAGTTGAAATCTCCCATTAGCACAACATTTTCGTATGTAGATGCCTTACGAATTTCGTCCCATAGAAGTTTACTGCACTCCCTATCAAGATTTGGGGCCCTGTAAATCACACCCAAAATTAGTTTTTCTCGGCCCTCGAGAAGCTGTAACCAAACAGATTCAGTGGCTGACGCTTCTAATTTAATATCTTGTCTAACACAACAATTTAAATTGTCTCTGACATACATCGCTACTCCACCACCTTTCCTGTTGACCCTGTCAGTGTGGAATAATTTATAGCCTTGTATGTGACATTCAGAGGGCATCTCTCTATCTTTCAGATTGAGCCAGGTCTCTGTTATAGCAATAATATCTATGTTTCCTGCACTTGCAATTAATCTTAGTCATCTATCTTATTTCTAACACTCCTGCTATTAGTATAGTAAACCTTAAGGGAGCTAGTCCCTTGCTGCCCTCTGCTGTCCCCCTTTGTTTGCTGACCTGTTCTATTGTCTTTATTTATAACTTCATGCTGAATGCCTTTTATACATTTACTGTTTCCAACCCTAGTGTTGCAACCTGCTTGTTTCCCACACACACCCATACCTCTATCTTCCATCAGTTTAAAATCATAGGCATTTCACCAATGGCCTTCTCAATCGAGTCTGCAAGTGCTACCACCCCTGCCCCAGAGAGATGAACCCCATCCCTTGCATACATATCATGTTTGCCATAAAAGTTGTTCCAGTTGTCAATGAATGGGATTGCAAGTTCCTTGCAGTATCTGTCTAGCCAGCAATTTACACCAATTGCCCTAGACAACCATTCATTTCCTACTCCCCTTCTAGGCAAGATGCTACATATGATTGGGATCCCTCCCTTAGACTTAATGAAATCTATAGCTGACCTGTACTTATCTAGCAGCTCTTCTCTCCTACCCTTCCCAATATCATTTCCACCAGCACTGAGACAGATAATGGGCTTGTTCCCATTACTGACATGATATTATCCAGTCTGTTGACAATGTCCCCAACACCAGCTCCAGGGAAGCACACTCTATCTCTCATCTTCTTATTCCTATTACAAAAAGCACGATCAACATATCTTACTGAGAGTCACCAACCACAAGAATGCGCTTACCTTCATTAGCAGGGGCAGTAGTACCCTTACCTTCACTGGCCACTGAAGTACATTCATCCTGGAGAACAGGAAGCGATTTCCTACCTTCAGATCTGCACTCTTAACTTTCCTTACTCTGATGCGCCTCCCATTACTGTGAACAACTCGCCACTTGTAGCAGGTGCTGGGCTGCACCTCACTGCTGGTAGCCGTTGCTACCACCCCACCTACAGCCTCGTCACAGTGAGAGACAGACTGCACCTCACTGCTAGAAGCCTCATTCCCCACATCTCCAACCACCTCACACTCTCTCCCAGGCCCATTGAGGTGGACCTTCAGCCTCCTAATCTCCTCCTGGAGAAGCAAGACCTCCTCCTTCAACTCTCCAACCTCAGCTTTTAAAACACTGTAGAAGCAAGCCATGCTTTGTAACCGTCCACGCTAATCCCCAAGCAGCTCAGGGTCGTGAGTGATTTTCGTGTGCAAGTTTGGTACTAGTCCCTCTAGGATTTTTCAAGTGTATATTATCTTGTATCTCTCACCTGCATTCCAGGAAATACAGATCAGGGACCTTCAACCGTTCCCAGTAATTTAGGTGCTTTATCGTATTTATGTGAGCAGTGAAAGTTATTTATACGCTCTTCAGGTCAGCAATTTTGCCTGCCTTGAAGGGGGCAGTTAGAGTACAGCAGTGTTCCAGCCTAGAGAGAATGAGCAATTTGAAGAGAATCATCATGGGCTTGGTGTCCCTAGTTTTGAAGGTTCTCATCATCCATCCTATCATTTTCCTAGCAGATGCAGTAGATACATTATTGTGGTCTTTGAAGGTGAGATCCTCTGACATTATCACTCCGAGGTCCTTCACATTACATTTTTGCTTTATTGTATGGTTACAATTTGTCATATACCCTGATACAGTTTTAATTTCCTTAAGTTTTCCATATCTGAGTAGTCAAAATTTCTCTTCATTGAACTTCATGTTGTTTTGAGTAGCCCATTCGAAGATTTGGTTGATGTCCACTTGAAGTCTTGCAGTGTCCTCAATGGAGGTCACTGTCATGGCAATCCAGGAGTCATCCACAAAGGAAGACACGGAGCTATGGCTTACATCTCTGTCTATGTCAGATATGAGGATGAGGAATAGAATGGGAGCGAGTACTGTGCCTTGTGGAACAGAACTTTTCACTATAGTTGCCTCAGATTTTACTCTGTTTACTATTACTCTTTGTGTTCTATTTGTCAGGAAGTTGTAGATCCATCTACCAACTTTTCCCGTTATTCCTTTATCCCTCATTTTGTGTGCTATTACACCATGGTCACACTTGTCGAAAGCTTTTGCAAAGTCTGTGTATACTACATCTGTATTTTGTTTATCCTCTACAGCATCCAGATGTGATGATTCCTGGTCTAGAGACCAAGCTACAGAGGTGATGATTCATGCTCTAGTGACCAAACTACAGAAGTGATGATTCCTGGTCTGAGACCAAACTACAGGGGTGATGTTTCCTGGTCTTAGACAGGGGTGATGATTCCTGGTCTGATACCTAACAACAGAGATGGTGATTCCTGGTACTATTAACAGATACACAGGGGTGATGATTCCTGGTCTGATACCTAACAACAGAGATGGTGATTCCTGGTACTATTAACAGATGGTTTAGAAAGACACGTAAGCAAACACTATAACATATTTATTAGAAAACGTTTCGGTCCTGGGACCGATACCTAACAACAGAGATGGTGATTCCTGGTACTATTAACAGATACATATAACAACAGACATATATTGTCAGTGTTTTGTTTTAACACACCAGCTATCTCCCACCAGGGTAGGGTCATCCTAAAAAGAGGAAGACACTTTAACCATCTTTCATTCAGTCACTGTCTTGTCAGAAGTATACTGATATCACAGACAAAACAAAATAAGGCGATTGATATATGTATAAGCTATTTTATAGAAAACCTCTTATTGTGCAAGGCATTTTGGGAACAAAACTAAATTACAATTACTAGTATATGAGTGTAGGTACTGTATTTTGCACCTCCAGGACTCAATTCTGGTTAAATTTCCCTGAATCCCTTCAAAAATGTTACCTTGCTCGCACACCAACAGTACGTCAAATCGTGAAAACCTCTTGCATAGGAACTTGGCTTCCAGTGTTGTGCCGCTACTTGCTTTTGTGGCAGACTGGAAACTTGAAGGGCTGAAAAAATAGCAGAATGAAACAATTAGGATCATCCTAGGATGCCCTCATACTGCCAAAATTCTAAGTATGCGGAAAGAACTTGATATCACAAGCATCTGAGATCGTGTTACTGAAAGTAATATCCACAGTGGGGTCAGTATACTCGGGCAAGTCCATAGAAGCCCTCCAAACTTTCCTCAGCACTGGTGAACACTCCTCCAGATGGATCATTAAAAATTAGAACTGACCTTCCTCATGAACCAGCTACATGATCAATGTAAAGTAAGGCAGCAGCGGCACTTTCCTGCCCCATGGGATATTACCCCATTCCGAGCCATTATCCCTCCCATTCCCCAAAAAACACTTCTTAAATCACAGCGAAAGCTTCGCTTTGAAGCCAAACAGGATGCATTAAGCTGTATTGATGACTTAGTCATACAGCACACACTCAAATTATTGATGTTGATGGTTCTGTTCAATCCACTGGTGCAGCTGGTAGTGCTGCTGTTGTCATACAGAGTGATGGCTCTCATAAAGAAACTGGAGCACGCATCAATAATTGGGCCTCTACCCTTCAAACAAAACTGTTTGCCATATTCCTTGCACAAAAAATGTATCTATGTATCTACAGTTGACACTTTCATTGTAACTGAATATTATCATCCGTAAATGCTCTCAACTCCTTAAGTATAAAGTGTGTCATGCTTGTGTCAGAAGTCAGACACAGGTATGGTAGGATTGTGGACAGTGGAGTCAGAGTGCACCTTCTGTGGATTCTATCTCACATTGGTCTTCAGAAGCATGATAGAACTGATGAATTGGCAAAATCGTATGCCTTCAGAGAGGGAGATTATGATCTTAAGCTGTTAGCAGTTTGAGAACAATAATACGAAAGAACTCCAACTGAACATCTTTGACTTAAGACTTAGGGAGACTGACACAAGTCAGTCCATCTATCATCATTCTATCATGCAGGAGGAGCCACATGTCTATGGTGCATCCAACAAAATAAGCAGACTCTTGGATGTCACAACCGCCCGGCTCCGGCTGGGTTACAAGTATCTTTGGCAGGTTAAATCACCACCACCAGATGTAGACCAAATGAAATGTTGACTTTGCCTGTTGGATAATTGTCACACCCTGCGTCATTATGTACTGGAATGAAAAGTAGTACTTTATCCACAGTGGAATATTACAAACCATTCTGGAAAAATACCCTGACTTTGCTCACAGTAAATAATGCTTTACCACTTAAACTTATATGTATGTGTGTGTGTGTATATCCTAATTGATATCTGCATAAATAACTCATTACGATTGTAACTGGACATAGACACAAATAGTTCGTTACAGTGGTAATGAACTACAGTGGAACCTCAAATATCGAACTTTCTTCAGTCAAGAAGGCTGTTCAAGTGCCTTTACCGAATGAATTTATTCCCATCAGGAATAATGTAAATTAGATTAGTCCATTTCAGACCCTCAAAAATACACTTATAAAAGCACTTACAAAAATACACTTACATAATTGGTTGAGTTGGGAGCAGTTCAATATTTGAGGTTCCACTCTATTTGTGGCTATCAAAACATTGTGGCCCATTCCCTGTGCCTCTGTAATCTTTTGACTTCCACCCACAGGATGAGTATGGGGTGCTTAATGAAGTTCTTTCTTTCTTTCAACGTACCGGCCGTATCCCACCGAGGCGGGGCGGCCCAAAAGGAAAAATGAAGGTTTCGCCTTTTAAATTTAGTAATATATACAGGAAAAGGGGTTACTAGCCCCTTGCTCCCAGCATTTTAATCGCCTCTTACGACACGCATGGCTTACGGAGGAAGAATTTTGTTCCACTTCCCCATGAAGTTATTAAACTAAAAAATAACTCCAATCATTACACACTTACATAAGCCAGCCAGGAATTATTATTTATATTTTCATTGTGCTAAAATTTCATGTCTCCGTATTTACTGTCACAAACAGGAACAACTTGGTATCAGTCTGATGTTTATGTCATTGTTTGGCAAAACTTTTAAATAGTAAAAATACAAGCATATGCCACTAATACAGCAGGTTAGGTTCCAGACTAAATGCAAAAACTTTGAAAATTGTTGAAAATCATCTTAAGAGCAAGACAAGCACTGAAAACAATAAATATAAATACAGTGGACCCCCGCATAACGATCACCTCCGAATGCGACCAATTATGTAAGTGTATTTATGTAAGTGCGTTTGTATGTGTATGTTTGGGGGTCTGAAATGGACTAATCTACTTCACAATATTCCTTACGGGAACAAATTCGGTCAGTACTGGCACCTGAACATACTTCTGGAGTGAAAAAATATTGTTAACCAGGGGTCCACTGTATAACTGAAAGGCACCATATTACTGAAGTCCTCTAAACCAAGCACTGTATTAACCGATTATGCCTGTACACAGTTATTGCACATTTATCTTAATTCTTCGACTTATGAGCACAGCCTCTCCTCGCTTAGCGATGTACTCATTTACCGACCTCTCGGACTTATGACCAGTTCTCCAACCAGTATGCAAACCAAAATAATGTATATTAAAGCTGATTTCCGCTATTCTGTTTATTACAATATACATTACACTATTGTATAAACATTTAAAAATATCCCAGAAATGTTATAGATGGTGCAAAGGTGACATTAAAAAAATATATCAAAGATGGTTGACACAGACCCACTGTCAGTATAGTATGCTCCTCGTTTAACTACCAATTCGCTTACCAATCTACTCTTAGGAACGGAACCCCGTTGTTAAGTGAGGAGAGGCTGTATTATATACCAGTGATGCTGTGAAACAATCAAGTTACAGTGGTACCTCGAGTTTCAGCCATAATTCGTTCCAGAAGGCTGTTTGAGTGCCGTTACCCAACGAATTTGCTCCCATAAGAATACTGTAAATGAGATTAATCCGTTTCAGACCCCCAAAAATGCACTTACAAAAGCACTTACATAAATACAGTGGACCCCCGATTAACGAACTTTTTTCATTCCAGTAGTATGTTCAGGTGCCAGTACTGACCGAATTTTTTCCCATAAGGAATATTGTGAAGTAGATTAGTCCATTTCAGACCCCCAAACATACACGTACAAACGCACTTACATAAATACACTTACATAATTGGTCGCATTTGGAGGTGATCGTTAAGCGGGGGTCCACTGTACACTTACATAATTGTTCAAGTTGGGAGCTGTTCGAAACTAATGGTACCATTGTATTACCATACATAATAACAGTACTTCTGATTTTTTATAAATTTAGTTCTCATAAGCAGTTATTTAATGTGTATTCCTATTCTGTAGCTAGTTACTGTACAGTGTCTCGTCGACTGGTGGCAAAAGCTTTTGCTTCATACAGTGAGGATTTGGGTTTGATTCCCGGCGAGGGTGGAAACATTGGGTATGTTTCCTGCCACCAGTTGTCTATGTCCACCCATCGGTAAAAATGGGTACCTGGGTGTTAGTGGACTGGTGTGGGTGGCATCCTGGGTGTTAGTGGACTGGTGTGGGTCACATCCTGGGTGTTAGTGGACTGGTGTGGGTCACATCCTGGGTGTTAGTGGACTGGTGTGGGTCACATCCTGGGTGTTAGTGGACTGGTGTGGGTCACATCCTGGGTGTTAGTGGACTGGTGTGGGTCACATCCTGGGTGTTAGTGGACTGGTGTGGGTCACATCCTGGGTGTTAGTGGACTGGTGTGGGTCACATCCTGGGTGTTAGTGGACTGGTGTGGGTCACATCCTGGGTGTTAGTGGACTGGTGTGGGTCACATCCTGGGTATTAGTGGACTGGTGTGGGTCACATCCTGGGTGTTAGTGGACTGGTGTGGGTCACATCCTGGGTGTTAGTGGACTGGTGTGGGTCACATCCTGGGTGTTAGTGGACTGGTATGGGTCACATCCTGGGTGTTAGTGGACTGGTGTGGGTCACATCCTGGGTGTTAGTGGACTGGTGTGGGTCACATTCCTGGGTGTTAGTGGACTGGTGTGGGTCACATCCTGGGTGTTAGTGGACTGGTGTGGGTCACATCCTGGGTGTTAGTGGACTGGTGTGGGTCACATCCTGGGTATTAGTGGACTGGTGTGGGTCACATCCTGGGTATTAGTGGACTGGTGTGGGTTACATCTTGGGTGTTAGTGGACTGGTGTGGGTGGCATCCTGGGTGTTAGTGGACTGGTGTGGGTCACATCCTGGGTGTTAGTGGACTGGTGTGGGTCACATCCTGGGTGTTAGTGGACTGGTGTGGGTCACATCCTGGGTGTTAGTGGACTGGTATGGGTCACATCCTGGGTGTTAGTGGACTGGTGTGGGTCACATCCTGGGTGTTAGTGGACTGGTGTGGGTCACATCCTGGGTGTTAGTGGACTGGTGTGGGTCACATCCTGGGTGTTAGTGGACTGGTGTGGGTCACATCCTGGGTGTTAGTGGACTGGTGTGGGTCACATCCTGGGTATTAGTGGACTGGTGTGGGTCACATCCTGGGTATTAGTGGACTGGTGTGGGTTACATCTTGGGTGTTAGTGGACTGGTGTGGGTGGCATCCTGGGTGTTAGTGGACTGGTGTGGGTCACATCCTGGGTGTTAGTGGACTGGTGTGGGTCACATCCTGGGACAAAACTGACATAATTTGTGGGAAATGCTCAGCATAACAAGGTACTTTCTACATAGTAGTATGTCATTGATGTCAACTATGTTCTGTATACCTTGTACATGTATACCTTGTACATGTATACCTTGCACATGTATACCTTGTACATGTATACCTTGCACATGTATACCTTGTACATGTACAGGGCCGGATTACCACATAGGCAAACTAGGCATTTGCCTAGGGCCCCGCGCATTTGGGGGCCCCGCGGTCCCTACTTTAATAGCCTAATCTAGTAATACTATGCTGTCTTGAGTTTATTCTCTTTAAAATGCATGATTTAACAAGATAGTTATAATGGCTGTTGGTAAATGGTTTTGGTTGTCTTGATGTACTTTCCCTATTAAATTTAATCTAAATAGCCAGAATGTATTTAATTAGACCTTAACCCTTTATCGTGCTTGGCCGGGAAAATTCGGTATCAATTACGTGTTTTGGGGGCGTGTCATACTCCGTGCCCCGCGCGGCCAGCTTCCCGTTCTTTAGTTCCAACCAATCACAAGCCTTCCCTGAGTCTCTTCAGCTAAGTACAGTTCGCTTCTGCCGCCTTCCCATTGGTTGATAGATCAAAATATAAACACTGGTGGCTTGGCTCCGCCCACACACCCATTTTTCCCTCCACCCTTACTAATCTACTCTTGGATTATACATTCTACAATGTCGGTAAGTACTGATTGTTGTGTTTAGTGCTTACATGAATAGTTTAGGCATATTTTGATATATACCTAAAGTCCGTGTGAAGCATAATATGAGTGTAGCATGCAGTTGAAAAAAGTGCAAACATTTAATACCGAATTATTTCAGTCTTGCACGAGTTTCCGGGAATGTCCAATTTTAGTCAAATAAATATTTATAAAAAAATTTCAATTGCATATATGAACTCTGTAGTGGTCTGGATCTATACAGGAGGTTTCTATTGTCCTTCCAGATCAATGAGAAGTTGTTTTATGGGGAGCAGTCCACCAGCAGGTCGAGGTATGTCTGCGTTTCTGAAGAGAGTGACTCAGAAGCAGAGGTAGATGAACCAGAATTGCTGGATAGTGGTGATGAATACTTGCCACCGGATGCACAGGTGTCAAGTGATGATGAGGAGGAAGAAAGGCCAGCCAAAAAACAGAAATTAGTGAAGAAAAAGTAAGGTATTACGATTGCAACTATTGCAGCCACTCGAAGAAATTGGTCACATCCTCATTCCAGTGTTCTGTATGCAAAGTAAATCTGGATAAAGAGTGATAGAAATTGCTTCAGCGACTACCATACCATCAATTAGCAATATAGAATAATTGGTCATCCAAATGAATCTCAGGAATATAGGGATTGAAAGTTGCATCCCTTTGCAATTTGTCATTGTTGAGATTTGCTTCCTTTTTATATTTTTGTAACAATTAAAAAATGTTTTGATTCAAGTTCCATCTATGTTTTTTATATTGTCTGTTTGTATATTAAATTTAAAAAATTGTTTTGGTGTGTTTTATTAACAATTGCAAGTTTTGCAACATAAAATTTTTTAATCACTTTGTCGGGCGCAGACGGATATTTTCGGTCTCCGGAGATTAGCAATTGCTCGAAAACTAACCATCAGAAATCAATTTATATGGGAT
Source organism: Cherax quadricarinatus (assembly GCF_026875155.1). Taxonomy (NCBI): domain Eukaryota; kingdom Metazoa; phylum Arthropoda; class Malacostraca; order Decapoda; family Parastacidae; genus Cherax; species Cherax quadricarinatus. The sequence continues at coordinate 9,568,675 of NC_069480.1, forward strand.
CATTGAACTTGTATTGAGTTACTCTATCCACCATAGGGAGTTCAGTTCGAATTTCAAATTTTCGGACCCCTTGCGCGATGAAGGGTTAAACAGGCTCACACCGACCCCCACCCCCCCACCCCCAAGCTGGAAGGGGTCGCTTCGCTTATCCGTAACTCAAAGGGGCCCCGCCAATCTGAATAGCCTAGGGCCCGGAGACTTCTTAATCTGGCCCTGTACATGTATACCTTGAACTTGTAATAAATGAAGATATTATTATTATTTTTAATATTAAGTCTGCTTGCATTACCATGGGCTTTTCTCTGTATGACAGAAACATATAAAGCTAGCTAGCCCAGTGGCTAGTGCACGGTCTGGAGTTATGAGACTCTCTGACTGCGGGTTCAAACCTCACTTGCGGTATGGTTTGCTTGCAATTGTGTTATTACGATTTCGTGAGTCGAGTCAAACATATAAAGTTATGTGATGCCATGGAACATAAATGTCACTACAATGAACTACGTACGTATATTATATTTTAGTAAATTAATAATTTTTCATTTATTTGTTACAGGTCTGGATAGCAAAGCTTTAAACTGCTATATTACAAGATCACTGTATTACAAGATCACTATATTACAGGATCACTAGAGATAAGATCACGCCGCAGGTAAGTTCATTTTATTTTACAAGTAACTGAAGTGTTTGTATAGAGACTATTTACTAGTAATGGTAAGTTTTTTCAGGTACAGGTACACAAGTACAATTATCATACCTAGTATCATATGTGTAAATTACCAGAATTGTTAATTGTACTTGTATGTACCTGTACACTTACTAGTACTGTATATGGTAGACATGTTAGACATGTACCACTTTCATGATGTGTAGTAATCTCCAGTCATGTCATCTCCGGTTACTTTATTGTGGTTATCCTTACTCAGTTTTGTGGCTTTACTGATCGTGTAGGAAAAATTTATGTAGTAAGTGTCAGGGGCCCAAGACTGTTCAACTGCCTCCCAGCATACCTAAGGGGGATTACCAATAGACCCCTGACTGTCTTCAAGAAGGTGCTGGACAGGCACCTAAAGTCAGTATCTGACCAACCGGACTGTGGTTCATACGTCGGGTTGCATGTGGCCCTGATCCACCATGAGGCCTGGTCACAAACTGCGCCCCGGGAACTTTTACCTCCAAAACCCTCTCAAGGTATGTCCTTGACTTACAAAAGTGTTGAGACTCTTCGGTATTGTGTATCATATTATTGTGTATGATATCATTATACACAATTCAAAAGGTCCCCAGTGTTACACAAATAATCCGCACATAGAAAAGAGGAGCTTACGACAATGTTTCGGTCCGATTTGGACCATTTACAAAGTCACACTGTATTGTGCCTTTTGTTATATATGTCCCCAGTGTGATTGTAAGTTGAAAACTTATTATAGATATAGTGAACTGATAGTGAGGAAGAGCTTATAGCCAGGCCTCACTGTACAAATTGTTATTAACTTTAATCAAGGGTGTTGAGCCTGTAGGCCCGAGGCTGATGTGTGGGAGTACAAAATCTCGTGAAACTAATCAAAGGTATATCAAGGTATTTCCTGTAGCACATGGAGAGTGGGAGGCATTCAGGTTTGAGACAAGGGAGCAGGCATTGTCCAGTGCCTTGGATGCTTAACCCTTTGACTGCCGCAAGCCCCTTTCTGAAACTGTCATTCTGTGTCGCAAAATTTTTGGAAAAAAAAAATAATATTTTTTGTTGAAATGATAGAGAATCTTTTCCCGATGGTAATGACACCAAAAGTACGAAATTTGGTCGAAAACTCACGGAATTACGCTCCTGCGAAGTTAGTGGTCTCGGCGACATATACGCATCGGCGATTTCACCGACTTTGAGCCCTGTTTTTGGCCAATTCTGTTGTTCCAGTTGACCAAACTCATAGCTATTTCTTTAGAACTCCATTTTTTCTATCAGTTGAGTACAAGAAACTGCCCATTTACTGATTGGAACTACCCAATAAAGTGGTCAGAAATTGGCAATTTGGCCAATTTCACACAAATTAAAAAAGATGCCGATTTCAAAATAGGGTCCAGAATAAACAATGTAGACATTCTTGGCACTAAAATAACATATCCTCTGTTCATCAGTCACATCTCTAGGCTCCTCTTATATTACTATTGCTTTCTATTTTGATTTTTTATTCATACAAAAAATACAAAATTTACTCTTATGCAGACTACTGCATTATTGTTAAAATGGTATAAATAATATCAGTGCACTAGTGAAAGAATATCAGACTCCCCAGTTGACGTGTATTGGATGTGTGGTGTGATTTGCTTACTCCTGAACATTGGTAAAAATCAAACATTTCCGCTACTTTGAGCTCAATTTCAAGGTTGTTTTCATCGTGAAACTAATCAAAATCATCTCTATTTCTGTAATATGTTTTCAGTTCTATCACGTGAGACCATGAAAACGAGAGTACAGTGATAAATACTATACAAAAATACACCTCAAAGTTGGTGTTTTAATTAAAAAAAAAAGTTTTTTTTCTTCATTATGCACTGTGTGCTGCAGGATTTTTTTTTTATGTGGTGCACACTGACCACACAGACCCATTCTCTCACATGTGGGCCTACCAGCTTTCTCCTGCTTGATTTGAAGCCGCTAGAATTTATGCGTATTAATACATCTGAAACATTGGCTCGTAAGACGTATATATACGACCAAAACAGTCAAAGGGTTAATGAAGAGCGGTATATTGCATTTCACACAACAAAGAAGAAAAAATTTAATTACTAACCTTTGGACTTATATTGAGTGTCTACATGACCAGGTGTGGACTCTATGCAAGGGTTGCATAAGACATTGTTTCACTGTACGTCATCTCTTTTTCAAGTCAGATAAGACATTGTTTCACTGTACGTCATCTCTTTTTCAAGTCAGATAAGACATTGTTTCACTGTACATCATCTCTTTTTCAAGTCAGATAACGTTAAAAAAAACCTATTGTACAAGCAAATAACTTTTCTGATTAATGTTTCAATTTTTTTTTTATTGACACATTGGCCATTTACCACTAAGCTTGGGTAACCCAAAAAAAAAGAAGGAATATTTTAGAAAGATTTATTTCTTTGCGAAGGTTAGTGTGTAATTACAATTTTGGTTTGCTAAGTACAAAGAAAGTCGCTATCATGCCGGGACATTTTGGGCAGACTGATCCTAGTACATAATAACTACTCAAATCTAGACAAGATAACAGTGGTTAACTTTTATTAAAATTTATATTTAATTTTAATACTAATGTGAAATAGTTAAGGTAGAGGTTTATAATAATAATAATAATTTTTTTTTTTATTATTTATTATCACACCGGCCGATTCCCACCAAGGCAGGGTGGCCCGAAAAAGAAAAACTTTCACCATCATTCACTCCATCACTGTCTTGCCAGAAGGGTGCTTTACACTACAGTTTTTAAACTGCAACATTAACACCCCTCCTTCAGAGTGCAGGCACTGTACTTCCCATCTCCAGGACTCAAGTCCGGCCTGCCGGTTTCCCTGAACCCCTTCATAAATGTTACTTTGCTCACACTCCAACAGCACGTCAAGTATTAAAAACCATTTGTCTCCATTCACTCCTATCAAACACGCTCACGCATGCCTGCTGGAAGTCCAAGCCCCTCGCACACAAAACCTCCTTTACCCCCTCCCTCCAACCCTTCCTAGGCCGACCCCTACCCCGCCTTCCTTCCACTACAGACTGATACACTCTTGAAGTCATTCTGTTTCGCTCCATTCTCTCTACATGTCCGAATAATAATAATAATAATAATAATAATAATAATAATAATAATAATAATAATAATGAAGCAACAGAAAGGGAGGGGAATGATTTTCTATTTTTTAGCTAAAATACGTGTAAATTTTACCTTATCCCTAGTAATGACCCTCGTATTGTAGATAGTCTTAATGACCCTCGTGTAGTAGATAGTCTTTTTAGTATGATAATAAGATGTTATCTTCATTATAGAATAATAAGAAAATATTATAACCTTTATATTATAATAATAAGGTAAAAGGACCCCAATGGAAATAAGTCACTCTGTCTGACTTTTTTGGGTTATCCTAGGTTCTCTACACATATGCTGCTATGTATGATAATTCTATATAACTGTATTGTGTATACCTGAATAAATTTACTTACTTACTTACTTACTTACTAATAATAATAATATGGTCAGAAATTTACAATTTGGCCAATTTCACAAAAATTAAAAAATATGACAATTTCAAAATAGGGTCCAGAATGAACAATGCAGACATTCCTGGCTCTAAAATAACATTTTCTTTGTTCATCAGTCATGTCTCCAGGCCCCTCTGATATTACTCTTGCTTTCGATTTTAAATTTTTATTCAAGCAAAAAATAGAGGATTTACTGTTATGCAGACTACTGCAATATTGTAACAATTGTATAAATAATGTCAACCCATTCATGACTGCAAATCAGAATGGCTACTTGGACATTTATTGGAAAATGACATCATTTGTTTACTTTTGAACATCGGCAAAATTCAAACATTTCCCCTACTTTGAGCTCCATTTCCAGGTTCTTTTCATAGTAAAACCAATCAAAATCACCTGTATTTCTATAATGTGTTTTCCATTCTATCAAATGAGACCAAGAAAACGAGAATACATCAATAAATACTATACAAAAATAGACCACAAAGTCGGCATTTTAATTAAAAAAAATGGTCGGAGTTTTATGTTCTCATTATGTACTACGTGCTGCAGGATTTTTTTTATATGGTGCACACTGACCACACAGACCCATTCTCTCACATGTGGGCCTACCAGCTTTCTCCTACTTGATTTGAAGCCGCTAGAATTTATGAGTTTATATACGTCAAACACGGTGGCTCGTAAGACGTATATATACGACCAAAACAGTCAGAGGGTTAAACATGGCACTTACCTTTATTGAAGGCCGTTGTTGCTGGAAGGAAGGCAGGGAGGAAGGGAGAGGGAAGATAGGTTATTGTTTGGGAGGGGAATCCCCCTCCATAAGGACTAGGTACCAAGTCCTTATCTGGGGGTCTCTTTCCTCCTTTGCTTTTTACTGTCACTAGGACCAGCTTTAGAGTCACTAGATCCCTGTCGCACAAGATATCTATCCAGATAGGTCTTGTTTCTGGCGTCTCTTTAAGATTTGCCTAAAATGGGACATGGCATTGTCATTGTAAAAGTCACCAGCACAGATTGCAACAGCTTTCTCAGGGTGATGTTCCTCCACTAATGAATGCTCTTTAGTCCACTCTTTGGCATTTTCTTCCAAAAGAGGTCTGTTTCATCACAATGGAACACTTGTTGGGGTTGGAATTTTTCAGACTCTACATAACATTTGAATTCCCGCACGAATTTTTCAACCGCTTGTTCATCTGAACTGGCACCCTCGCTGTGCTTTACAACACTCTGTATGCCACTTCACTTGAAATTTTCAAACCAGTTTTTGCTGGTCTTAAATTCACCTACATCAGCACTTGTTTCAGGCACTTACTTTAAGAGGTCATCATGTAACTCTCTTGCCTATTCACAAATAGTTGACTTCACAACACTATCTCCTGCTTTTTCTCTCTGATCCACACTAACAACAATTTCTCCACTTCTTCAATTGTTTGGGATCTCTGTTTGGTTATTGCATTCACCCCTTTCACAACATCAGCTTCCATGACTTCTTTTCTCTTTGTCACACTGAAGCTGATTGTTGATGGCGACTTCCCGTACATCCTGTCGAGTTCAGCAATGCGTATGCCACTATCATATTTTCTTAGGATTTCTTTTTTCAGTTCTACGGTGTTCCTTACTTTCTTTACTAAAGCACTGGCACTAGGGGCTTTCTTTGGGGCCATGGTTGCTTATTTAGGAGTCACACATGATAAACAAGTGGCAAAAACGGTGGATTATCATGAAATGTTTCGTATGACCTGGCAGGATATGTTCACTGACCAAGAAATAATGCTACACTGGCTGAGAGTGCGTGCGGGAGGCGGCTTTATCTGCACTCTGGGGACTGGACAGGTTCCATACTATCGATGAAAACGGAGGTAATCGACGAAAACTAAAGCCAAAAATCAACGAAAAAAGTCGGCCCAAACCAAAATCAGCGATAACTAAGATCGATGAAAACCAAGGGTCCGCTGTAAGTGTATTTTTGTAAGTATTTTTGTAAGTGCATTTTTGGGGGTCTGAAACAGACTAATTTATATTATTCCTTATTGGAACAAATTCGTTCGGTATCGGCACTTGAACAGCCTTCTGGAACGAATTAAGTTCATAACTCGAGGTACCACTGTATTCTGAAGTAGTCTTTAAGCATTAGGATTAGTTTGCCCAAAATGCATAGCATACAAGTGCTTTCTTTTGTGTCTAACAATGTTTTATTACATGTAAACTACATTATTTTGTGCCGCATAAAAGAAATAAAAATTTGAATTTAAATTTTGAAGCATGGGAAGAACAGTAGCTTTTTCTCGTCTTTGTACAGTGCCTGTGGTATATTTGTGTTCTGACAGCTGGAGGACTCGTGCAGCCTCCATAACTCTTGTAATTGGTGAAATTCAGTGAGATCGTCATCGTTGGCTCCTACAGAGGAGTATACCTTTAGGGGGTTTCAGGAGTCGACGCCCCCACAGCCCGGTCTGTAATAAACAAACTTTATTTCTATAAAGTGGAATACAAGTGCTTCCCAACTTTACATTCTGATGATATTGAAAGTGAACATAGAAAAGAGTAAGGTGATGAGGGTATCAAATGATTTAGATAAAGAAAAATTGGATATCAAATTGGGGAGGAGGAGTATGGAAGAAGTAAATGTTTATTTATTTATTTATTTATTTATTTATTTAGTAATTTGAGCATACATACAGAGGTACAAAAAAATACAGGTAAGAGCAGCATGCCAAAGCCACTTATATGCATAGCATTACGGGCTGGCTTAAAATTAACTTAAGATTAACTAAGCAATGATGAAATCAGTGATAAAACATTATTGTAAACAGATAACTATAAAGCACAAATGAGTATTACAAAGACAGGTCATATGGTTGCATGCATTGTTGTACATTCAGTAGAATGGAGTATTCTGTTAGGTAGTGTATTTAAAAAAATAACAAAGTTAGATTGGGTTTTAGGTTTAACATTTGTGTGATATAATTGTGAGTAACATTTAGGATATACAATTTATAAGGTTCAGTTATTCAGTATTTATTTGGTTTTGAGTGAGTAAGTGATCTTTGAGAAGAGACTTGAATTTATAAACAGGTAGTGTTTCTTTTATATTTACAGGTAATGAATTCCAGATTTTAGGGCCTTTTATGTGCATTGAGTTTTTGCATAGCGTGAGATGGACACGAGGAACATCAAAGAGTGATCTGTGCCTTATGTTATGGTCATGTGTTCTGTTGAGGTTGGCAAGAAGATGTTTGAGGGGAGGGTTAATATCAGAGTTAAGTGTTCTATGTATGTAATAGGTGCAGTAATAAGTATGGATGTTTTGTATGGTGAGTAGGTTGAGTGTTTTGAATATTGGTGGAGTGTGTTGCCTGTAGTGAGAATTTGTTATCATTCTAACTGCAGCCTTTTGTTGGGTAATTAGTGGTCTGAGATGGTTAATTGTTGTTGAGCCCCATGCACAAATTCCATAGGTGAGATAGGGGTAAATAAGAGAGTGATATAGGGCCAGGAGGGCTGACTGTGGAACATAGTACCGTATCTTCGATAGTATGCCTACAGTCTTGGAAATTTTCTTAGAAATTTGTTGTATATGTGTATGAAATTTGAGTCTATTATCGAGGTGGATTCCTAAGAATTTTCCCTCTGTTAGCTTTGTGATAGGTGATCTGTTTATCGTTATGTTAAGAGGTACATCTGTAGCTCTGTTACCAAACTGAATGAAGTAGGTTTTGTCAATGTTTAGTGTAAGTTTGTTAGTCCTCATCCAGGTAGATATTTTCTGTAATTCAGTGTTTACAGTATTGGCTAGCGTGACTGGGCTCGGGTGAGAGAAGACGTATGTAGTGTCATCTGCAAAAAGTGTGGGTTTGAGTAATTGCGAAGCATTTGGTAGGTCATTTATGTATAGGAGAAAGAGAAGAGGGCCAAGGACACTTCCCTGTGGGACACCAACTGTAATTGGTTGAGCGGAAGAGCTTGCCCCATTTGCGTACACATATTGGCTTCTGTTGCTGAGGTATGACTTGAGGTAGTTGAGGGAGTGCCCTCTAATACCATAGTGTGACAATTTTACGTGGAGCAAGTCATTGTCAACTGTATCAAAAGCTTTACGTAAGTCAATGAAGATCCCCAGTGGACTTCTTTTTTCTCTATTGCAGTGTATATATGTTCTAGCATGTGTATAATAGCATCATTAGTATTTTTATTAGGCCTGAATCCAAATTGGCAGAGGTTGAGAATGTTTTGGGAGATGAGGTAGGAGTAGATTCGTTTATGAATTAATTTTTCGAAGATTTTTGAGAGAGGGTGTAAATTGGATATTGGCCTATAGTTATTCAACTCTGTTTGGTCTCCTCCTTTATGGATCAGGGTGACCCTTGCTATTTTGAGAACTGTAGGGAAGGTGGAGGATTCAATGGATTTGTTAAAGAGTGTTGCAATGATTGGTGATAGTACTTGTGACACTTTTTTGTATATAAAGGGTGGTAAGGTATTTAAATCTCCTGCCTTGTTTTTCAGTGCGTTGATAATAAGGGAGACTTCGTATGGGTTAGTCGGAGCTAGGAACAGTGTGTTCGGGTAGTTGCCAGTGAGGTAGTCATTTGGTGGGGTATCTGAGCTTGGGATTTTATTGGCAAGGTTTTGTCCTATAGTGGAGAAGAAATCATTGAGTCTGTTTGCTGTTTCTGTTGGTGGGAGTTGGGGTTCATCTGATTTTGCTAATTTTATTTCGCTATTTCGTGATATCTTTTTTGTTCCCAGAATTTCTGATAGGGTCTTCCAGGTCTTTTTTATATCACCTCATAAGTTGGATAATCTGTTCTCATAATACAATTTTTTTGCCCTTCTTATCAAGCTGGTTAGGATTGACGAGTAACGTTTTGTTTGGTCTCTGGTTATGTGACCCATTCTGTACTGTTTTTTCATATCGGTGTTTTGTATTTATGGATTTGAGAATGCTGGGTGTTAGCCAGGGACTATTCAGTCTCTTAGCTGTCATCTGTTTAGTTTTTTAGGGCAGTGCTTGTTATAGAGGTATTGGGTCTTTTTTAGAAAATTATTAAAACATTCGTCAATATCTGTATAGATTTCTAGCTCAGTGTGCCAGTCAATGTTTGTTACTGCTGTTGTGAAGTTATTAATGGCTGCCTCATTGTGAAGTCTGAAGGTGACTTTAGTAGTGTCTTGGGGTATTTTACCAAGAGTTGTTATGAGGAAAGTAGGGTAGTGGTCTGTGGTATTATCTGTAATTATGCCTAATTTTAAAGGGGATATGGTGTTGGTCCAAATGTGGTCAAGTAGGGAAACACTAGTCTCCGTAACTCTTGTAGGTTTTGTTACTGTTGGTAGCAACATACAGTTACTCATTGTGTTTGTGAATTCAGTAATGTGTGGGTCCTGGTCTTGCAGGAGATTTATATTGAAGTCACCTGAGAGTAGTAAGTGATCTTTGTTCATGCATGCATCAGTTATCGTACTTCCTAGGTTTTGACTAAATTGGCTAATGTTTGATTGTGGAACTCTGTAGATGTTTATCACTGTGAGAGGTTTTTGTAGGTATTTGGATTTGAATTTAGCTATTATATATTCCCCATGTTCATCCCTTGTGCAAGTATTAGTGATACATTCTAGTTGGTCTGAGTAGTATATAGCTGTGCCACCCCCTTGTTGATCTGGCCTACAGTTGTGTATGGCTGTGTAACCAGGAATGACATAGACATCTGTAGTATCAGGCTTTAGCCAGGTTTCAGTTAGTGTAATGATGGACATATTGGCATGCAAGGAATTTAGTAATGCTAGGAGGTCATCATAATGCTTGCTTAAAGATCTGATATTGTAGTTAAAGATAGTTATGTTGTTGTTGGCTCTGAGAAGTGCCTTTGATTGTTCTGCTGTGTAGTAATTACAGTAACTGTTTGATTCATTTAAGTCATTAAATAAGAGGTTGGTATCAGGATCAATGCTTGTAATCATAAGATTTGTAGTGAATCTATAGTTAGAATTAAGTAAAAAATAAAGTAAATATTCTAAAGCTAAAAAAAAATAGCACCTGAATTATTTAACAAATGTAAAAATAATGAGCTAAGGTAGTTTTTTAAAGCTAAAATAAAGGAGACAATATAAAAGGGACTAAAATAATTTGTGGTGAACAAATAAAGTGATGATCAAATAATGGAGCTTGGGAATATGATAGTAGGTAGTACTTTAAAGGTAATTCTTTAAAGTTAGAATTATAATATAAAATTATAATATAAAAGGGACTAATATAAGTTGTGGTGAACAATAAAGTGGTAATCAAATAATTGCACTAAGGTCTAATATAATGACTTGGGAGTTGACGTGTCGCCGGATGGATTTATGAAGGATGAGGTTAATCGTAGAATTGATGAGGGAAAAAAAGGTGAGTGGTGCATTGAGGTATATGTTGAGTCAAAAAACGTTATCTATGGAGGCAAAGAAGGGAATGTATGAAAGTGTAGTAGTACCAACACTCTTATATGGATGTGAAGCTTGGGTTGTGAATGCAGCAGCGAGGAGACGGTTGGAGGCAGTGGAGATGTCCTGTCTAAGAGCAATGTGTGGTGTAAATATTATGCAGAAAATTCGGAGTGTGGAAATTAGGAGAAGGTGTGAAGTTAATAAAAGCATTAGTCAGAGGGCTGAAGAGGGGTTGTTGAGGTGGTTTGGTCATTTAGAAAGAATGGATTAAAGTAAATGACATGGAGAGTGTATAAATCTGTAGAGGAAGGAAGGCGGGGTAGGGGTCGTCCTCGAAAAGGTTGGAGGGAGGGGGTAAAGGAGGTTTTGTGGGCGAGGGGCTTGGACTTCCAGCAGGCGTGCATGAGCGTGTTAGATAGGAGTGAATGGAGACGAATGGTATTTGGGACCTGACGATCTGTTGGAGTGTGAGCAGGGTAATATTTAGTGAAGGGATTCAGGGAAACCGGTTATATTTATATAGCCGGACTTGAGTCCTGGAAATGGGAAGTACAATGCCTGCACTTTAAAGGAGAGGTTTGGGATATTGGCAGTTTGGAGGGATATGTTGTGTATCTTTATAGGTATATGCTTCTAAACTGTTGTATTCTGAGCACCTCTGCAAAAACAGTGATAATGTGTGAGTGTGGTGAAAGTGTTGAATGATGATGAAAGTATTTTTTTGGGGGGGATTTTCTTTCTTTTTTGGGTCACCCTGCCTCAGTGGGAGACGGCCGACTTGTTGCAAAAAAAAAAATGATAAATAAGTAAATAAATAACTACCATCACTGAATATGTAAATAAACTAATAATTACTGTAACTAAATAGCAGCATCGAAAAGTAAATAAATTAATAAAAGTTTATCGTTTCAATAAATGTACAGTACAAGAAAAAGTTTTACAGTTTTATTATACCATCATAAAGACAAAATACGTAAGTCGAACCATCGTAAAGCAAGAAGCATCTGTATATTATTATTCACTTAGGTTGATTGAGATATATCATTACTTTATAGAAAGACCCTTTTTACACAGAGTATTTTGGGCTGACGGACGTTTTAGATCCATTTATTTTATTTGATGTTTACGTGAAATTCAGTGATCGATCTTATTTCAATTACAAATTGAATTTCTGCCATTTTAGTACATGTTTAAATGTGAAAATAAAAGTAATGTGAAACAAGGACAGGTGTGCTAGCCAAAAAATGTGTTAAAGGAGGGATTTTTAGGTAATTAAGGAGAATAAACCCCAGTTATAATATTTGACATTGCAAACCTCAACTCAGAAATCTTAACTATTCTGTACTGCCTGTACTTGTGTGACATCTGGCCGAATGGAGGTGTACCATAGCTCGATCGCTAGCGCACTCAGCTCACACACTGATGTCCAGTGTTCGAATCTCCGGTACGGCTGGAAAACTTTAGGGACGTCTTTTCATAAGACACCTGCTGCCTCTGTTCACCCATCAGTATAAAATGGGTAACTGGGTGTTAGTCGACTGGTGTGGGTCGCATCCTGGGACAAATCTGACCCAGTTTAACAAAAAAAGGCACAATACTGTAACTAGAACAAATAACCTGCACATAGAAGAGAGGAACTTACAATGATGTTTCGGTCCGACTTGGACCATTTACAAAGTCACACTAACAGAAAGGAGAGAAGGAGGGAGTATTTATAGGGCAGCAGACATTGACGGGAGCAAGAGAGGTAGTAGCGGAGTCAAATACTAAGAAAGAGGAGCACTGCAAGGGAGCTAGAGGCCCACAGAGGGTAGGAGCAAGAACACAGATGGGGGGGGGAATAAAAAACAAATACCCAAGGCAGAAGAAAGAAAATCCAAAGGAAAAAGGGGAAAAGGGAAGAGGGAGAAGGGAAAAAAAAGAATCAGGTTAAGTCACGGGTGTTCTGAAGTTTGGAGCATTTTACAATGTAGTGGGAGAGGAAGGCATCTACAGAGACGAAGCCAGGACTAAGATTCATACAAGGAAAGTTGTGTATTAGAGAGGATTCAACCAGATGGCAACAGTGAAAGTTAGAAGTAGGTAAGACAGTTTTAGCAGAAGACCAGTGAACAGGATGACTGTGATCTCTGATATGACAAGAGAGCATTGTTAGTGTCGGCAAGCTTAACACTACTTTTGTGCTCCCTAAGTCTGTCAGAAAGAGATCGGCCAGTTTCTCCAAAGTACTGAAGAGGACAGGAGGAACAAGAAATAGAGTAGACACCAGGAGCATCTATTGAGGGAGGAGAGGTATGAACTAGATTAGTGCAAAGAGTATTAGTCTAAATCTTAAAACTTCAAATCTAGATGCCCAAAGTTCATTCATAATTAATACTACATTATAGTATAAATACCTACCCAAAACAATACTGAATTACACCCAATTGTAACATTCTCATTCTGTAAACTAAACAACTCATAATGTTATATTCCCATAAAATAGAGTAAAATTACTGTCTACTATAAATAAAAAAAAAAGCTGTACGTACAACTTAAACTATGATCAATTCCTTTAGTATTAAGTAGTCTGTAAGTCATTAAATTTAATCTGCCCATAATGCCTAGGCATGATAGTGCCTCTTTGCACTGCAACTCATTATTGTAATTTCATAATCTCAATATAATCTTGCAAAGAAATAAATTTTGTTTGTTTTGTTTACTAGAAAGACCGCAAATGTAGGGAAGACAGAGGACAGAAGAGTTCTCAGGAGTAGAGAGTTTGGGAGAGAAGAAATTACGTTTATCACGTGAGAAGGCAGAGTCTATGACATGGGAAGGGTAGCCAAGCTGGGAAAATGAATTATGAAGTGTGGAAATTTCTGATTGAAGGAACTGAGGATCATATATGCGGAGAGCACGGAGAAAGAGGGAGATAAGAACACTTTTCTTGACAGAGGAAGCATGATGAGAAAGTAGTGAATGTACATGCCACTGTGCATAGGCTTGGCGACTGTGCATAGACTTGACGACTGTGCATAGGCTTGGCAACTGCGCATAGACTTGCTGTACACGGAAAAACCTGCATCTGAGCAGTGGACATGAACATCAAGGAAAGGCAGCAAGGAATTAGATTCCCATTCAGCTTTAAACTTAATGGAAGGGGCAAGATTATTAAGAGCATCAAGAAATGGAAGAGACAAGAGTCATGAGGCCACAGAGCAAAGATGTCATCTACATAGCGGAGCCAGAGTGAAGGTCGCACATCGATAGTAGGAAGTAGAACAGTTGAAATATTCCATGTAAAGATCAGCAAGGATAGGAGATAGAGGAGAGCCCATACAGGTTATTTGTGTTCTGACCTAATTTGCCCGAAATGCTCAGCATAACAAGCGGCTTTCTCTATAGTAGTACGTATGTCGTTGATGTCAGCAGCAGTCTGTATTTATTTTGTATTTATTTATTATTAATTTGGACATGTTACATAGATGTACAAAGAAATACAGTGGTTAAGTGTAACATGCCAAAAGCCCCTTGTATGCAGAGCATTATGGGCAGGCTTAAAATTAAGTTAAGATTAACTAAGCAATGATATATTCAGTGGTAAAAATTATAGTAAACAAATAACAATTAAGCACAAATGAGTATTTCAAAGACAGATCATATGGTCATTTGATGAGTTACTGTGCATTCAATAGAATGGAGTAACGAACGAACGAAGAAGACGACCAGAGCTGTCGTGAGATGGGAAGGAAGAAGGATGAGGAAGGATGGAAATACTGGAAAAGGATGGGAAGGAGGGGAAGAGGAGGAAACAAGGCAAGTGGCCCAACCACTTTGGGACATTTGGTACAGAAGTACTGAAGGCATAGATGGAGAGGCTTGAATGATGTCGGTACTTGGCTCACTAGGAGAGGATGGCGAAGGCGGCGGCAGGAGCTGGGAGTGTCAGGAGGCAGCAAGCAGGATGAGTTGTATTGGTCAGGGTCAGCTTGAGGTGTGTTAGGCTACTGTCCCATTCAAAAGAGTCTGGAACTTCGGTATTGGCATGTGCATGATTCTAAATTTGCGGTCAGGGTCGATCTCTGGAACCTTAACCCTTAAATGGTCCAAACGTATATATACGTTTTTTCAACATCTGAAAGTGTAAAAAATGTAGATCTTCTTTTTTGTTTTACATCTGAAAACGTGTAAAAAAAACTTTTATCTACAGTTTATTTTTTGTTACATTTGAAAATATGTTAAAAAAAGTAGATCTACTTTTGTAGCTACGAATTTGAACGTCAATTTGTTTGGACCGTTTAAAGGTTAAGGAGACTGATGAGTTCTCTGAGGAAGAGAAAACGTGATGGTCTACAGACGTACTTGACTTCGTCACTCTGGAGGAGTGGGATCAATGTCTGTGCATCCATTTCTTTAGGATAATCAGGAGTAGTGAAGAAATAGACTCCACGTATCGTATTATATTGTTTATCCTTAGAGTGAGAGACAAGTGAAGTCGTTGATTGGTCAGTTTTGTTGGTGCTGGAAGACGAGGATGCTGTTCATGTCTTGACAGATGTGGTGGCTGGTGTTGGAGGTGGTTTCTCATTGGTGGAGGAAGGTGAAGGCATGTGAGGCAGTGAAGGCTCTGATTGGTTCTTGGCAGTGGCGGTGGTTGGAGGAGATGGTGGTCTCTCATTGGTGGATTGCGAAGTACAGCCGGTGGCTTCTGCAGAAATCAAATCTTGCAAGTCATCTGGTGCCTCGAAGCTGACAATTTTTGGAATAATCTTCAAAACATCAGCTGAAGCAGGACTAGCTGGGAAGTTGAATGATGGCAGATTGTTGAGGGCAAGAATTTCATTCATAGTTGTATTAAAACAACCCGGGTTAGCTGCATTTTGCATGTGTGCATACATCAGGCAGTAGTAGAGTCTTGTGGAAATATCGTCTGGTAGAGGAGAGGCGGTGGGTGGTGGAGGTTGCTGAGTGGCTTGTAGAATCTTGGTGGTGGTCGTCTGAAGCTTAGCTATAGCAGCATAAGTAGGAGAGTTTCCTGTAGACTTCTTAGTTTCTTCTTTCAGTTTCTTAGAGAGGATATCCTTGCATACAGGACATTTGGCTGCAAGAGTATGCTGATCACTATTACAGTTGATGCAGGTGGGAGCAGCAGTGGAAGTGCAAGAACGAAAGTCGTGATCTACAGACCCACAGGTGGAACATATCTTCTTATTCTTCACGTGACAGTTGGCAGTAGAGTGACTCTACGAGTAACATGTTCAACAAGGTGTTATGTAAGTGAATCGTTCAGGTTCAATCTGTCGAGGGTTGATGAAGTAGTAAGAGATGGCCAGGCCATCAGACAGTGCTCTGGTCGCCATGGTAACGTCCAGAAACGTGACCTTCAGCATCGAGGAAGCGGTGGGGATCTTTACAACAGAGTCAAGCTTGGCCCAAGTGTTGAGGTCTTCAAATGATGATGTAATTTCCTCAATAGACATGTTCGTGATTAGCCTGTCAAGGCGTTTCATGAACACAAAGCATTTTGCACGCATGTATGGTGACGTGGAGATGGTGAAACCGCGGTCTTCTAATGTCTTCATGGCTGTAGGTGTAAGTACTTTGTCAGCTTCAGCATCATAGAGAAAGGTGACGATGAAGGCTTCTTTCAGCGAAGTAATCTTGGAGAATTTGGAGTGAAGACAAGTGCTGAGTGAGGTTGCAAGCTCAAGCTTCGTGACATCGTCAACGACAGCAGACTTGGGCTTAATTCTCACACAGTGAGACATCGTGGAGATGGTAGAGGTTCCCCTCCCCAACGGGGATCGTAGGGAGACTGTGCAAGTAAGGAGAGCTGCTATGACCTGCCGAGGCGAGAGTCAGAAGCAGAATTGTGTGTCAGTGGAGTATTCTGTTAGGTAATGTAATTAAAAAGACAAAGTTTGATAGGGTCACAGGTTATAATTTATGAGATACAGTTATGCAGTATTTATTTAGTTGTGAGTGAGTAAGTGGTTTTTAAGAAGAGACTTGAATTTATAAATGGACAGTGTTTCTTCTATGTTCACAGGTAATGAATTCCAGATTTTTGGCCCTTTTATGTGCATTGAGTTTTTGCATATTGTGAGATTTACACGAGGAACATCAGAGTGATCTGTGCCTTGTGTTATGGTCATGTGTTATGTAGAGGTTGGTAAGGAGAAGTTTGAGGGGAAGATTTATATCCGAGTTAAGTGTTCTATGTGTGTAGTGGGTACAATAATAAGTATGGATGTTTTGTATGGTGAGCAGGTTTAGAGTTTTGAATATTGGTGGAGTGTGCTGCCTGTAGTGGGAATTTGTTATCGTTCTTACTGCAGCCTTTTGTTGGTAATTAATGGTCTGAGATGGTTTATTGTTGTTGAGCCCCATGCACAAATTACATAGGTGAGATAGGGGTAAATAAGTGAGTGATACAGGGCCAGGAGGGCTGACTGTGGAACATAGTACCGTATCTTCGATAGTATGTCTACGGTCTTGGAAATTTTCTTGGAAATTTGTTGTATATGTGTTTGAAATTTGAGTCTATTATCAAGGTGGATTCCTAAGAATTTTCCCTCTGTGAGTTTTGTGATAGGTGATTCATTTAGCATTATGTTAAGAGGGACGTCTGTAGTTCTGTTTCCAAACTGAATGAAGTAGGTTTTGTCAATGTTTAGAGTAAGTTTGTTGGTCATCATCCAGGTAGATATTTTCTGTAATTCGGTATTTACAGTATTGGCTAGTATGACTGAGCTTGGGTGAGAGAAGACGTATGTAGTGTCATCTGCAGATAGTGTGGGTTTGAGTAGTTGTGATGCATTTGGTAGGTCGGTTATGTAAATGAGAAAGAGAAGAGGGCCAAGGACACTTCCCTGTGGGACGCCAACTGTAATTGGCTGTGCGGAAGAGTTTGCTCCATTTGTGTACACATATTGGCTTCTGTTGCTGAGGTATGACTTTAGGTAGTTGAGGGAGTGCCCTCTTATACCATAGTACAACAATTTTATGTGCAATAAATCATGGTCAACTGTATCAAAAGCTTTTCGTAAATCAATGAAGATCCCCAGTGGGACTTCTTTTTTCTCTAGTGTAGTGTATATTTGTGTAAGCATGTGTGTAATAGCATTATTCGTATTTTTATTAGGCCTGAACCCAAACTGACAGGGGTTGAGTATGTTGTGGGAGATGAGGTAGAAATAGATTCGCTTATGAATTAATTTTTCAAAGATTTT
The DNA here is from genome assembly GCF_026875155.1 of Cherax quadricarinatus. NCBI lineage: Eukaryota > Metazoa > Arthropoda > Malacostraca > Decapoda > Parastacidae > Cherax > Cherax quadricarinatus. The sequence continues at coordinate 9,586,546 of NC_069480.1, forward strand.
AGAGAGAGGGTATAAGTTGGATATTTTTCTTATAGTTATTCAAGTCTGTTTGGTTTCCTCCTTTATGTATCAGGGTGACCATTGCTATTTTGAGAACTGTAGGTACATGTATACCTTGTACATGTATTTGTAGAAATAAAGATGGTAATAAAGTTGGTAGAATTACCGACAATATGTAAAGTAAAAGGACACAAGTGCAACTAATGTGACATTTATTGTGGCAACGTTTCGCTCTCCAGGAGCTTTATCAAGCCATTCTGGCTTGATAAAGCTCCTGGAGAGCGAAACGTTGCCACAATAAATGTCACATTAGTTGCACTTGTATCCTTTTACTTTACAGAAATAAAGATACAATTATTATAATGTTCGTTGGTGCAGATGCAACATGTGCAGGGCCGAGTCTTGCCCTGGTCTGAGGTAATGTTGGTAAATAATTTTGCTAATTTCACGAATTGTTAAGCATTTATAAATCTTTTACATACATGGTTGGATGAAATGAAGCAACTGGAACACCAGCTCGTGGCCTGGTGGCTGAAGCTCTCCCTTCACATGGTGAGGGTCCAAGTTTGATTCCTGGTGAGGGTGGAAACATTGGGTGTGTTTCCTTAAACCCATCAGTATAAAATGGGTACCTGGGTATTATTGGACTGATGTGGGTCACATCCTGGGACAAAAATTTACATAATTTGCCCTAAATGCTCAGGATAACAAGGGGCTTTCTATACAATAGTACAGTGGACCCCCACCTAAGGATATTATTTCAATCCAGAAGTCTGTTTGGGTGCTGTTATAGACCGAATTTGTTCCCATAAGAAATATTGTGAATTAGATTAGTCCGTTTTAGACCCCCAAAAATACACCTACAAAAGCACTTACAAAAATACACTTACATAATTGGTCGAATTGGGAGCTGATCATTAGGCGGGGGTCCACTGTACGTCATTGATGTCAACTAGGCCTGTATACCTTGTATGTTCATGTACTTGTAGAAATAAAAACATTATTATTATTATAAGCCTGGTGCTCCAGGGTATGGTAACAATGTCTAGCATCAACTGGGCACCCATACTTACCATATTTTCCAGCATATAAAGTGCACTTTTTTCCTCCACGAGAAGTCTTGGAAAATCATCCTGCACCTGATACGCTCAAGGTCAGGGTTAAGGGTAGACTCTGGGTTACACTTTAGCAGTTGTTAACTAATGTTACATTACAACTCCTTGGAAACATCATCTTAAATGTCTTGTATGCTTCTGCACCTTATATGCCAGAAAATACAGTAAGTGGGATCTTGTTGAGTGGTGTAGTATTGCATACTTGTATGCAAAGTGTGTAGGTTCAAGTCTTGCCTTCATTTTAGAGAATGTTTGTTGAACAGATTTCAACTTTTGAATGGGGAGGTTGTGTGTTGTCTGGAACCTGACTGAGTGATCATTCTAATTTGCATGTTTTTGAGTAATTACAGGATTAAGGTGATTTGCTGTTGTAGATCCTCGGGCACAAATACTGTATGTGAGGTAAAGTTGTTCGAGATACACAGCATATTTTAGAAAGTATGTCTACTCTCTTCTCCATGGGGAAGTGGAACAGAATACTTCCTCCGTAAGCTATGCGTGTCATAAGAGGCAACTAAAATGCCGGGAGCAAGGGATTAGTAACCCCTTTTCCTGTATGCATTACTAAAATTGAAAAGAGAAATTTTTGTTTTTCGTTTTGGGCCACCTTGCTTTGGCGGGATATGGCCAGTTTGTTGAAAGAAAGAAGTCTACTCTTTTGGAAATATTCCTAGAAATGTGCTAGATGGTTGAATTGTAGCTGTCTGTTGATGTATGTATTATCTGTATGTTGACATTAATATCTGTCCCCGAACATTATGTAGGTCTTGTCGTTTCAGGTTTGAGTTTGTTGTCATTTTACTGGACATTCTAAGATGCTCAATATTAAGGGGTATGCCAAAGTATCACTCAAACTATTGGTAGAGGAGGCTGTTGATTAACCAGGTTATGAATATCACGGCCAGTGCATTATCTGCAGTAGCAGCCTGGTTGATCAAGCAAGCATCAGACAAGCCTGGCCCAAGGCTGGGCTGCAGTAGGAAGACTTGAAAGCCTTCATTGGTATATCAGAGGTTAGGAGTGTGCAGAGGCAGGGATTAGTAGAGGTCTGTGTTTATGCAACAGGTCATTTTCTCTTGAAAAATCAAAGTCTGTGTCAGAAGGATCTTTAGTATGAGTGTGTTGGGATGGTGTAGACATTTGAAGTGAATTGTGATTACCAGCTGATACACAAGACAGGCTCTTAAGATATGGACTAGAAAGTAAAAGGACACAAGTGCAACTAATGTGACATTGTATTGTGGCAACGTTTCACTCTCCAGGAGCTTTGTCAAGCCGTTACGGCTTTACTTTTACTTTACATATTGTCGGTAATTCTTCCAAAATATATACAAGATATGGACTGACAGCGCCATCTCACAATCCTTCCAGAGCTGTGTTGTCATTTTGCATGTATCCAATTCATAAGTGTGAGAGTGCAGTTTCCTAAGTTCGGCATTGTTGGGAAGAGGATAGCCAAAATCCCAAATGTGGTTTGATAGAAAACAACTTGTTATCTTTCAACTTATACCGGTGGCTTAGTGGCTAAAGCTCCCGCTTCACACACAGAGGGCCCAGGTTCAATTTCCGGCGGGTGGAAACATTCCGGCACGTTTCCTTACACTTGTCCTGTTCACCTAACAGCAAATAAGTACCTGGGTGTTAGTCGACTGGTGTGGGTCTCATTCTGAGGGACAAGATTGAGGACCCCAATGGAAATAAGTTAGACAGTCCTTGATGACGCACTGACTTTCTTGGGTTATCCTGGGTGGCTAACCCTCTGGGGTTAAAAATCCAAATGAACTCTTATCTTATCTTATCTTTACCCGTGTTTATCCCCATTACCATGGCTAGGTTGCTATACTCTCCAATCTCGTCTGGGAACTTACAGGGTCAAGTAACCTATGTAGATTCAAATCATCCAGCACATGGGGGAGGATCGAGCTACCAGACACATCCTTGAGGGAAGATAGTAGTGATAAGTCTTCCTCACCTCAGTTCTTCATCCTGAGAAAACAATGTGTTGGATCTTCCATGTCTTCCTCTGCACATGACAAATACAGTGGACCCCCGGTTAACGAACTTTTTTCATTCCAGAAGTATGTTCAGGTGCCAGTACTGACCGAATTTTTTCCCACAAGGAATATTGTGAAGTAGATTAGTCCATTTCAGACCCCCAAACATACACGTACAAACGCACTTACATAAATACACTTACATAATTGGTCGCATTTGGAGGTGATCGTTATGCGGGGGGTCCACTGTACATTAGTACAAATAGGAAGTGCATCTCTCTGGAACTCAGCCACATCATGGCACCCATGTCATGGGTTGAGCACTTAACATCAGTTATTTATTAAGTTATTTATAAGGCACTTGGTCAGTTTGGATAGGTCTGTTAGGGTCAGTGAGGCTAGGCAGGGAGTGTTTGTAGCAGGCAGACAGGGAGTGTAGCAGACAGGGAGGGAGTTTAGCGGCAGCGAGGATAGTGTTACAGGCAGGCAGGGAGTGTAGCAAGGCAGTGAGGGAGTGTAGAGGCAGGGTGAGAGTGTAGGCAGCAGTGAGGGAGTGTAGCCGCAGGAAAGGGAGTGTAGCAGGCAGGCAGGGAGCGTCGCAGGCGTGAGGGGAGTGTAGCAGGCAGGCCGGGAGTGTAGGCAGGCAGGCAGGGAGTGTAGCAGGCAGGCAGGGAGTGTAGCAGGCAAACAGGAAGTTTAGCAGGCAGAGAGGGAGTGTAGCAGGCAGGCTCAGGGACGAGTAGCAGGCAGTGATGGAGTGTAGGCAGGAGGCAGGGAGTGTAGCAGGCCAGGCAGTGAGTGAGGCAGGCAGGCACGGCGTGTAGAGGACGGACAGGAGAGTGTAGCAGGCAGGCAGTGAGTGTAGCAGGCAGGCAGGGAGTCTAGCAGGCACTGAGGGAGTGTAGCAGGCAGGTAAGGAGTGTAGCAGGCAGTGAGGGTGTGTAGCAGGCAGGCAGGGAGTGTAGCAGGCAGTGAAGGAGTGTAGAAGGCAGGCAGGGAGTGTAGCAGGCAGTGAGGGAGTGTAGCAGGCAGGCAGGGAGTGTAGCAGGCAGGCAGGGAATGTAGCAGGCAGGCAGGGAGTGTAGCAGGCAAACAGGAAGTTTAGCAGGCAGAGAGGGAGTGTAGCAGGCAGGCAGGGAGTGTAGCAGGCAGTGAGGGAGTGTAGCAGGCAGGCAGGGAGTGTAGCAGGCAGGCAGTGAGTGTAGCAGGCAGGCACGGAGTGTAGCAGGCGGACAGGGAGTGTAGCAGGCAGGCAGTGAGTGTAGCAGGCAGGCAGGGAGTCTAGCAGGCACTGAGGGAGTGTAGCAGGCAGGTAAGGAGTGTAGCAGGCAGTGAGGGTGTGTAGCAGGCAGGCAGGGAGTGTAGCAGGCATGAGGGAGTGTATAGCAGGCAGGCAGGGGGTTTATAGAGGCAGTGAGGGAGTGTAGCGCCAGGACAGGAGTGTAGCAGACGTGGGTGACTGTAGCAGGCAGGCAGGGGAGTGTTTTAGCAGGCTGTGAGGGTGTTGTAGCAGGCCAGGCAGGGAGTTGATAGCAGGCAGTGAGGGGTGTTGAGCAGGCGGGGTTTGTGCAGGCAGGCAGGCAGGGTGTGTAGCAGGCTTGGCAGGGAGTGTAGCTGCAGTGAGGGAGTGTAGCAGGCAGGCACGGAGTGTAGCAGGCAGGACGGAGTGTAGAGGCAGGAGGGAGTGTAGCAGGCAGTGTTAAGGGAGTGTAGCAGCGCAGAGGGACGTGTAGAGGCATGGCATGGAGTTTAGCAGGCAGTGAGGGGAGTGTAGCAGGCGGCAGGGATGTAACTGCAGTCAGAGATTGTAGCAGGCAGTCAGGGATGTAGCAGGCAGACAGGGAGTGTACAGGCAGCAGGGAGTGTGTGAGCAGGCAGCAGGGAAGTGTAGAAAGAGGCAGGGAGTTTGTAGCAGGCAGTGAGGGAGTGTAGCTCGGCAGGGAAGGAGTGTTGCAGGCAGTGAGGAGCTGTAGCAGCAGTGAGGGAGGTGAGGCAGGTGAGGGAGTGTAGCAGGCAGTGAGGGGAGTGTGCAGGCAGGCAGGGAGTGTAGCAGGCAGGCAAGGAGAGTGTAGCAGACAGGGGGGAGTTTTGCAGGCAGCGAGATAGTGTTACAGGCTAGGCAGGGAGTGTAGCAGGCGTGAGGGAGTGTAGCAGGCAGGCTGAGAGTTGCTGTAGAGGCAGTGGGGAGTGTAGCCAAGATGCAGGGAGTGTAGCAGGGCGGCAGGGGGTAGCAGGGCAGTGAGGGAGTGATAGCAGGCAGGCAGCGGAAGGATGTGTAGAGGCAGTGAGGGTGTGTAGAGGCAGCAGGGAGTGTAGCTGGCAAGTGCTGAAGGAGTGTAAGAAGCAGGCAGGGGGTGTAGCAGGCAGTGGAGGAGTGTAGCAGGCAGGCAGGGAGTGTAGCAGGCAGGCAGGGGAATGTAGCAGGTAGCAGGGAGTGTAGCAGGCAAAAAGGAAGTTTGCAGGCAGAGAGGAGTGTAGCAGGCAGCAGGAGTGTTAGCAGGCCAGTGAGGGAGTGTAGCAGCAGGCCAGGGAGTGTAAGCAGGAGGCAGTGAGTGTAGAGGGCAGGCACGGTTGTAAGCAGGCGGACAGAAGAGTGTAGCAGGCAGGCAGAGTGAGTATTGTAGCAGGCAGGCAGGGAGTCTAGCAGGCACTGAGGGACGTGTAGCAGGCAGGAAGGGAGCTTGTAGTGGCAGTGAGGGAGTGTAGCGCAGGCTAGGGGAGTGTTGGAGGCATTGAGGGAGTGTAGCAGGCAAGGCAGGGAGTGTAGCAGCAGGTGAGGACGTGTGTAGCCAGGCAGCAGGGAGTGTAGCAGGCGGCAGGGTGTTAGCAGGCATTGAGGGAGCTGTAGCAGGCAGACACGGAGTGTAGCAGGCAGGCAGGGAGTGTAGCAGGCAGGCAGGGAGTGTAGCAGGCAGTGAGGGAGTGTAGCAGGCAGGCAGGGAGTGTAGCAGGCAGGCAGGGAGTGTAGCAGGCAGTGAGGGAGTGTAGCAGGCCGGCAGGGAGTGTAAGAGGCAGTGAGGGAGTGTAGCAGGCAGGCAGGGGAGTGTGCCCAGCAGTGAGGGTTGTGTAGCAGGACGCAGGGAGTGTAGCAGGCAGTGGGGAGTGTAGCTGGCGCCAGGGGGTGTTGTAGCAGGCAGTGGAGGGAGTGTAGCATGCAGGCACGGAGTGTTGTAGAGGCAGGCAGGGGTGTAGCAGGCAGGCAGGGAGTGTAGCAGGCAGTGAGGGAGTGTAGCAGGCAGGCAGGGAGTGTAGCATGCAGGCAGGGAGTGTAGCAGGCAGTGAGGGAGTGCGGCACTCCGGCAGGGAGTGTAGGAGGCAGTGAGGGAGTGTAGCAGGCAGGAGGGCGAGTAGCAGGCAGGCAGGGTGTGTAGCAGGCAGCAGGGGAGTGTAGCCGGCAGGCGGGGAGTCGTAGCAGGCAGGCAGGGAGTGTAACAGGCAGTGAGGGAGTGTAGCAGACAGGCATGGAGTGTAGCAGGCAGGTAGGGAGTGTAGCAGGAAGGTAGGGAGTGTAGCAGGCAGCAAGGGTGTGTTAGCAGCAGTGAGGTGTGTAGCAAAGCAGTGTGAGGGAGGTGTAGAGGACAGTGACGGAGTTTTGCAGCAGTGAGGGAGTGTAGCAGGCAAGCAGGGAGTGTAGCAGGCAGGCAGAGAGTGTACCAGGCAGGCTGGGAGTTTAGCAGGCAGTGAGATAGTGTAGAAGACAGGCAGGGAGTGTAGCAGGCAGTGGAGGGAGTGTAGCGGCAGGAAGGGAGGGTAGCTGGCAGTGAGGAGTGTAGCAGCAGGCAGGGAGTGTAGAGCAGTGAGGGTGTGTGAAAGCAAGGCAGCAAGGAGGTGTAGAGTGCACGTGAAGGAGTGTAGAGGCAAGTGAGGAGTTTGTGTAGCAAGCAGGCAGGGCAGGGAGTGGTAAGGCAGGCAGTGAAAGGAGTGTAGAGGCAGCAGGAGTGTTCCATATAGCAGGAAGGGGCAGGGAGTGTAGCAGGCAGGCAGGGAGTGTAGCAGGCATGAGGGAGTGTAGGCAGGCAGGCAGGGAGTGTAGCAGCGCAGGCAGGGAGTGTAGCAGGACAGTGACGGAGTGTAGCAGGCAAGGCAGGAGATGTAACAGGCAGGTAGGGAGTGTAGCAGGCAGTGAGGGGAGTTGTAGAGGCAGGCAGGGAGTGTAGCAGGCAGCAGGCAGGCAGGGAGTGTAGCAGGCAGGGCAGGGAGTGTAAGGGAGTTGCAGGCGTGTACACAGACGTGTAGCAGTATAAGGCAGGGAGTGAGCAGGAATGCAGGAAGTGTATAGGAAGACTGGAGTGTATGTGAGCAGGGAATGCAGGGAGGTAGCAGGGAGGCAGGGAAGTGTAGCAGGAAGGCAGGAGTGTACCAGGAATGGGAAGGCAGGGGAGTGTAGCATGCAGGCTGGCAGGGGGGTGTAGCAGGCAGGCAGGTAGTGTAGCAGGCAGGCAAGGAGTGTTAGCAGGCAGGACAGGGAGTTTAGAGGAAGCCAGGGAGTGTAGCAGGCAGGCAAGGAGTTAGTAGCAGCATGACAGGGAGAGTATCATAGGAAAGGCTGCGAGTGAGCAGGGAGGAAGGCAGGCAGGCAGGGAGTGTAGCAGGAAGCCAGGGAGTGTAGCAGGCAGGCAAGGAGTGCAGCAGGCAGACAGGGAGTGTATCAAGGAGGCAGCGAGTGTAGCAGGGAGGCAGGGAGTGTAGCAGGAAGGGAAGGAGTGTGGCAGCAAGGCACGGAGTGTACATAAGAACATAAGAAAGAAGGAACATTGCAACAGGTCTACTGATCCATGCAGAGCAGATCCATGTCACCTCCCCCCCCCCCCCCCGATTAGCCCAGTGACCTACTAAGTCTGGTCACTTCCACTTAAGGAAGGAGCACGGCATCACACCTAGTAGCACACGCTAGTCAGGTCCAACTCACACCCACCCACACCCACTCATGTATTTATCTAACGTATTTTTAAAACTACACAATGTTTTAGCCTTGATACGGTTACTTGGAGTTTGTTCCACTATCCACAACTCTATTACAAACCATACCTTTCCTATTTCTTTCTGAATCTGAATTTTTCAAATTAAAACATTGCTGCGAATCCTGTCTTGGCTGGAAATTTTTCAGCCGCAAAACTTACATCCCCTTTATTTTATTCATGTTTTCCATTTATACACCTCGATCATATTCCCCCTATTTCTACGCCTTTCGAGAGAGTGTAGATTCAGGGCCCTTCAGTCTATTTCATAGGAAAGATTATGATACATGGGATCAACTTTGTATCCTCCTCTGTACCGTTTGCCGAGCATTTTATCCATTCTGTAATACGGTGACCAGAACTTAGCAGCATAATCTAACTGGGGTAAACAAGGATATATAGAGTTGAAGAACAACCTGAGGAACTTCTATTATTTATACTTCTAGATAATGAAGCCAAGAATTCTGTTAGCTTTTTGCGAACACTTATGCACTGTTGTCTTGGTTTCAGATTACTGCTAACCAGAACTCCTAAATCTTTTTCGCAATCAGTAATATTAAGATCTACATTATTTAGTTTATATGTGGCATGGTTATTTTCCTGTTCAACATTTAGAACTTTGCATTTGTCTATATTAAACTGCATCTGCCACTTCTCCGACCACTGCATCAGTCTATTCAAATCATTCTGGAGTGCTCTAATGTCCTTATTAGAATGAACTGGCCAGCCTATTTTGGTGTCATCAGCAAATTTGCTTATGTCGCTATTTACTCCCTCATCTATGTCGTTTATGTAAATTGTGAACAACAGTGGGCCCAACACTGACCCCTGAGGAACATCGCTTGTGACGTGCCCCAGGCAGGGAGTGTAGCAGGCAGGCATGGAGTGTAGCAGGCAGTCAGGGCATGTAGCAGGCAGGCAGGGAGTGTAGCAAGCAGTCAGAGAGTGTAGCAGGCAGTCAGGGCATGTAGCAGGCAGACAGGGAGTGTAGCAGGCAGTGAGGGAGTGTAGCAGGCAGGCAGGGAGTGTAGCAGGCAGTGAGGGAGTGCCTCTTTAGCAGGCAGGAGGGAGAGGTGATTGTAGCAGGCTGTGAGGGAAGTGTAGCAGGGCAGGCAGGGAGTGTAGCAGGCAGTGAGGGAGTGTTGCAGGGCAGGCAGGCAGGACGTGTAGCAGGCAGGCATGGAGTGTAGCAGGCAGTGAGAGTGTGTGGCAGGCAGGGCAGGGTAGTGTAGCAGGCAGGCAGTTGAGTGTAGCAGGCAGGCGGGAGTGTAGCAGGCAGTGAGGGAGTGTAGCAGGCAGGCAGGGAGTGTAGCAGGCAGTGAGGGAGTGTAGCAGGCAGGCAGGGAGTGTAGCAGGCAGTGAGGGAGTATGTAGCAGGCAGGACGGAGTGTAGCAGCAGGCATGGAGTGTAGCAAGGCAGTGAGAGAGTGTAGCAGGCGCAGGGAGTGTTGCAGGCATGCTGGGAGTGTAGCAGGCCAGTGAGAGAGTGTTGCAGGCAGGCAGGGAGTGTTAGCAGGCAGGGCATGGAGTGTAGAGGCAGTGAGGAGGTTGTTAGCAGGCAGGCAGGGAGTGTAGCAAGCAGTCAAATGAGGCTGTAGCAGGGCAGTAGGGCATGTAGCAGGCAGGCACAGGGAGTGTAGCAGGCAGGCAGGGGTGTAGCAGGAAGGCAGGGAGTGTCGCAGGCAGGCTGGGAGTGTAGCAGCAGGGAGTGTAGCAGGCAGGCAGGAGTTGTAGAAGGCAGGCAGGGAGTGTTAGCAGGCAGTGAGGGAGTGTAGCAGAAGGCAGGAGTGTAGCAGGAGTTAGGGAATGTAGCAGGAAGGCAGGGAGATGTAGCAGGGCAGGAAGGTAGTGTAGCAGGGCGTGAGGGATGCAGCAAGCGATGAGTGATGGAGTGTAGCAGCAGTGAGGGAGTGTAGTTGGCCAGTGAGGGTGTTGTTGCAGGCAGGCAGCGAGTGTAGCAGGCACGGCAGGGAGTGTAGCAGACAGGGAGCGAGTTTAGCAGGCAGCGAGATAGTGTTACAGGCAGGCAGGGAGTGTAGCAGGGCAATGGGGAGGTAGCAGGCAGGCAGGGAGTGTAGCAGGAAGTGAGGGTGTTGTAGCAGGCCAAGCGGAGCTGTAGCAAGCAGTAGAGAGTGTAGCAGGCGTCAGGGCATGTAGCAGGCAGACAAGGACAGGGAGTGTAGCAGCAGGCAGGCGGAGTGTAGCAGGCAGGCAGGGAGTGTAGCGCAGTGTGGGAGTGTAGCTGGCGGAGGAGTGTAGCAGGAGGCAGGGAGTGTAGCAGGCAGGCAGGCGAGTGTAGCAGGCAGCAGGGAGTGTAAGAAGGTGGCAGGGAAGTGTAGCAGGCGTGAGGGAGGTGTGTAGCAGACAGGCAGGGGAGTGTAGCTGGCAGGTAGGAATGTAAGCAGGAACCACGGAGTGTAGAGCAGGAGGAGTGTTAGCAGGCAGTGAGGTGAGTGTGCAGGGCAGGCAGGGAGATGTAGCAGGCAGGCTGGGAGTGTAGCAGGCAGGACAGGGAGTGTAGCAGGCAGGGCACGGGGAGTGTAGATGGCAGGCGGGAGTGTAGCAGGCAGTGAGGAGTGTAGAGACAGCAGGGAGTGTAGCAGGCAGGTAGGGAAGTAGTGGAAAGGCCGGGAGTGTAGCAGGCAGGAATGGGTGTAGCGGCATGTGAGGGGAGTTGTAGCAAGCAGTGAGGGAGTGTAGCATGCAGTGAGGTGTGTAGCAGGCGTGCGCAGGCAGTGTAGCAGGCAGGCAGGGAGTGTAGCAGGCAGGCAGGGAGTGTAGCAGACAGGGAGGGAGTTTAGCAGGCAGCGAGATAGTGTTACAGGCAGGCAAGGAGTGTAGCAGGCAGTGAGGGAGTGTAGCAGGCAGGCAGGGAGTGTAGCAGGCAGTGAGGGAGTGTAGCAGGCAGGCAGGGAGTGTAGCAAGCAGTCAGAGAGTGTAGCAGGCAGTCAGGGCATGTAGCAGGCAGACAGGGAGTGTAGCAGGCAGGCAGGGAGTGTAGCAGGCAGGCAGGGAGTGTAGCAGGCAAGTGAGGGGTGCCCCATAGAGGCAGGCAGGGAGTGTAGACAGGCGGGCAGGGAGTGTAGCAGGCTGGCAGGATGGGTAGCAGGCAGGCAGGGAGTGTAGAAGGCAGGCAGGGAGTGTAGCAGGCAGTGAGGGAGTGTAGCAGACAGGCAGGGAGTGTAGCAGGCAGGTAGGGAATGTAGCAGGAAGCAGGGAGTGTAGCAGGCAGGAAGAGGAAGTGTTGCAGGCCAGTGAGGGGGGTAGCAGGCAGGCAGGGGGTGTAGCAGTGTTAGCGGCAGGCAGGGAGTGTAGCAGGCTAAGGCAGGGTGTGTACCAGGAGCAGGGGTGTAGCAGGCAGTGAGGGAGTGTAGCAGACAGGCAGGGAGTGTAGCAGGCAGTGAGGGAGGGTAGCAAGCAGTGAGGGAGTTTAGCAGGCCAGTTGTGGGGTGTAGCAGCATTGAGGAGTGTAGAAAGCAGTGAGGGTTGTAGCAGGCAGTGTGGGAGTGTAGCAGGCAGTGAGGAGTGTAGCAGCAGGCAGGGAGTGTAGCAGGCAGGCAGGGAGGGTAGCAGACAGGGAGGGAGTTTAGCAGGCAGCGAGATAGTGTTACTGGCAGACAGGGAGGTGTAGCAGGCAGATGAGGAGTGTAGCTAGGCAGGCAGGGACGTGTTGCAGGCAGTGAGGAGTTGTAGCAGCAGGCAGGGAGTGTAGCAGGCGTGAGGAGTGTAGCAGGCAGCAGGGACGTGTAGCAGGGCGGCAGGAGTGTAGTAGGCAGTGATATGGTGTGTAGCAGGCAGGCAGGCGAGTGTATAGAAGGCAGTGCAGGAGTGTAGAGGCAGGCAGGGAGTGTGCAGGCAGTGAGGGAGTGTAGCAGGCAGGCAGGGAGTGTGTAGGCAGGCAGGGAACTGTAGCGGCAGGCAGGGAGTTGTTTCCCACCAATCCCCTCTGTAGAGGCAGCAGATAGTTTAGCAGGCAGAGAGGGAGTGTGTAGCAGCAGGCAGGGAGTGTGTAGCAGGCTGGCAGGGAGTGTAGCATGCAGTGAGGGAGTGTAGCAGGCCAGGTCAGGGGGAGTGTAGCAGGCAGGCAGTAGTGTGCAGCAGGCACGGCAGTGTAAGAGGCGGACAGGGAGTGTAGAGGCAGGCAGTGGTGTAGCAGGCAGGCAGGTGAGTGTAGAGGGAACTGAGGGATGGTGTAGCAGGCAGGGCAGTACGTGTAGCAGCAGTGAGGATGTGTAGAGGCAGGCAGGGAGTGTGTAGGCAGCATTGAAGGGACGGTAGCAGCATGCAGGGAGTGTAGCAGGCAGTGGGGAGTGTAGCAGGCAGGCAGAGAGTGAAGCAGGCATGGCAGGGAGTGTAGCAGGCAGGCAGGAGTGTAGCAGGCAGTGAGGGGAGTGTAGCAGGCAGACTACTGGTGTGTAGCAGGCAGGAGGGAGTGTAGCATGGCAGGCAGGGAGGTAGCAGGTAGTGACGGGAGTGTAGCAGGCTGCAGGGAGTGTCAGCAGGCAAGGCAGGAGTGTAGGGCAGGCAGTGAGGGAGTGTAGCAGGCAGAGGCACGGGTGTAGCGAGGCAGGCAAGGAGTGTAGCAGGCAGGGCAGGGTTAGTGTAGCAGGCAGTGGGGATGTAGCAGGCAGGCAGGGAGTTGTGGCAGGCCAGGCATGAGGTGTGCAGCGTGAGGGAGTGTAGCTAGGCAGGAAGGGAGTGTAGAAGCAGGCAGGGAGTGTAGAGGCAGGCAGGGAGTGTAGCAGCAGTGATGGGACGTGTTAGCAGCAGGCGGGAGTGTAGCAGGCAGGCAGGGAGTTTGTAGCAGGCACGGCTGGGAGTGTAGCAGGAGGAGGGATGTGGTAGAAGGCAGGCAGGGAGTGTAGGCAGGCAGTGAGGGAGTGTAGTGACAGGCAGGAGTTGTAGCTGGCAGCAGGGTGTGTAGCAAGGCCAGTGAGGGTCGGTAGGCAGGCATGGAAGGAGTGTAGCAGGCAGGCAGGGAGTGTAGCAGGAGGCAGGATGTAGCAGGCTGTCAGGGAGTGTAGCAGGCAGGCAGGGAGTGTAGCAGGCAGGCAGGGAGTGTAGCAGGCAGGCAGGGAGTGTAGCAGGCAGTGAGGGAGTGTAGCAGGCAGGCAGGGAGTGTAGCAGGCAGGGAGGGAGTGTAGCAGGCAGTGAGGGTGTAGCAGGCCGGCAGGAGTGTAAGAGGTAGTGAGGGAGTGTAGGAAACCAGACAGGAGTTGTAGCAGACAGTGAGGGAGTGTTAGCAGGCAGGCAGGGAGTGTAGCACGGGTAGTGAGGTGTGTTAGCAGACAGGCAGGGAGTTGTAGCTAGGCCAGTGAGGGAGTGTAGCAGTCAGCAGGCGGTTTGTGCAGGAGGCAGGGTGGTGTAGCAGGCAGGCAGGCGGAGTGTAGCGGCATGCAGGGAGTGTAGCAGGCAGTGAAGGGACAAGTGTTAGCAGCAGGCAGGAGTGTACAGGCAGGCAGGGAGTGTAAGCAGGAGGCAAGAGAGTCGCCGGCGTGCGGGAGTGTAGCAGGCAAGGCAGGGAGTGTTAGCAAGCAGTCAGAGAGTGTAGCAGGCAGTCAGGGCATGTAGCAGGCAGACAGGGAGTGTAGCAGGCAGGCAGGGAGTGTAGCAGGCAGTGAGGGAGTGTAGCAGGCAGTGAGGGTGTGTAGCAGGCAGGCAGGGAGTGTAGCAGGCAGGCAGGGAGTGTAGCAGGCAGGCAGGGAGTGTAGCAGGCAGGCAGGGAGTGTAGAAGGCAGGCAGGGAGTGTAGCAGGCAGTGAGGGAGTGTAGGAGACAGGCAGGGAGTGTAGCAGGCAGGTAGGGAATGTAGCAGGAAGGCAGGGAGTTTAGCAGGCAGGAAGGGAGTGTAGCAGGCAGTGAGGGAGTGTAGCAAGCAGTGAGGGAGTGTAGCAGGCAGTGACGGAGTGTAGCAGGCAGTGAGGGAGTGTAGCAGGCAGGCAGGGAGTGTAGCAGGCAGGCAGGGAGCGTAGCAGACAGGGAGGGAGTTTAGCAGGCAGCGAGATAGTGATACAGGCAGGCAGGGAGTGTAGCAGGCAGTGAGGGAGTGTAGCAGGCAGGCAGGGAGTGTAGCAGGCAGTGAGGGAGTGTAGCAGGCAGGCAGGGAGCGTAGCAGGCAGGGAGGGAGTGTAGCAGGCAGGCAGGGAGGTAAGCAGCAGTAGAGGTGTGAGCAGGCAGGCATACGGGTGTGTAGCAGGCAGTGAAGGATGTAGAGGCAGCAGGGAGTGTAGCAGGCAGTGAGGGAGTGTAGCAGGGGGGGGGGGGGCAGGCAGGGAGTGTAAGGCAGGCAGGAATGTAGCAGGCAGGCAGGGAGTGTAGCAGGCAGGCAGGGAGTGTAGCAGGCAGGCAGGGAGTGTAGCAGGCAGGCAGGGAGTGTAGCAGGCAGGCAGGGAGTGTAGCAGGCAGTGATGGGAGTGATGTAGAGACAGGCAGGTGAGTTAGAGGCACGCAGGGAGTGTAGCAGGGCAGTGAGGATGTGTAAGCAGGCAGGCAGGATGAGTGTAGCAGGCAGGCAGGAGTGTAGCAGGCAGGCAGGAGGGTAGCAGGCAGTAAGGGAGTGTGCAGGCAGACACGGAGTGTAGCAGGCAGGCAGGGAGTGTAGCAGGCAGGCAGGGAGTGTAGCAGGCAGTGAGGGAGTGTATCAGGCAGGCAGGGAGTGTAGCAGGCACGCAGGGAGTGTAGCAGGCAGTGAGGGAGTGTAGCAGGCCGGCAGGGAGTGTAAGAGGCAGTGAGGGAGTGTAGCAGGCAGGCAGGGAGTGTAGCAGGTAGTGAGGGTGTGTAGCAGACAGGCAGGGAGTGTAGCAGGCAGTGAGGGAGTGTAGCAGGCAGGCAGAGGGTGTAGCAGGCAGGCAGGCAGGGAGTGTAGCAGGCAGGCAGGGAGGTGTAGCAGGCCAGTGAGGGAGGGTAGCAGCCAGGCACGGGTGTAGCAGGCAGCAGGAGTGTAGCAGGCAGGCAAGGAGTGTAGCGGCATTGAGTGAGTGTAGCAGGGCTAGGCGGCAGGGAGTGTAGCAAGCAGTCAGAGAGTGTAGGCAGGCAGTCAGGGCATGTAGCAGGCCACGACAGGGAGTTGTAGCAGGAGGCAGGAGTGTAGCAGGCAGGGAGGGAGTGTAGCAGTCAGTGAGGGAGTGTAGCAGGCAGGCAGGGAGTGTAGCAGGCAGGCAGGGAGTGTAGAAGGCAGGCAGGGAGTGTAGCAGGCAGTGAGGGAAGTGTAGGAGGACGGGCAGGAGTGTAGCAGGAAGGTAGGGAATTGTAGCAGGAAGGCAGGGAGTTTAGGACAGTCAGGAAGGGAGTGTAGAGGCAGTGAGGAGTGCAGCAAGAAGTGAGGGAGGTGTATAGCAGGCAGTTTGTGGGAGTGTAGCAGGCAGTGAGGGAGTGTAGCAGGCAGGCAGGGAGTGTAGCAGGCAGGCAGGGAGCGTAGCAGACAGGGAGGGAGTTTAGCAGGCAGCGAGATAGTCATACAGGCAGGCAGGGAGGAGTGTAGCAGGCTGTGAGGGATGTGTAGCAGGCAGGCAGGAGATGTAGCAGGCAGTGGGGAGTAGTGTAGAGCGGCAGGGAGTGTAGCAGGCAGTGAGGGAGTGTAGCAGGCAGGCAGGGAGTGTAGCAGGCAGTGAGGGTGTGTAGCAGGCAGGCAGGGAGTGTAGCAGGCAGTGAAGGAGTGTAGAAGGCAGGCAGGGAGTGTAGCAGGCAGTGAGGGAGTGTAGCAGGCAGGCAGGGAGTGTAGCAGGCAGGCAGGGAGTGTAGCAGGCAGTGAGGGAGTGTAGCAGGCAGGCAGGAAATTTAGAGGCAGAGGAGTGTAGAGGCATGCAGGGAGTGTAGCAGGCAGGCAGGGAGTGTAGCAGGCAGTGAGGGAGTGTAGCAGGCAGGCAGGGAGTGTAGCAGGCAGGCAGTGAGTGTAGCAGGCAGGCACGGAGTGTAGCAGGCGGACAGGGAGTGTAGCAGGCAGGCAGTGAGTGTAGCAGGCAGGCAGGGAGTGTAGCAGGCACTGAGGGAGTGTAGCAGGCAGGCAGGGAGTGTAGCAGGCAGTGAGGGTGTGTAGCAGGCAGGCCAGGGATGAGCAGTCATTGACGGGAGTGAAGCAGGCAGGCAGGGAGGGGTAGCAGGCAGGCAGGGCGTGTAGCAGGCAGGCAGGGAGTGTAGCGCAGTGAGGGAGGTGTAGCTGGCAGACGACGGAGTGGTAGCAGGCAGGCAGGGAGTGTAGCAGGCAGGCAGGGAGTGTAGCAGGCAGTGAGGGAGTGTAGCAGGCAGGCAGGGAGTGTAGCAGGCAGGCAGGGAGTGTAGCAGGCAGTGAGGGAGTGTAGCAGGCCGGCAGGGAGTGTAAGAGGCAGTGAGGGATTGTAGCAGGCAGGCAGGGAGTGTAGCAGACAGTGAGGGAGTGTAGCAGGCAGGCAGGGAATGTAGCAGGCAGTGACGGTGTGTAGCAGACAGGCAGGGAGTGTAGCAAGCAGAGAGGGAGTGTAGCAGGCAGGCAGGGGGTGTAGCAGGCAGTGAGGGAGTGTAGCAGGCAGGCACGGAGTGTAGCAGGCAGGCAGGGAGTGTAGCAGGCAGGAGGGAGTGTAGCAGGCAGGCAGGGGAGGTGTAGCAGGCAGTGCAGGGAGTGTAGAGGCAGGTGAGGGAGTGTAGGCAGGCCGCAGGGAGTGTTAGCAGGGAGGCAGGGAGTGTAGCCAGGCTGGCAGGGAGTGTAGCAGGCACGGTGGGAGTGTAACAGGCAGTGAGGGGAGTGTTAGAAGGCAGGAAGGGAGTGTAGCAGGCAGTGAGAGCGTGTAGCAGCAGCAGGGAGTGTAGAGGCGGGGCCCCAGTTTGAGTGTTTTTTTTGTTAGCAGGCAGGCACGGAGTGTAGCAGGCGGGGCCAGGGAGTGTAGCAGGCAGGCAGTGAGTGTAGCAGGCGGCAGGGAGTGTAGCAGGCACTGAGAGGGCGTGTAGAGGCAGGCAGGGAGTGTAGGCAGGCAGTGAGGGTGTGTAAAGCAGGCAGGCAGGAGTGTGCAGGCTATTGAGGAGTTGTGTAGCAGGCAGGCAGGCAGTGAGGGAGTGTTTGCAGGCAGTTGGGAGGTGTAGCAGGCCAGACAGGGAGGTTGTGCAGGCAGGCAGGGAGTGTAGCAGGCTAGTGAGGGAGTGTAGCAGGCAGACACGGTGTTGTAGCTGGCAGGCAGGGAAGTGTAGCAGGCAGGCAGGAGTGTAGCAGTAGTGATGGAGTGTAGCAGGCAGGCAGGTGAGATGTTGCAGGAGGCCAGGGAGTGTAGCAGCAGTGAGGGATGTGTTAGTGGCCGGCAGGGGGAGTGTAAGAGGCAGTGAGGGAGTGTAGCAGGCAGGCAGGGAGTGTAGCAGACAGTGAGGGAGTGTAGCAGGCAGGCAGGGAGTGTAGCAGGCAGTGAGGGTGTGTAGAAGACAGGCAGTGGAGGTGTAGCAGGCAGTGTGGGAGTGTAGCAGGCAGCAAGGGGAGTTTGTGGCAGCAGTGAGGGAGTTGTAGAAGGCAGGCAGGAGTTGTTGCAGGCAGGCAGGGGAGTGTAGACAGGCAGACAGGGAGTGTAGCAGCAGTGAGGGTGTGTAGCAGGCCGGCAGGGAGTGTAGGCAGGCAGGCAGGGACCTGTAAAGGCTGGCAGGGAGTGTAACAGGCGTGAGGGAGTGTAGTCAGACAGGCAGGGAGTGTGAGGCAGGTAGGGAGTGTAGCGGAAGGTAGGGAGTGTTTGGCACGGAAGCAAGGAGTGTAGCAAGCATGAGGGCGTGTGGCAGGGAGTGTTGTTGCAGGCAGGCTGGAGTTTGTACAGGCAGGCAGGAAGTTTAGCAGGCATTGGGTAGTGTAGAAGACAGGCAGGGAGTGTAGCAGGCAGTGAGGGAGTGTAGCAGGCAGGCAGGGAGTGTAGCAGGCAGTGAGGGAGTGTAGC
This sequence comes from Cherax quadricarinatus, assembly GCF_026875155.1. Taxonomy (NCBI): domain Eukaryota; kingdom Metazoa; phylum Arthropoda; class Malacostraca; order Decapoda; family Parastacidae; genus Cherax; species Cherax quadricarinatus. The sequence continues at coordinate 9,604,490 of NC_069480.1, forward strand.
AGGCAGGCAGGGAGTGTAGCAGGCAGTGAGGGTGTGTAGCAAAGCAGGCAAGGCAGGAGTGTAGCAGGCAGTGAGGAGTGTAGAAGGCAAGCAGAAGGAAGTGTTGAGGCAGGCAGGAGTGAGTGTAGCAGGCCAGGCAAATGGGAGGTTGTACCAGGCAGTGAGGGAGTGTAGCAGGCAGGCAGGAGAGTGTAGCACGCAGGCAGGGTGTAGCAGGTAGTGAGGGAGTGTAGCTGGCAGGAGGGGAGTGTAGGACAGGAGGCGGCGAGTGTAGCAGGTAGTGAGGAGTGCGTAGAAGGCAGGCAGGGAGTTTGTTGCAGGCGCAGGCAGGCAGGGAGTGTAGAGGCAGGCTGGGAGTGTAGCAGGCAGGGAGCGCAGCAGGGCAGGCAGGTGAGTGTAGCAGGCAGTGGAGGGAGTGTAGAAGGCATGCAGGGAGTGTAGCAGGCAGGCAGAGTGTAGCAGGCAGTGGGGAGTGTTGAACAGTCAGCAGGGAGTTGTAGCAGGCAGGGGGACTTCTGTAGCCAGGCAGGCACGGAGTGTAGCAGGCGTACAGGGAGTGTAAAACAGGCAGGCATGGATGTGTAGCAGGCGGGACAGGGAGTGTAGCAGGCAGGCAGTGAGGTGGTTAGAGGCTGCAGGAGTGTGCAGGCCGTGCGGGATGTAGCAGGCAGGCCAGGGTGTGTGTAGAGCAGTGGGGGGGGGGCCAGTGAGGGTGTGTGGAGAGCAGGCAGGGGAGTGTAGCAGGCAGGCAGGGAGTGTAGCAGGAGTGATGAAGTGTAGCAGGCAGGCAGGGAGTGTAGCAGGCAGGCAGGGAGTGTTGCAGGCAGGCAGAGAGTTGTAGCAGGCAGTGAGGGAGGTGTAGCGGGGAGGCAGGAAGGTTCGTATTTAGCAGGCTGGGCAGGGAGTGTAGAAGGCAGTGAGGGAGTGTAGCAGGTGAGGCAGGGTGTAGCAGGCAGGCAGGGAGTGTAGAGGCAGGCGGGAGTGTAGCAGGCGGGCCGGGATGTTGCAGAAGGCAGTGAGGGAGTGTAGCAGGCCGGCAGGGTGTGTAGGAGGCAGTCAGGGAGTGTAGCAGGCAGGCAGGGAGTGTAGCAGGCAGTGAGGGGACGTCTGTTGCAGGCAGGCAGGAGGGTGTGTAGCAGTCAGATAGGCAGGAGTGTGTAGCTCGGCAGACAGGGAAGTTAGCAGGCAGTGAGGAGTGTAGCAGGCAAGCACGAGTGTAGCAGGCAGGCAGGAGTGTACGCAGGTTGGCAGGGAGTGTAGCAGGCAGTGGGTGAGTAGCAGGGCAGACAGGGAGAGTATTGCAGGCAGGCAAGGGAGGTAAGAGGCAGTAGGGAGGGTAGAAGGCGGCAGGGAGTGTAGAAGGCAGCAGGGAGTTGTAGCAGGTAGGCAGGGTGTGTAGAAGGCACTGTGAGGAGTGTAGAGAAGGCAGGGAGTGTAGCAGGCAAGGCAGGGAGTGTAAGCAGGCAAGTGAGGGTGTGTTGAAGGCCGGAAGGGCAGTGTAAGAGGCAGTGTGGGAGTGTAGAAGGCAGGCCAGTGAGTGTAGCAGACAGTGAGGGAGGTTGTAGCAGGCATGCAGGGAATGTAGCAGGCAGTGAGGTTGTGTAGCAGACAGGCAGGGAAGGTGTAGCAGGCTGTGAGGGAGTGTAGCAGGCAGGCCCAGGGGGTGTAGCAGGCAGTGAGGGGATGTAGCAGCCAGACAGGAGTGTATCAGACAGTGAGGGACTGTAGCAGCAGGCAGGGAGTGTCGCCGGCCCAGTTGCAGGGGTGTAGCAGACAGGCAGGGAAGTGTGCAGAGCAGTGAGGGAGATGTAGCAGGTCAGGCAGGGGGTGTAGCAGACGTTGAGGGAGTGTAGTATGCAGAAAGTGAGGAGTGTCAGCAGGAGTGAGGGAGTGTAGCAGGCAGTGAGGGAGTGTAGCAGGCTAGGCAGGGAGTGTAGCAGGCAGGCAGGGAGTGTAGCAGACAGGGAGGGAGTTTAGCGGCAGCGAGGATAGTGTTACAGGCAGGCAGGGAGTGTAGCAAGGCAGTGAGGGAGTGTAGAGGCAGGGTGAGAGTGTAGGCAGCAGTGAGGGAGTGTAGCCGCAGGAAAGGGAGTGTAGCAGGCAGGCAGGGAGCGTCGCAGGCGTGAGGGGAGTGTAGCAGGCAGGCCGGGAGTGTAGGCAGGCAGGCAGGGAGACTGTAGCAGGCAGGAGGGAGTGTAGCAGGCAAACAGGAAGTTTAGCAGGCAGAGGAGGGAGTGTAGCAGGCAGGCTCAGGGACGAGTAGCAGGCAGTGATGGAGTGTAGGCAGGAGGCAGGGAGTGTAGCAGGCCAGGCAGTGAGTGAGGCAGGCAGGCACGGCGTGTAGAGGACGGACAGGAGAGTGTAGCAGGCAGCAGTGAGTGTAGAAGGCAGGCAGGGAGTCTAGCAGGCACTGAGGGAGTGTAGCAGGCAGGCAGGGAGTGTAGCAGGCAGTGAGGGTGTGTAGCAGGCAGGCAGGGAGTGTAGCAGGCAGTGAAGGAGTGTAGCAGGCAGGCAGGGGAGTGTAGCAGGCAGTGAGGGAGTGTAGCAGGCAGGCAGGGAGTGTAGCAGGCAGGCAGGGAATGTAGCAGGCAGGCAGGGAGTGTATAGCAGAGGCAAACAGAGTTTAGCAGGCAGTGAGGGAGTGTAGCAGGCAGGCAGGGAGTGTAGCAGGCAGTGAGGGAGTGTAGCAGGCAGGCAGGGAGTGTAGCAGGCAGGCAGGGAGTGTAGCAGGCAGGCACGGAGTGTAGCAGGCGGACAGGGAGTGTAGCAGGCAGGCAGTGAGTGTAGCAGGCAGGCAGGGAGTGTAGCAGGCACTGAGGGAGTTGTAGCAGGCAGGTAAGGAGTGTAGCAGGCAGTGAGGTGTTGTTGTAGCTGGCAGGAGGGAGTGTAGCAGGCATGAGGGAGTGTATAGCAGGCAGGCAGGGGGTTTATAGAGGCAGTGAGGGAGTGTAGCGCCAGGACAGGAGTGTAGCAGACGTGGGTGACTGTAGCAGGCAGGCAGGGGAGTGTTTTAGCAGGCTGTGAGGGTGTTGTAGCAGGCCAGGCAGGGAGTTGATAGCAGGCAGTGAGGGGTGTTGAGCAGGCGGGGTTTGTGCAGGCAGGCAGGCAGGGTGTGTAGCAGGCTTGGCAGGGAGTGTAGCTGCAGTGAGGGAGTGTAGCAGGCAGGCACGGAGTGTAGCAGGCAGGACGGAGTGTAGAGGCAGGAGGGAGTGTAGCAGGCAGTGTTAAGGGAGTGTAGCAGCGCAGAGGGACGTGTAGAGGCATGGCATGGAGTTTAGCAGGCAGTGAGGGGAGTGTAGCAGGCGGCAGGGATGTAACTGCAGTCAGAGATTGTAGCAGGCAGTCAGGGATGTAGCAGGCAGACAGGGAGTGTACAGGCAGCAGGGAGTGTGTGAGCAGGCAGCAGGGAAGTGTAGAAAGAGGCAGGGAGTTTGTAGCAGGCAGTGAGGGAGTGTAGCTCGGCAGGGAAGGAGTGTTGCAGGCAGTGAGGAGCTGTAGCAGCAGTGAGGGAGGTGAGGCAGGTGAGGGAGTGTAGCAGGCAGTGAGGGGAGTGTGCAGGCAGGCAGGGAGTGTAGCAGGCAGGCAAGGAGAGTGTAGCAGACAGGGGGGAGTTTTGCAGGCAGCGAGATAGTGTTACAGGCTAGGCAGGGAGTGTAGCAGGCGTGAGGGAGTGTAGCAGGCAGGCTGAGAGTTGCTGTAGAGGCAGTGGGGAGTGTAGCCAAGATGCAGGGAGTGTAGCAGGGCGGCAGGGGGTAGCAGGGCAGTGAGGGAGTGATAGCAGGCAGGCAGCGGAAGGATGTGTAGAGGCAGTGAGGGTGTGTAGAGGCAGCAGGGAGTGTAGCTGGCAAGTGCTGAAGGAGTGTAAGAAGCAGGCAGGGGGTGTAGCAGGCAGTGGAGGAGTGTAGCAGGCAGGCAGGGAGTGTAGCAGGCAGGCAGGGGAATGTAGCAGGTAGCAGGGAGTGTAGCAGGCAAAAAGGAAGTTTGCAGGCAGAGAGGAGTGTAGCAGGCAGCAGGAGTGTTAGCAGGCCAGTGAGGGAGTGTAGCAGCAGGCCAGGGAGTGTAAGCAGGAGGCAGTGAGTGTAGAGGGCAGGCACGGTTGTAAGCAGGCGGACAGAAGAGTGTAGCAGGCAGGCAGAGTGAGTATTGTAGCAGGCAGGCAGGGAGTCTAGCAGGCACTGAGGGACGTGTAGCAGGCAGGAAGGGAGCTTGTAGTGGCAGTGAGGGAGTGTAGCGCAGGCTAGGGGAGTGTTGGAGGCATTGAGGGAGTGTAGCAGGCAAGGCAGGGAGTGTAGCAGCAGGTGAGGACGTGTGTAGCCAGGCAGCAGGGAGTGTAGCAGGCGGCAGGGTGTTAGCAGGCATTGAGGGAGCTGTTAGCAGGCAGACACGGAGTGTAGCAGGCAGGCAGGGAGTGTAGCAGGCAGGCAGGGAGTGCAGCAGGCAGTGAGGGAGTGTAGCAGGCAGGCAGGGAGAGTAGCAGGCAGGCGGGGATTTGTAGCAGGCAGGAGGGGTGAGCAGGCGGCCGGGGTGTAGAAGGCAGGAGGGAGGGTAGCGGCTTTGGGGAGGGTTACAGGGGCGGGGAGTGTAGCGGCAGGCGGGGTGTACGGCAGTGGGGGGTGTGCAGGCGGGCAGGGAGTGGGAGGCATGGGGTGTGTGAAGCAGGCGGCAGGGAGTGTAGCAGGCATGAGGGTGTTAGCAGCAGGCGGGAGTTTTAGCGGCAGTGAGGGAGTGTAACAGGAGTGGGAGTTGTGCAGGCTGCAGGAGTTAGCAGGGGCAGGGGGTGTTCAGGCGGGGGGGAGTGTAGCAGGGGGGCAGGGGGGTAGCAGGCAGGCAGGGGTAGAGGCAGGGGGAGTTAGCAGCCAGGAGGGAGTGTAGGAGGAGGCAGGGGTGTAGCAGGCAGTGAGGGGTGTAGCGGCAGGAAGGGGTGTAGCGCAGTGGGGGTGTAAGGGGGCAGGGGGAGTGTAGCACGCAGGCGGGGTTTTGCATAGCATGAGGGGTGTGCGCCAGGCAGGGGTGTAGCGGCATGCAGGGATTTGTGCGGGAGTAAGGGAGTGTAGCGGGGCGGCAGGGAGTTAACGGGCCCCAGGGGGGGTGAAAGGGGGCAGGAAAGGGGAGTTG
>NC_069480.1:9610104-9783946 GCF_026875155.1 Cherax quadricarinatus
CTAGGCTTCCACCCCATTTAGCCTATCCCATACTATCCTTGGCTACTTAACCCCATCCCAGCCACACAAAAACCTAGGTTTAATATCCTAACCTACCCACACTATCCTTGGCTGTCCTATCGTAGCGTTTCCCACATTATCCTACCGTATCCTAGCCTATCCCGTACTATCCTAGGCTGTCTTACCCTATCCTAGCGTATCACACACTGTCCTATGCTATAATATCCTAACCTAGCATATCCCACACTATCCTAGGCTATCCTATCCTATCCTGGCATGTCCCACACTACCGTAGGCTATCCTACCCTGTCCTAGCTTATCCCATACTATCCTTGGCTAACTTATCTTATCCTAGTCTATCACACTCTTAGGATATATCCTATCCTAGCCTATCCCCTGATATCCTAGGCTATCCTGTCCTAGCCTATCCCCAGATATCCTAGGCTATCCTATCCTAGCCTATCCCATATCCTAGGCTATCCCACTATCTTAGACTATTGCCTTGTCCTAAGCTATCACACTATCCTAGGGTATTCAATTTTATCCTAGCCTACTTCACACTATCGTACGCTATCCTACCCTCTCCCACACTATCCTAGGCCATCTTGCTCTATCCTAGCCTATCACACTATCCTAGGCTATCCTATTGTATCCTAGCCTATCCCACACTATCCTACACTATCCTACCCTATCGCACACTAACCTAGGGTATCCTACCCTATCCTTCAATATCCTGGGCTATCCTACCCTATCCTAGCTTATCCTTCAATATCCTAGGTTATTCTATCCTAGCCTATCTCACTCTCTTAGGCTATCCTAACCTATCCTTGCCGATCTCAGATTATCCTACGGTTAGCTACACTGTCCTAGCCAATCCCCCACTATCCTAACCTAACCTAGCCTATCCCACACTATCATAGGGTATTCTACCCTTTCCTAGCCTATCCCACTATCCTAGGCTATCTTACACTGTCCTAGCCTATCACACTATCCTAGGCTATTCTATCGTATCCTAGCCTATCCCACTATCCTAGGCTATCCTACCGTATCCTTGCGTATCCCACACTATCCTAGGCTATCCTACAGTATCCTAGTATATCCAACTATTCTAGGTTATCCTACCCTATCCTACCCTATCACACACAATCCTAGGATAACCTACCTTATCCTGTGCTATCCCACACTATCCTAGGCTATCCTATCATATCACACATTCTAGGCTATCCTATCCTATGCTAGCCTATCCCACACGATCCTAGGATATTCTTCCTTATCCTGTGCTATCCCTCACTATCCTAGGTTATCCTACCGTATCGTAGCCTATCCCACACTTTCATGGCTATCCTACCCTATTCTAGCTTATCCCACACTATCCTTAGCTGTCCTACCCTATCCTGGCGTATCCCTCACTATCCTAGGCTATCCTACCGTATCATAGCCTATCCCACACTTTCCTAGGCTATCCTGCCCTATCCTAGCCTATTCTACGCTATCCTAGGCTCTCCTACCCTATCCTGTCCTATCCCACACTATCCTAGGCTATCCTACCCAATCCTAGCCTATCCCACACTGTCCTAGGCTGTCATACCCTATCCTAGCCTCTCGTACACTATCCTAGGCTATCCTACCGTATCCCAGCCTATTCCACATTATCCAAGGCTATCCTACCTTATCCCAGCCTATTCCGCACTATCCTAGGCTATCCTACCCTATCCCAGCCTATTCCACACTATCCTAGGCTATCCTACCCTATCCCAGCCTATTCCACGCTATCCTAGGCTATCCCACCCTCTCCTAGCTTGTCCCACTATCCTAGCCTATCCTGCCCTATCCTAGACTATCCCACTATCTTAGGCTGTCCTAACCTATCCTATCCTATCCCAGACTATCCTAGGGAATCCTTCCCTATCCTAGCCTCTCCCACTATCCTAGGCTATCCTACCGTATTCTAGTCTATCCCCTACTATCGTAGGCTATCCCACCCTTCTAGCATATCCAACACTATCCTAGGCTATCCTAGCCCATCCCACAGTATCCTAGGCTATCCTTTTTCATAGCCTATCTCTCACTATCCAAGGTTATTTCATATGCTAGCCTATCCTACATTATCCTAAGCTGCCCTATTCTAACCTAACATATCTCGCACTATCCTAGGCTATCCTACCATATCTTAGCATATTCCACACTGTCCTAGGCCATGCTACCTTATCCTAGCCTATCCTAGGATATTGTACACTATCCTAGCTTATCCCATACTATCCTAGGCTATCTTAACCTATCCTAGCTTATCACACTATCCTAGGCTATATCCTATCCTATCCTAGGATTTCCTACACTATCCTAGGCTATCCTAGCCTATCCCATACTATCCTAGACTATCTTACCCAATCCTAGCCTATCCCACTATCCTCAACTATCCTATTCTAGCCTGGGCTCTCCTACCCTATCCTAGCGTATCACACACTGTCCTTTGCTATCTTACCTTATCCTAGCCTATCCCACTATCCTAGGCTATCCTACCTTATCTGTGCCTATCCCACTATCCTGGGCTATCCTACCCTATTCTAGCCGATCCCACATCCTAGGCTCTCCTACCTTATCCTAGCCTATCCCACACTACCTTAGGCTGTCCTACGCTATCGTAGCCCACCCACCCCTATCCTAGGGTATCCCACACTATCCTAGGCTATCCTGCCCTGTCCTAGCTTATCACACACTATCCTAGGCTATAATATCCTTTCCTTGCCTATCACACTATCCTAGGCTATCCTATCCTATCCTACCATATCCCACTATCCTAGGCTATCTTACCCTATCATAGCCTATCCCATACTATCCTAGGGTATCTTACCCTGTCCTAGGCTATCTCTCACTATCCTAGGCTACCTTACCCTATCCTAGCCTATCACTATCCTAGGGTATCATATCCTATCCTAGCCTATCCCACACTATCCTAGGCTGTCATATCCTAGCCTATCCTATCCTAGTGTGTCCCACACTATCCTAGGCTGTCCTGTCCTATCCTACCCTAGTGTGTCCCACACTATCCTAGGCTTTCCTACCCTATCATAGCCTATCCCATACTATCCTAGGGTATCTTACCCTGTCCTAGGCTCTCGCACGCTATCCTAGGCTATCCTAACCTATCATAGCCTGTCCCACCATCCTAGGCTATCCTACGCTCTCCTAGGCTATCCCACACTTTCTTAGGTTATCCTACCCTCTTTTAGCCTATTCTATACTATCCTAGGCTATCCTTCCCTACCCTAGGCAATCCCACACTATCCTAGGCTATCATATCCTATAGTAGCCTATCCCACACTATCGTAGGCTATCCTATTGTATCCTGGCCTATCCCACACTATCCTGCGCTATCGTAACTTATCCTAGCGTATCCCACACTATCCTAGGTTATCCTACCCTATCCATGCATATCCCTCAGTATCCTAGGCTCTTTCACTCTATCCTAGGCTATCCTACCTTATCTTAGCGTATCCCACCTTTTCCTACAGTAGCCTACCCTATCCTAGCCTATCCCTCACTATCCTAGGCTGTCCTACCTTATCCTAGCCTCTCCCACTATCCTAGGCTATTCTGTCATACCCCAGCCTATCCCACACTATCTTAGGCTATCCTCCCCTATCCTAGCCTGTCCCACACTATTCTAGGCTATCCTACCGTATCCTAGCCTATGACACTATGGTTGACTATCCTACCGTATCCTGGCCTATCTACTATCTTAGGCTATCCCACATTATCCTAAGCTATCCTACCCTATCCCACACTATCCTATGCTATTCTACCGTATTCTAGCCTGTCCAACACTATCCTAGGCTATCCTGCCCTATCATAGCTGATCCCACACTATCCTTGGCTATCCTACATTATCCTAGCCTATTACAGTCTATCATAGGCTTACCCTATCCTTGCCTATCCCACATTATCCTAGGCTATCCTACTCTGTCCTAGCCTATCCCACACTATGTTAGCCTATCCTATCCTAGTGTGTCTCACTATCCTAGGCTGTCCTGTCCTAGCGTATCCTATCCTAGTGTGTCCCACACTATCCTAGGCTTTCCTACCCTATCATAGCCTATCCCATACTATCCTAGGGTATCTTACCCTGTCTTTGTATATCGCACGCTATCCTAGGCTATCCTACCCTGTCCTAGCCTATCCCACACTATCCTAGGCTATCCAACAGTATCCTAGCCTGTCCCACAATATCATAGGCTATCTTACCCTATCTCACACTATCCCAGGCTTTCGAATCTTATCATGGCCTATCCCACTATCTTAGGCTATGCTACCATATCCTAACCTATGCCTATCCCCCACTATCCTAGGCTATCCCACGCTATCCTACGTTATCCTAGGCTATCCTACCCTCCCCTTTCCTATTCCGCACTCTCCTAGGCTGTCCTACCTTATCCTAGGCAATCCCATACTATCCTAGGCTACCTTACCCTATCCTAGCCTGTTCAACACTATCCTAGGATATCCTAGCCTATTCCACAGTATCCTAGGCTATCCTATCCCTGCCTATCCCACACTATCCTAGGCTATCGTACCCTCTTCTAGCCTATGCCACAATATCTTAGGCTATTCTACCCTCTCATTGCCTATCCGACACTATTATAGGCTATCCTACCCTATCCTAGCCTATTCCGTACTATCCTAGACTATCTTAACCTATCCTAGCCTATCACACACTATCCTTGGCTATGATATCCTATCGAGGCATATCCCACACTATCCTAGGCTATTCTATCCTATCCTAGCCTATCCCAAACTGTCCTAGGCTATCCTACCGTATCCCAGCCTGTCCCACCCTCTCATAGGCTTTCCTACTGTATATTAGCTTATCCCACACTATCCTAGGCTATCATACCCTATCCTAGCCTTTCCCACCCTATCCTAGGCTATCCTATCCTGTGACACTCCCCTAGGCTATCCTATCCTAGCCTATGCCACAGGATCATAGGCTCTCCAACCCTATCCTAGGTTACCCCACACTATCCTAGGTAATTGTACCTTATCCTAGCCTATCCAACACTATTCTAGGCTCTCCTACCCTATCCTAGCCTATTCCTCGGCTATCCTATCCTAATCTATCCAACACTATCCTAGGCTATTCTACCCTATCCTAGCGTATCCCACACTATCCTAGGCTATCCTACCCTATCCAGGCTTGTCCCACACTATCCTAGGCTTTCCTACCCTATCCTGGCCTATCCCACTATCCTAGGCTTTTCTACCATATCCTAGCCTATCCCACACTACCCTAGGCTATCTTTTCGCATCTTAGCCTATCCCACACTGTCCTAGGCTGTCCTATCTTATCCTAGTTTATCCTACACTATCCTTTGCTATTCTTCCCTATCCAGGCGTATCCCACTATCCTTGGCTATCCTAGCCCATCCCACACTATCCTAGACTATTCTTCCCTTTCATACCCTGTCTTACAGTATCCTAGGCTATCTTACCTTATCCTAGTTTATCACATACTATCCTCTGCTATGTTAGCCTAACCTATCCCACAATGTCCTACGCTATCGTACCGTATCCTAGTCTATCCCACACTATCCTAGGCTATCTTACCGTATTCTAGCCTATCCTACACTATCCTAGGCTATCCTACCCTATCCTGCACTCCTAGGCTGTTACCCTATTCTAGTCTATCACACACTATCCTAGGCCATCCTATATCCTAGCCCATCACACTGTCCTAGGCTATCTTACTTTATCCTAGCTTATCCCACACTATCCTATCATAGCCTATCCTACACAATCATAGGCTATCCTACCCTATATTAGCCTATCTCACACTTTCCTATTCTATTGCACCCTATCCCAGCCTATCCCTCACTATCCTTATCTGTCATACCCTATCCTAGTGTATCACACACTCCTAGAGTATCCTACCCTATCCTAGCCTGTCCCACAGTATCCTAGGCTATCCATTTGTATCTTAGCCTATCCTACACTATCCTCGGGTATTCTGCTTTATCCTAGCCTATCCCACACTATCCTAAGCTATGCTACCCTATCCTAGTGCATCCCACACTATCCTTGGCTATCCCACCCTATCCTAGACTCCCACAATATTCCTGCCTATCCTACCATGTCCTATACTATCCGACACTATCCTTGGCTATCCTACCCTATCATAGCCTATCCCACACTATCCTAGGCTATGCTACCATACCCTACCCTATCTCACACTATCCTAGGCTATCCTACCGTATCCTAACCTAACACTCTCCTAGGCTATACTACCCTATCCTAGCCTATCCCACACTATTAAAATATCCTGCCCTATCCTAGCCTATCCCACACTATCCTAGGCTTTTCTTTATCTATCCTGGTCTGTTTCACACTATCCTTGGGTATCCTACCATATCCTAGATTATCCCACAGTATCCTAGGCTATCCTGTCGTATTCTAGCATATCCCATACTATCCTAAGCTATCCTACGGTATTGTAGCTTATCCTACACTATCCTAGGCAATCCTACCCTATCCTGGCCTATCCCACACTATCCTAGGCCATCTCACACTATCCTAGACTGTCCTTCCCTATTCTAGCCTATCCCACAGTACTTAACTTATCCTAGTATATCACACACTATCATAGGCTGTCGTATGTTAGCCTATCCCACACTGTGCTAGGCTATCCTACCATATCCTAGCCTATTGGACAGTATCCTAGGCTATCCTAGTGTATCCTAGCCTATCCTACACTATCGAAGGCTACCCTACTATCCTAGGCTATCGTACCCTCTCCTAGCCTATCCCACGCTATCCTAACCTATCCTTTCCTATCCTAGCCTATCCTGCACTATCCTAGGCTATCCTACCCTATCTTAGCCTATTGCACACTATCCTACGCTATCTTACCATATCCTAGCCTATCCCACACCATCCTAGCCTATCCTACCGTGCCTTAGTCTATCCTACACTATCCTAGGCTGTCCTACCCTATTCCACACTATTCTAGGCTATCCTAACTTATCCTAGCCTATCCCGCACTATCTTAGGCTATCCTACCTTATCCTAGCCTATTCCACACTATCCTAGGCTATCCTACTTTATCCTAATCTATCCCACACTATCCTAGGCTATCCTACCCTATCCTATTGCACACTATCCTAGGTTCCCGTATCCTAGCCTATCCCACACTATCCTAGGCTATACTACTCTATTCTACATTATCCTAGGCTTTCCTACCCTACCTTATCCCACACTATCCTAGGCTATCTTATCCTAGCCTATCCCACACTATCCTAGGATATCCTGCCCTATCCTGGGCTATACCACACTATCCTAGGCTATGCTACCCTATCTTACTATCCTCGGCTATGTTACCTTATCATGGCTTATCCCACACTATCCTAGGCTATCCTACCCTATCCTGGCATATACCGCACTATCCTAGGCTATGCTACCGTATCCTAGCCTATCCCACACTATCCTAGGCTATCTTACACTATATTAGCCTATCCCACTATCCTAGGCTATCCTACCGTATCCTAAACTATCCCACACTCTCCTAGGCTATCCCACACTATCATAGGCTATCCTGGCCTATACCACACTATCCTAGGCTATGCTACCGTATCCTAGTCTATCCCACAATATCCTAGGCTTTGCTACCATATCCTGGCCTATCCCACACTCCTAGGCTATCCTACCATATCCTAGTGTGTTCCACACTATCCTAGCCTATCCTACCGTATCATAGCCTATTTTTCACTCTCCTAGGCTATCCTAACCAACCTTTACCTATCCCACACTGTCCTAGGCTATCCTAGCCCATCTCACACTATCATGGGTTATCCTTCTTTATCCTAGACTATCCCACAGTATCCTCGGCTATCTTACCTTATCCTAGTTTTTTACACTATCCTGTGCTATCCTTTCCTAGCCTATCCCACTATCCTAGGCTATCCTACCGTATATTAGCCTATTTCAAACTATCCTAGGCTATCCTACCCAATCCTAGCCTATCCCACGCTATCCTAGGCTATTTTACCCTATCCTAGACTGTCCTAGGCTTTCCTACTGTTTCTTAGCCTTTCCCACTATCCTAAGCTATCCTACCCTATCCTAGCCTATCCCACATTGTCCTAGGCCATCTTATCCTAACCTAGCAAATCACATACTATCATAGGCTATCCTAACGTATCCCAGCCTGTCCCACACTATCCTAGGCTATCCTATTGTATATTAGCCTATCACACTGCTAGGCTATCCTACCCTATCCTAGCCTATCCCACTATCCTAGGCTATCCTACTGTATCCTCTCCTATCCCACAATTTCCTACGCTATTTTACCCTATCCTAACCTATCCCACACTATCCTAGGTTATCCTACCCTGTCTTGGTCCATCCCACAGTTCTAGGCTATCCTACCCAATTTTAGCCTATCCCACACTCCTAGGCTTTTCTATTCTAGCTTATCCCACACTGTCCTAGGCTATCCTATCCTTGCCTTTCACACTATCCTACCCTATCCCACACTGTCCTAGGCTATGCTACCATATCTTAGCCTATCCCAAAATATCCTAGGCTATTCTACCGTATAATAGCCTATCCCACACTATCCTAGGTTATCCTATCGTATCCTAGCCTATCCCACACTATACTAGGCTGTTCTACCCCATCCTGCCTTGTCCCTCACTGTCCTAGGCTATCCTAGCACATCTCAATATCCTTGACTATCTTTCCCTATCCTAACCTATCCCACAGTACCCTTGGCTATCTTTCCTTATCCTAGTTTTTAACACACTATTCTAGGCTATCCTATCCTAGCCTATCCCACTATCCTAGGCTATCCTACCGTATCCTAGCCTATTTCACACTATTCTAGGCTTTCCTACCCTATTCTAGCCTAACCCACACTATCCTTTTCTATCCTACCCTGTCACAGTATCCTATGCTATCCTATCCTAGCCTATGCCACAGGATCATAGGCTATCCTACACTATCCTAGGCTATCTTATCCTGTCCTAGGATATCCAACACTATCCTAGCAAGTCCTACCCTATCTTAGCCTATCCCACACTATCCTAGGCTATCCTACCCTATCCAAGCCTATCCTACAATATCCTAGGCTAAAGTATCGTATCCTAGCCTCTCCCACTATCCTAGGCTATCCTGCCCTATCCTGGCCTATACCACATCCTAGCCTATCCCACACTATCCTATGATTTCCTACCCTATCATTGCCTATCCCACACTATCATAGATTGCCATACCTTATCGTAGCCTATCCTGTACTATCCTAGGCTATCCTATGGTATCTTTGCCTGTCCCACACTATGCTAAGCTATCCTAGCCTATCCCACTGTCCTAGACTAACTTTCCCTACCTTAGCCTATCCCACAATTTCCTACGCTATTTTACCCTATCCTAACCTATCCCACACTATCCTACGTTATCCTACCCTGTCTTGGCCCATCCCACAGTTCTAGGCTATCCTACCCTATTTTAGCCTATCCCACACTCCTAGGCTTTTCTATTCTAGCTTATCCCGCACTATCCTAGGCTATCCTATCTTAGCCTATCTCACACTATCCTAGGCTATCCTATTCTTGCCTATCCCACACTATCCTACCCTATCCCACACTATCCTAGGCTATGCTACCATATCCTAGCCTATCCCAAAATATCCTAGGCTATCCTACCGTATAATAGCCTATACCACACTATCCTAGGTTATCCTAGCCAACCCACTATCCTACCGTATCCTAGCCTATTTCACACTATTCTAGGCTTTCCTACCCTATTCTAGCCTAACCCACACTATCCTTTTCTATCCTACCCTATCACACTATCCTATGCTATCCTATCCTAGCCTATGCCACAGAATCATAGGCTATCCTACCCTATCCTAGGCTATCCCACCTTATCTTTGCCTATCCTACACTATCCTAAGCTATCTTATCCTGTCCTAGCCTATCCTACACTATCCTAGCCAATCCTACCCTATCCTAGCCAATCCCTCACTATCCTACCATATCCTGGCTTATCCCACAGTATCCTAGGATTTCCTACCCTATCCTGGCCTATCCCACACTATCCTAGGCTATCCTACCTTATCCTAGCTTATGCCACTCTCTTAGGTTATCTTATCGTATCCTAGCCTATCACTATCCTAGGCTATCCTACCATATCCTGACTTATCCCACAGTATCCTACGATTTCCTACCCTATACTAGCCTATCCTACACTATCCTAGGCTATCCTACCATATCCTTGCCTATCCCACACTATCCTAGGCTATCCTAACCCATCCCACACTATCCTAGGCTATCCTAACCCATCCCACACTATCCTACACCATCTTTACCTACCCTAGCTTATCCCACACTATCCTAGCATATATTACTGTATATTAGCCTATCCCACACTATCCTAGGCTATCTTAGTGTATCCCACACTATCCTAGGCTACCCTAGCCTATTCTAGCATATCCAACACTATCCTAGGCTATCCTATCCTCTCCTAGCCTATGACACAGTATCATAGGCTATCCTACCATATCCTAGGCTATACACTATCCAAGGCTATCCTACCTTATCCTAGCCTATCCCCCACTATTCTATCCTAGCTTATCCTACACTATCATAGGCTGGTCTACCCTATCCTAGCCTATACCACACTATTCTAAGCTATTTTATTCTATCCTAACCTATCCCACACTATCCTAGGCTATTCTATCCTAGCCTATCCTTCACTATTCTAGGCTATCCTACCCTATCCTAGCCTATGCCACTATTCTAGTCTATTCTGCGCAATTCTAGGCTATTTTACCCTATCCTAGTTTATCCCACACTATCCTAAGGTATCCTACTCTTTCCTAGTGTATCTCACATTATCATAGGCTATCGTTCCCTATCCCACACTATCCTATACTATCCTACCCTATCCAAGCCTATCCTTCAATATCCTAGGCTAAAGTACCGTATCCTAGCCTCTCCCACTATTCTAGGCTATCCTGGCCTATACCACACTATCCTAGCCTATCCCACGCTATCCTAGCCTATCCCACACTATCCTAGATTGTCGTACCTTATCGTAGCCTATCCTGTCCTATCCTAGGCTATCCTACCGTATCTTTCCCTATCCCACACTATGCTAAGCTATCCTAGCCTATCCCACTGTCCTAGACTATCCTTCCCTACCTTAGCCTATCCCACACTATCCTAGGCTATCTTACCTTATCCTAGTTTACCACACTCATATCCTAGCCTATCCCACACTATCCTAGGCTATCCTACCGTATCCTAGCCTATCCCACACTATCCTAGGCTATTCTCCCTTATCCTAGCCTGCCCCACACTATCCTAGGCTATCCTACCCTATCCCACTAACTTAGGCTATCCTAACCTATTCTGGCCTATCCCACACTTCTAGGCTCTTACCCTATCCTAGTGTATCACACACTATCTTGGGCTATCTTATCCTGTCCTAGCTTATGCCACAGGATCATGGGCTATCCTACCCTCTCCTAGGGTACCCCACACTATCCTAGGCAATCCTACCTTATCCTAGCCTATACCACACTATCCTAGGCTATCCTATCCTACACTATCCTAGGCTATCCTACCCTGTCCTAGTCTATCCCACAGTATCCTAGGCTATTGCACACTATCCTAGTATATTCCACACTATCCTAGGCTATCCTACCCAATCGTAGCTCATCCCACACTGTCGTATACTATTTTACCCTATCCTAGCCTACCCCACACTATCCTGGGCTATCCTACCACTATGCTAGGCTTTCCTACCCTATCCTGGCCTATCCCACACTATCCTACGCTATCCTACCGTATCCTAGCCTATCCCACAATATGCTAGGCTATCTTATCGTATCCTAGATTATCCCACACTATCCTAGGCAGTCATGCCCTATCCTAGCCTTTCCTACTCTTATGCTATCCTACCCTATCCTGGCGTATCCCACACACTCCTGACCTATCCCCCACTACCCTAGGCTATCCTAGCCCATCCCTCACTATCCTAGGCCATACTTTCCTATCATAGCCTATCCTACAGTATCTTAGGCTATCTTACCTTATCGTAGCCTATCCCATACTATCCTAGGCTCTCCTATCCTAGGCTATCGTACCGTATCCTAGTGTATCAAATACTATCCTAGGCTATCCTACCCTATCATGGCCTATCCCACACTATCCAAGCCTATCGTAACCTATCCCACACTATCCTAGGCTCTCTTACCGTATACTAGTCTATCACACACTATACTAGGCTATCCTATCATATCCTAGCCATCCTACTATTCTAGACTATCCTATTCTAAGCCTATGCCACAGGATCATAGGCTATCCTACCCTATCCTAGGCTATCCCCACTATCCTAGGCTAACTTTCCTTATCCTACCATATCCCACACTATCCTAGCCTATTCTATCTTAGCCTATCCTACACTATCATAGGTTATTCTAACCTATCCTAGCCTATCCCACACTGTCCTAGGTTATCCTACCCTATCCTCACCTATGCCATTCTGTCCTAGGTTATCCTACCCTATTCTAGCCTATATCAGAATCCTAGGCTATCCTACCCTATCCCACACTATCCTAGGCTATTTAACCCTATCCTAGCCTGTCCCACACTATCCTAGGCTATCCTACCAAATTCTCGCTTATTCTACACTATCCTAGGCTATCCTACCAAATCCTCGCTTATTCTACACTATCCTAGGCTATCCTACCTTATCCCACTATCCTGGGCTATCCTACCTTATCCCACTATCCTGGGCTATCCTACCTTATCCTAGCCTATCACACACACTATCCTAGGTTATCCTACCCTACACTATCCTAGGCAATCCTACCCTAACCTATCCCACACTATCTTAGGCTATCATGTCCTATCCTGGCCTATTCCAGAATTCTAGGCTATGTTACCATATCCTAGCCTATCCCACACTATCCTAGGCTTTCCTAAACTATCCTGACCTATTCCAAACTATCCTAGGCTATCCATTCTTATCCTAGCCTATCCCACACAATCTTTGGTTATCCTAGGCTATCCTACCTAATCTTGGCTTATCCCACACTGTCTTAGGCTATCCTAGCTCATCTTGGCTTATCCCACACTGTCCTAGGCTATCCTAGCTCATATCACACTATCATAGACTATCCTTCCCCATCCTAGTGTATCCCACAGTATCCTAGGCTATCTTACCTTATCCTAGTTTAACACACACTATTCCAGGCTATCTTTTCCTAGCCTATCCCACTATCTTAGGCTATCTTACCGTATCCTAGCCTATTTCACACTATTTTGCGCTATCCTATCGTATCCTTGTCTATCCTACCGTATCCTATCCTATCCCAGTATCCTAGGTTATCTTATTGTATCCTAGCCTATCCCACACTATCCTAGGCTATCCTACCCTATCCTTGCCTATCACACACTATCCTAGGCTATCCTTTCCTGTCCTAGCCTGACACAGGATCATAGGCTACCCTACCTTATCCTAGCCTATCCCACACTATCCTAGGCTATTCTATGCTAGCTTATCCTAAACTATTATAGGCTGTCCTACCGTATCCTAGCCTATCCCACACTATCCTAGGCTATTCTACCCTATCCTAGCCTATTCTAGGCTATCCTACACTATTCTAGGCTATTTTACATTATTCTTACCTATCCCACAATATCATAGGCTATTGTACCCTATCCTAGCCTATTCCACACTGTCCTATACTATCCTAGCCTATGCTGCACTATCCTTGGCTATCCTACCCTATCCTGGCCTATACCACACTATCCTAGGCCATCCTACCGTATCCTAGCCTATCCCACACTTTCCTAGGGTATCCTACCCTATTATAGTCTATCCTATTATAGTCTTATCCTATCTTTGCCTATCCCACACTATGCTAGGCTATACTAGCCTATCCCACAGTCCTAGACTATCCTTCCCTATCTTAGCCTACCCCACACGATCCTAGGCTGTCATACCCTTTCCTAGTCTATCCTAAACTATCCTATGCTATCCTACCCTATCTTGGCCTATCCCACATTATTATAGGCTATCCTAGCCCATCCCACACTATCCTGGACCAACCTTTCCTATCGTAGCCTATCCCACAGTATCCTAGGCTATTTTACCTTATCCTAGTTTATCATATTATCCTAGGCTATCCTATACTAACCTATCCCACAATATCCTAGGCTATCGTACCGTATCCTAGCATATCCCACGGTTTTAGGTTATCCTATCCTGTCCTAGCCTATCCCACACTATACTAGGCTATCCTAGTCTATCCCACACTATCCTAGGCTATTCTATCATATCCTAGCCCATCATACTATCCTAGGCTATCCTATTCTATCCTAGCCTATGCCACAGGATCATAAGCTATCCTACCCTATCCTAGGCTATCTTTCCTTGTCCTAACCTATCGCACTATCCTAGGCTATTCTATCTTAGGCTATCCTATACTACCATAGGCTAGTCTACCCTATCCTAGCCTATCCCACACTATACTAGGCTATCCTACCTAAGCCTATGCCATGCTATCCTAGGCTATATTACCCTATCCTAGGCTATGCCACTATCCTAGGCTATCCTACCCTATATTACCCTATCTCACACTATCCTAGGTTATTGTTCCCTCTCCCAGCCTATGCCACACTACCCTAGGCTATCCTATCCATTCCTAGCCTATCCTGCACTATCCTAGGCTTTCATACCCTATCTTAACCTGTGCCACACAATCCAAGGCTATCCTACCCTATACTAACCTATCCCACTGTCCTAGGCTATCCTACCCTATCCTAGCTTAACCCATACTGTTCAAGGCTATCTTACCCTTTCTTAGCCTATCCTACAGAATCCTAGGCTAACACCCTATCCTAGCCTATGCCACACTATCCTAGGCTATCCTACCTTATCATAGACTTTGCCACACTATCCTAGGTTATCCTACCCTGTCCTAGCCTACCCCACACTATCCAAGGCTATCCTAATCTATCCTTCCCTATCCTGTCCAGGGAGTGCAGCAGGCATACAGATAGTGTAGCAGGAAGGCAGGGAGTGTAGCAGGCATACAGGAAGTGTAGCAGGCATACAGGGAGTGTAGCAGGAAGGCAAGGAGTGTAGCAGGCATACAGGGAGTGTAGCAGGCATACAGGGAGTGTAGCAGGCATACAGGGAGTGTAGCAGGAAGGCAAGGAGTGTAGCAGGCATACAGATAGTGTAGCAGGAATGCAGGGAGTGTATCAGGCATACAGGAAGTGTATCAGGCATACAGGAAGTGTAGCAGGCATAGAGATAGTGTAGCAGGAATGCAGGGAGTGTATCAGGCATACAGGGAGTGTATCAGGCATACAGGAAGTGTAGAAGGAAGGCAGAGAGTGTAGCAGGCAGGCAGGAAGTGTAGCAGACAGGCAGGGAGTGTAGCAGGGTGGCAGGGAGTGTAGCAGGCTTGCGAGGAGTGTAGCAGGCAGGCAGGGAGTGTAGAAGGCAGGCAGGAAGTGTAGCAGGCAGGGAGTGTAGCAGGAAGGCAGGGAGTGTAGCAGGGTGACAGGGGGTGTAGCAGGCAGGCATGGGGTGTAACAGGGTGGCAGGGAGTGTAGCAGGTGGCAGGGAGTGTAGCAGGCCGGCAGGGACTGTAGCAGTGTGGCAGGGAGTGTAGCAGGCAGGGAGTGTACAGGGTTGCAGAGAGAGTAGCAGGTAGGCAGGGAGTGTAACAGGCAGACAGGGAGTGTAGCAGGGAGGCAGGGAGTGTAGCAGGCAGGCAGGGAGTGCAGAAGGCAGGCAGGGAGTGTAGCAGGCAGGCAGGGAGTGTGGCAGGCAGACAGGGTGTGTAGCAGGCAGACGGGGTGTGTAGCAGGGTGGCAGGGAGTGTAGCAGGCAGGCAGTGTAGCAGTGTGGCAGGGAGTGTAGTAGGCAGGAGGGAGTGTAGCAGGGTGGCAGGGAGTGTAGCAGGCAGGCAGGGAGTTTAGCAGAGTGGCAGGGAGTGTAGCAGGCAGGCAGGGAAGTGTAGCAGGGTGGCAGGGTGTGTAGCAGGGTGGCAGGGAGTGTAGCAGGCCGGCAGGAAGTGCAGCAGTGTGGCAGGGAGTGTAGCAGGCAGGAAGTGTACAGGGTGGCAGAGAGAGTAGCAGGTAGGCAGGGAGTGTAACAGGCAGGCAGGGAGTGTAGCAGGGTGGCAGGGAGTGTAGCAGGCAGGCAGGGAGTGTAGCAGGCAGGCAGGGAGTGCAGCAGGCACGCAGGGAGTGTAGCAGGCGGGCAGGGAGTGTAGCAGGCAGACAGGGTATGTAGCAGGCAGACAGGTTGTGTAGCAGGGTGGCAGGGAGTGTAGCATGCAGGCAGGGAGTGTGGCAGGGAGTGTAGTAGGTTGGCAGGGAGTATAGCAGGCAGGCTGGGAGTGTAGCAGGCAGGCAGGGAGTGTAGCAGGGTGGCAGGGAGTGTAGCAGGCAGGCAGATAGTGTAGCAGGCAGGCAGATAGTGTAACAGGCAGGCAGGGAGTGTAGCAGGCAGGCAGCGAGTGTAACAGGCAGGCAGGGAGATTAGCAGGGAGGCAGGGAGTGTACCAGGGTGGCAGGGAGTGTACCAGGGTGGCAGCGAGTGTACCAGGGTGGCAGGGAGTGTAGCAGGCAGGCAAGGAGTGTTGCAGGGTGGCAGGGAGTGTAGCAGGCAGGCAGATAGTGCAGCAGGCATGCAGGGAGTGTAGCAGGCAGGCAGATAGTGTAGCAGGCAGGCAGATAGTGTAGCAGGCAGGCAGGGAGTGTAGCAGGGAGTGTAGCAGGGTGGCAGGGAGTGTAGAAGGGTGGCAGGGAGTGTAGCAGGGTGGCAGGGAGTGTAGCAGGCAGGCAGGGAGTGTAGCAGGGTGGCAGGGAGTGTAGCAGGCAGGCAGGGGTGTGTAGCAGGGAGTATAGCAGGCAGGGGAGTGTAGCAGGAGGGCAGGGAGTGTAGCAGGATGGCAGGGAGTGTAGCAGGGTGGCAGGGAGTGTAACAGGCAGGGAGTGTAGCAGGCAGACAGGGTGTGTAGTAGGGTGGCTGGGAGTGTAGCAGGCAGGCAGGGAGTATAGTAGGTAGGCAGAGTGTAGCAGGGTGGCAGGGAGTGTAGCAGGCAGGCAGGGAGTGTAGCAGGCAGGCAGGGAGTGTAGCAGGCAGGCAGGGAGTGTAGCAGGCAGGCAGGGAGTGTAGCAGGAAGGCAGGGGAGTGTAGCAGGGTGGCAGGGAGTGTAGCAGAGTTGCAGTGTGTCAGGGAGTGTAGCAGGGTGGCAGGGAATGTAGCAGGGTGGCAGGGAGTGTAGCAGGCTGGCAGGGAGTGTAGCAGGCAGGCAGGGAGTGTAGCAGGGTGGCAGGGAGTGTAGCAGGCAGGCAGATGGTGTAGTAGGCAGGTTGGGAGTGTAGCAGGCAGGCTGAGAGTGTAGCAAGAAGACAGATAGTGTAGCAGGCAGACAGGGAGTGTAGCAGGGGGGCAGGGAGTGTAGCAGGCAGGCAGGGAGTGTAGCAGGGTGACAGGGAGTGTAGCAGGCAGGGAGGGAGTGTAGCAGGCAGGCAGGAAGTGTAGCAGGGTGGCAGGCAGGCAGTGAGTGTATAATGCAGGCAGGGAGTGTATCAGGGTGGCACGGAGTGTAGCAGGCAGGCAGGGAGTGTAGCAGGCAGGCAGGGAGTGCAGCAGGCTGGCAGGGAGTGTAGCAGGCAGACAGGGAGTATAGCAGGGGAGCAGGGAGTGTAGCAGGCAGACAGGGAGTGTAGCAGGGTGACAGGGAGTGTAGCAGGCAGGGAGGGAGTGTAGCAGGCAGGCAGGGAGTGCAGCAGGCAGGCAGGGAGTGTAGTAGGCAGGGAGGGAGTGTAGCAGGCACAGGGAGTGTAGCAGGCAGACAGGGAGTGTAGCAGGGTGGCAAGGTGTGTAGCAGGCAGGCAGGGAGTGTAACAGGCAGACAGGGAGTGTAGCAGGCAGGCAGGGAGTGTAGCAGGGTGACAGGGAGTGTAGCAGGCAGGGAGGGAGTGTAGCAGGCAGGCAGGAAGTGTAGCAGGGTGGCAGGCAGGCAGTGAGTGTAGGATGCAGGCAGGGAGTGTATCAAGGTGGCAGGGAGTGTAGCAGGCAGGCAGGGAGTGTAGCAGGCAGGCAGGGAGTGCAGCAGGCAGGCAGGGAGTGTAGTAGGCAGGGAGGGAGTGTAGCAGGCACAGGGAGTGTAGCAGGCAGACAGGGAGTGTAGCAGGGTGGCAGGGAGTGTAGCAGGGTGGCAGCGAGTGTAGCAGGGTGGCAGGGAGTGTAACAGGCTGGCAGGGAGTGTAGCAGGCAGGGAGTGTACAGGTTAGCAAAGAGTTGTAGCAGGCAGTCAGGGAGTGTAACAGGCAAACAGGGAGTGTAGCAAGCAGACATGGTGTGTAGCAGGCACACGGGGTGTGTAGCAGGGTGGCAGGGAGTGTAGCAGGGTGGCAGGGAGTGTATCAGGCCGGCAGAGATTGTAGCAGGGTGGGAGGGAGTGTAGCAGGCAGGCAGGGAGTGTAGTAGGCAGACAGGGTGCGTAGCAGCGTGGCAGGGAGTGTAGCAGGCAGGCAGGGAGTGTAGCAGGGTGGCAGGGAGTGTAGCAGGCAGGCAGGGAGTGTAGTAGGCAGACAGGGTGCGTAGCAGCGTGGCAGGGAGTATAGCAGGCAGGCAGGGAGTGTAGCAGGGAGTGTAGCAGGCAGGCAGGGAGTGTAGCATTCAGGCAGGGAGTGTAGCAGAGTTGCAGGGAGTGTAGCAGGCAGGCAGATAGTGTTGCAGGCAGGCAGGGAGATTAGCAGGCAGGCAGGGCGTGTAGCAGGGTGGCAGGGAGTGTAGCAGGCAGGCAGGGAGTGTAGCAGGCAGGCAGGCAGGTTGTGTAGCAGGAAGGCAGGGAGTGTAGCAGGGTGACAGGGGGTGTAGCAGGCAGGCATGGGGTGTAGCAGGGTGGCAGGGAGTGTAGCAGGCCGACAGGGACTGTAGCAGGCAGGGAGTGTACAGGGTTGCAGAGAGAGTAGCAGGTAGTCAGGGAGTGTAACAGGCAGGCAGGGAGTGTAGCAGGGAGGCATGGAGTGTAGCAGGCAGACAGGGAGTGTAGCAGGCAGGCATTTAGGGAGTGTAGCAGGCAGGCAGGGACTGTGGCAGGCAGACAGGATGTGTAGCAGGCAGACAGGGTGTGTAGCAGGGTGGCAGGGAGTGTAGCAGGCAGGCAGTGTAGCAGTGTGGCAGCGAATGTAGTAGGCAGGCAGCGAGTGTAGCAGGCAGGGAGGGAGTGTAGCAGGGTGGCAGGGAGTGTAGCAGGCAGGCCAAAAAGGAAGGGCAAAAGGGAGGGGTGGGGAGGAGGAGGAAAGGAAAAAGGGGACGATGGGATAGGGAAGGGGGGATTGGGGGTAATTAGGTTCGGTCTGAGGAAGGAGACCGACAGGTCTAATTCCTCAGACCAAGAACCTCTTCACCACAACAAGGAGCCCCCCTTGAAGAGGGCAGGGAGTGGACAGTTTTTCGTGCATCATAGGTACAGTGAGTCAAGGTGGTCGTAGTGGCAGTAGAAGACAAAGAAGGGAACTAACCCATCTTTACGTCCTTCCATAAACTACCCCTCAAGGAAGGTTCCTTGATGTTGGTGAGGGGCTCTTGATTTAGGGAATTGGATCTGTGCTCCAGTTCCCCGAATTAAGCCTGAATGCCTTCCACATCCCCCCCCCCCCAGGCGCTGTATAATCCTCCGGGTTTAGCGCTTCCCCCTTGATTATAATAATAATAATTCCATAAACCAACAAAAGTCTTCAAGGTATGTTTATTTATTAGTAAAATTAGTGCTTTATATTTCTTTGTTTGTTTTGTGTATGTAAACTTCAGTTACTCTTTAAAAAAATATATTTTTTGTTCATATTTTTTGGGTATTTGGAACTGATCAATTGTTTTTACATTATTATGGGAAATATTATTCAATTTTCAGCTATTTTGGATTTAGGCCGACCTTCTGGAACGGTTTACGGCCAATAACCAGGAGTCCACTGTATTTGTGACACTGACGATATGGATATATAATTTTCACATCTTTAGCTGATGTTGGGATATGTTTAGGAAGAAGAAAACAAAAGAACAAATTTATTTCTTTGCAAAGGTTACAATGTGTGTTAACATTTCATAATTTGATTGGTACAACGTAAGCCACTATCATGCCAAGGCATGTCGGACAGACTTAACCTTATACTTAAAAACTACTTAAATCTAGACAGGTAAAGTGGAAAATTTCAAGGTGTAAAGTAAAAGGACACAAGTGCAACTAATGTGACATTTTATTGTGGCACAGAGGGTATATATAGGCTGTAACGGCTTGATAAAGCTCCCGAAGAGCGAAATGTTTCCACAATAAAATGTCACATTAGTTGCACTTGTGTCCTTTTACTTTACATATTGTCGGTAATTCTACCAACACATATACAAATTTTAAAGTGTTTTGAAGATGCTGGCCAAGACAGTAGTTCTGGAGATTTATGGCAGAGTTCCAGATTTTCGGCCGTATTTTTTTTTTTTATTATCACACTGGCCGATTCCCACCAAGGCAGGGTGGCCCGAAAAAGAAAAACTTTCACCATCATTCACTCCATCACTGTCTTGCCAGAAGGGTGCTTTACACTACAGTTTTTAAACTGCAACATTAACACCCCTCCTTCAGAGTGCAGGCACTGTACTTCCCATCTCCAGGACTCAAGTCCGGCCTGCCGGTTTCCCTGAACCCCTTCATAAATGTTACTTTGCTCACACTCCAACAGCACGTCAAGTATTAAAAACCATTTGTCTCCATTCACTCCTATCAAACACACTCACGCATGCCTGCTGGAAGTCCAAGCCCCTCGCACACAAAACCTCCTTTAACCCCTCCCTCCAACCTTTCCTAGGCTGACCCCTACCCCGCCTTCCTTCCACTACAGACTGATACACTCTTGAAGTCACTCTGTTTCGCTCCATTCTCTCTACATGTCCGAACCACCTCAACAACCCTTCCTCAGCCCTCTGGACAACAGTTTTGGTAATCCCGCACCTCCTCCTAACTTCCAAACCACGAATTCTCTGCATTATATTCACACCACACATTGCCCTCAGACATGACATCTCCACTGCCTCCAGCCTTCTCCTCGCTGCAACATTCATCACCCATGCTTCACACCCATATAAGAGCGTTGGTAAAACTATACTCTCATACATTCCCCTCTTTGCCTCCAAGGACAAAGTTCTTTGTCTCCACAGACTCCTAAGTGCACCACTCACCCTTTTCCCCTCATCAATTCTATGATTCACCTCATCTTTCATAGACCCATCCGCTGACACGTCCACTCCCAAATATCTGAATACATTCACCTCCTCCATACTCTCTCCCTCCAATCTGATATCCAATCTTTCATCACCCTAATCTTTGGGCCGTATTATGTACATTGAATTTTTACAGAGATTTAGCTAGAGACAGGAAATGTCATAATTTTATGCCTAGTATTATGTCTATGGGTCCTGTTGCTTTAGGTCAGTATTAATATTAGAATTTATTCTTCCGTAAATGTAGGTTGCACAGTCGTAAGAGTGAAAGTTTTGTATAGTGAGTAGATTTAGGTCTTTGAAGAGTGGGGCGGGGTGTTGTCTAGCAGTGGACTGTGTGATCATTTGTACTGCCTTTTTGTTAAGTGATTTGCCATTGTGGATCCCCAGGCAGAGATAGCTTAGGTGAGGTCGGGGTAGATCAGTGAATAGTATAATGTGAGTACAGTGGAACCTCAAATATCGAACTTTCTTCGGTCCAGACGGCTGTTCGAGTGCCACTACCTAACGAATTTATTCCCATCAAGAATAATGTAAATTAGATTAGTCCATTTCAGACCCTCAAAAATACACTTATAAAAATACACTTACATAATTGGTCGAGTTGGGAGCAGTTCGATTTTTGAGGTTCCACTGTAGTGCTGTTTGGGGTATAATGTATCTTCTAGAGGATGCCACCTGTTTTGGATACTTTTTTGTGTGTCAGATATGGGCGTTGAATTTCAAGTTAGTCTCAAGGTGCAGAGCCAGAAATTTTCCATTGTGTTTAGCAATAACAGTATTGCTAATCATATTTAGTTGGACATCACTTGTTCTGCTTCCAAACATAATGTAGACGGTTTTATCGATGCTAAGTGTAAGTTTATTGGTAGTCATCCAGAGTGATATTTTTAAGAGCTCTTCATTAACAATGTTGTTGAGTGATGTTGGATTTGGGTGGGAGATGACAAAAGTTGTGTCGTCAGCAAAGAGAATAACTCTAATCATTATTATTATAATCAAAAAGAAGCGCTAAGCCACAAGGGCTATACAGCGTATAACTCTAATCAGCAAAATAAAAATTCTGATTGAAGAAAGGTGTAATTGAGAGGGTTGAGGTGGAGTTGAGTTGATCTGAACACTTAAGAGTAGAATAGGATGACCAAGAGGGTGTATAAATCTAGTCTGGAAGGAAGTAGGGGGTTAGGGGTCATTGGAGCAAACTTGTGTTATATCACAATGGAGACAAGTGGATTTTATGGCTTGATGTGCTGTTAGAGTGAGCAAGGCAACATTTATGATGGGATTTAGGGAAACTGGCTAGTAGGACTCGAGTCCTGGAGGTGGGAAGTATATTGAAATGTGATGTCTGCACACTTCTCGCAGGACAGATACTGCATGAATGATGGCGTTTTTTTTTTTAAGACAGCTGATGTGTTAAAAACTGGTATTTTATGTCTCATTTAATGTACCAATTATTTCTTTTTCTACAGGTGATCCTGGCACCAGAGATTGTTGCAGTGCCAATACTGCAGATGGTCTTGGCACCAGAGACTGGCATTTGTAGTGTCACTACTGCAGGTGATCTTGGCACCATAGGAATAATTGTACTGCCAATATTCGGACCCATAAAGCTAATGTAAGTGACATAAATCCTGAAATGTATACAGTGACAGCATCGTAAAACGAGTGTTAGAAATAGTGTCATCAAGCTGTGTCAAAAATACATTTACATCCTCACCTTCAGCAGTCTGTCGACACACATTTTCATCATTCCAAGTTCATATACAGTATTATCTGTGATTACAATAAGATCTATTCCATAAAAGTTATTACACTTAAAGAACGATCCCAATGTGCTTAATATAATCTCTTTGGAGAATTTGTTTTGCATTCCATTCTGCCTTTTATTTTCTCGTTTCCCATAACAGAGTAACTGAAATTTGTCAGTGAATTTACCATCATATTGTTTTACACAGCCCAGTGGAAGACGGTTTATATTCACCTGAAGATTACGGTGTCCACAGTGCATCATTTCTTTGATGTTTTTAGTGTTGGCTAATTATTAAGCAGGTATCGACTGCCCGAAATACTTTACATTCAAATGTTAAATGTTGCAGGGTTATGGTAAAGGCACGTGTTTGTGTGACCATTGTACGGTAAGAAGGAAATTAAGGGCACCATAGGAAACAATTACCTACCTGGTTTTTACTCCTACCTTACGTATTTCATCCCTCTATTCTGTCTTACTATCCAATACTTGTATCAAGTTAGTGTTCATACATATAATACAGTAATTTGAATTAATCCCACTTAATCTCCCTCATGGATCTTTTACACTCATTGTACTATACTGACTCACAGTTGTTAAAGTTCCACCTTTAAATGGACAATTATATATACCAAGCAATATACCAGGTCATTAAAGTACTGTATTACATCATGTTAGTGAAGACAACTTGATTATTTCCTAGTCAACATTCATTGTCATATAGAATTTAAACTAAGCGGCTTGTATGTGTACATAATACAAAACTCATTCTCTGTGCTTCTAATCATTAAGTTAGGTAAGGTGAGGTCGTAGTACCAATAACATGAGAATATAAGCAGCACCAAGACTTTAATGGAGAATAAGAATCATTTTGTGATCTGAAGGTTGTCAATTAGATTTTGAAAACATTCTCGAAAGTTTGTATAAGACATCAATATACACGAGCATTGTTGCAAAACAATGAATATTTAAATTCATTTACAGTATAAGAGAATCCCTAGTGGTATTTTCTCAGCTGCCGTTGAAGGAAGTAGCGATACCTGCAAATTTCTTTACTCCTCTCATTTCCCAGGCACTGTTTGACCCTTACAAATTTAGTGCTCACTAGTGTTTAGAATTATAATGTTCTGCACTAGGGAAATATTGATTTCCAGTATAAACAAATATTCACAAAAATTCATTTGTGTAAGTTTTTTATAATTCATTTGGAAAATTAGTAAATTACTCAGTATGTCTAAAATACTTGAAAAAGAATGTGTTGAAGAAACACAAAATCTAGTTCACTCAGAAGACAAAGTATATCAGTATTCAGATTGTCTTAAAGAAATTGAGCAAAAGCCCCATTTAGTGTCACATATGGGAGTTCAAACTCTGGAGAAACCATACAAGTGTTCAGTCTGTCTAAAGTCCTTTTCAGACAAATCCAATTTATATAAACATAAGAGAATTCATACTGGAGAGAAACCATATCAGTGTTCAGTGTGTCTAAAAGCCTTTTCAGGCAAATCAAATTTATATAAACACAAGAGGATTCACACTACAGAGAAACCATATCAATGTTCAGAATGTTTAAAAGACTTTTCCCAAAGATCTTATGTAATCAACCACATGAGAATTCATACAGAAGAGAAACCATATCAGTGTTCAGTGTGTCTGAAAACCTTCTCAGACTTGTCTAATTTATATAAACACAAGAGGATTCACACTACAGAGAAACCATTTCATTGCTCAGAATGCTTAAAAGAGTTTTCCCAAAGATCTTATTTAATCAACCACATGAGAATTCATACTGGAGAGAAACCATATCAATGTTCACAGTGTCTAAAAACCTTTTCAGACTTGTCTAATTTATATAAACACAAAAAAATTCATACTAGAGAGAAACCATAATGGTGTTCAGTGTGTCTAAAAGATTTCAAAGATCAATTTTATTGAATAAAGTACATGAGAATTCATAGAAGGTAGAAGTCGTAGTGTATTTACTAAAATGCAGTGGTACCTCGAGTTTTGAACAGCTCCCAACTCGAACAATTATGTAAGTGTATTTTTGGGGGTCTGAAATGGCCTAATCTAATTTACATTATTCCTTATGGGGACAAATTTGTTCAGTATCGGCACTTGAACAACCTTCTGGAACAAATTAGGTTTATAACTCGAGGTATTCCTATATATGAGAAGTTATATGGTAATGAAGGTTTCTCAGAGTGCAGTGTCATTAACCCTTAAACTATCCAAACGTAGATGTACGTTCACTTGCGTACCACTCTGAATATTTTGGGATTTTTTTTTTTTTTTTTGAACGCATTTTTTCCGGCATCCCCGAATTTTGTCATACTGCGCACACTGAGTGCACAGACTCATTCTCTCATGTCTAGGCAACTCAGGCTTATCATGCCAAGGTTGAAAGCACGTAAAATAAAACATAGATCTACGAACGGAGCGCTACGCATGTGAGCGTAGCTCTACGTTTGGACAGTTTAAGGGTTAAAAGGTGTTACAATGTACGATCTTCTACAATACGTAGAACTACGCGAGGGAAAAACAGCATCAGTGTTATAAGCGTGTTGATGTATAATACAACATTAATCTAAATTAGCAGTACATATGAGTATTCACAACTGAATGCTTTGTCTTTCTTGGTATTGGTAAATTTAACCCGTAAACGGTCCAAACGTATATATACGTTTTTTCAACATTTGAGAGTATGTAAAAAAATGTACATCATTTTTTTTTTACATTTGAAAATGTGTAAAAAAAACTTTTATCTACATTTTTTTTTTTATATTTGAAAATGTGTAAAAAAACAATCTACTTTTGGAGCACTACGGATTTGAACGTCGATCTATTTGGACCGTTTAAGGGTTAATGAAAAAAATATAATTAGAATTTATGTGATAGTTGTGTAGGATGACTGGATCTGTGTCCAGTCTATCTGGACAATTTTTCCAGTTGGATCAGCGACAGTTTTTTACACTAGAAATTGCCAATTGAGAGTAATTTTGCTGAAGCAAAATTTTCTAGGCCTTCTGTTTCAAGTAAAGACTGTGCAGAGTATTATTTTGGTTCCAGTATATTTGTACAGTGGTACCTTGAGTTTTGAACTGCTCCCAACTTTAAGTAAGTGTATTATTGTAAGTGTATTTTTGGGGGTCTGAAAAGGACTAATCTAATTTACATTATTCCTTATGGGAACAAATTCGTTCGGTAACGGCACTCGAACAGCTGTCTGGAATGAATTATGGCCATAACTCAGGGTACTACTGTATTAGGTTTAATATTATTAGGTTTATATGTTGCTTTGACCTCACTCAAAGATAAAGGTTCTTGATGAAAGAAAAATTGCCTCTAATAATGTACAATTGACCGTTGATAATGACTGTAGTTACATTCTTGAACATGGCGTCCAAGACAGAAATCATCTAAAACAAATTGAAGATCATATGGGAAAAATAAGGTCACATTTCTTGGGAAACCCCCCCCCCCCCCAAAAAAAAAAAATTGTAATTGTAGTTGGTTGTCAAAATGTTTATTATGCCCCTTCCAGGAGGGCTAAGTCCCTCAGAGGGCTGAGAGATAACCCCCTTCCTTTATTGGAGAATTTTCTCCACAACATAAGTGAAATGAGAATATCACATACAAGGAGGTGGCACGTGAGGGGAAGTGTCAAGCAGTGGCTGGGTGAAAACACAGGTCCTGAAGTGAAGCTAAAAATTCGGGTAGGAAGTGTTCCTTTACGTTATGTAATTCCTGATGACTCGCAAAATCGTGATGGCACAATTGCAAACAAACCATACCACGGGTGGAGTTTAAACACATGATCGGTGTCTCAAAACTCGACAGTCTGGAGTTCCGAGACTCTCTGATCGCGGGTTCAAACCCCACCCGTTGTACGATTTATCTTAAATAGTGGTTGCTGGTGTATGTCTGATTCCGAACAGAGTGGAGAGTGATGATGTGGCCCTACCGGGCTGAGGTGGATGGTCGAGGCTTTGGCATTAAAGTTGATGGTTGTACTAGAGCAGTAAGAGTGTCTGCAATGTGTGTTTGGTCTCTTTTTACCCTGTAGTACTGCATACAGGCATCTGCTCTAGGCCCCAGAAGTACATTTGGGAAAAATAATGTTACATTCATTAAATCCCCCCCCCCCCCCGCATGTAAAGGAAATTTTTGTACAACTTTGTGATTATGAAAAACTAAAAAATAATCAAGTTTTCTGCAGTTGATATGGAAGTATGTGGAAAGGGTTGATATGACCTTGTACAATACCTGTGCAAATATATAACAGCACCACCACCACACGTCCTATTTTGTTTAACACAAAACACAAGCGTACCAACTAAAATGATGCACAAATATATACGAAGTAGAATGGTACCGTATTATTATCAAAACGAACTGCTAAACCTACGAGTGTTGTACTGTATACACATTAAAAGGAAAGGAACCTGGATGTAATGTTTATTATTCAAAGGAAGATAAACAGAATATATAAACTGGTGGAGTGCTTGGTTTTGATTATAATATTAATAATAAACTGGTGGATGTCTCCCTCAAAGACATTGCTAATGGTCATAATCGTAGCTATAATTTTTAAAGGGGTGGATCAGTAAGCCAGTGGAAGGCCTCGGTCAGATGACCAAAAAGCTCCAGCTGCAGGTCATCACATGAGCAAGACCCACATCAGGAAATACTTGTACCGTTTCCTGACAAACCTAATCAAACCTAGCCTCTTGAGGACAGGTGCAGCTCCTCTGTTTGTATATAAACAGTCTCCAGTATCCTCACATTATAGCATAGATGATGCAAAAGATATGAAAATAATGTATTGACTGGTATGTAGGAATTAACTAAGTTAATCACATTTGTTGATTTCCTGAGACTGCCGACGTGATACAATTTATAAATAGTAGTGTATATTGTGACCTTAACTTCAAACATTTATCATGGCAGTGCAATATTCCTTCTCTTTTCGTTTACTTACTGCACTTTCCACACTTTAACCCTTAAACTGTCCAAATGTAGATCTACGTTCACGTGCGTAGCGCTCCGAACATAGATCTACATTAAATTTTACATTAAGTAAAATGTAGATCTACGTTTGGACAGTTTAAGGCTTAATATCAATCACTAACACATTCAACATTTTTGTAAATACAGCTACGGTAAGTGAACGACTGTTAATGGCATAGTAATGTGTAGTTAGTGAAATTAAAATTTAGTAGCCTTCTTGTATGGGCTGGTAGCAATTTTTTCCCTAAAGTTGCACTGTCAAAGATGAATTTCATGAAGTGACTGAAAATCTGCCACAACTTTGCAATAGTATATAAAAAATGTTATAGATCACTTTGTAATCAACGGTCTACTGTACATAAAAGGCTTCACTGCCTAAATTTAACCCTTAAACTGTCCAAAAGTAGATCTAAGTTCACGTGTGTAGTGCTCCGACCTTGATTCTCCCCATTTGAAAGCATGTAATAAAAATGTAGATCTACGTTCGGAGCCCCCCGCACGTGGACGTAGATCTACGTTTGGACAGTTTAAGGGTTAATAGAGGATATAATTGTAAGACTTAAAATGCATGTTAAGTTAAAAGTCACTGCATATAGATATCCTCAGGATATCTAATGCTAAACAATGAAGTGTGATTGACAGAAGTGACACTTATATATTTAAAGACCTTTGTTAATAGATCCTAAAAATCTTAGAGTCAGAGAAGATTTTTAAATTCTGTCTGTATAACTGAATAAAAATATATACAAGTTACAAAATCTTCATTTTTTTACCAATAAGTATATTTTATTACATAATATTTTACAGAGGATTTAAAAGCTACATTGCTGGTACAGAGATGGCATGTACATACACATATACAGTACATGATGTTCGAGGGATACATTTCGAGTGCATATCGATGTGTGTTTATCAAAGGTTACAATGTGAAAATCTCATTCAGCTCAGAGCTGGGGCACGTACCCAAGATACAGCAGGCATTACACTCCCTGTTTCCCTGCTACACTCCCTCCCTCCATGCTACACCTCCTGCCTGCCTGCTACACTCTCTGCCTCCCTACTACACACCCTGTCTCCCTGCTATGCTCCCTGCATGCTTGTTACACACACTGCCTCCCTGCTACACTCCCTTTCGCAACACTAGCTTCCATGATTTCTACTTTCTTTGCCAGGATGGAAGTGATTGTTGATTTGGATTTCCCATACATCCTGGCAAGTTCCATCACTCCAACACCACTCTCATACTTTTCAATAACTTATTAAATTCCATCGTGTTTCTCACTTTCTTTACTAAAGGGCTGGCACTCCGAACTTTCTTTGGGCCCCATGGTGGCTTATTTCACAGTCGCATTTAATAAAAAAGCACAAAAACCAATGGATTTTATGGAAATGTTTCGATGAATGCACCGAGTATATGCTTATTCACCAAGAGACACAGGGAGACGGACTCACCTACACGCGACGTCCTGGCAAGAGGCGGGCTGACAGGTATTGATATGGACGATTTACGAGGCACTGGCCAAAATACGGAGTAAAATTTCTGCCCCAAAACCGGCCTAAATACGAATCGGCTGATAAACGCAGCAGCCAATATTTGGAGTTCCACTGTATTATCATGGACAGCACTAAACCTGTAGGGATTAGCTACAAAATGTGTGATTAAATTTTTTCAAGATGCATCATCACAGAAGGCATAGGAATGTGTGATAACTGTAATGTATGAATCACAGAATGGTGAGAAGTTAACCAGTGACGAGCCAGTCCTAAAACTGTCGTGATACTGTACGCTGTAATAGATGACAGGTTAGATCTAAGTTGTAATAAAGTTGGTAGAATTACCGACAATATGTAAAGTAAAAGGACACAAGTGCAACTAATGTGACATTTATTGTGGCAACGTTTCGCTCTCCAGGAGCTTTATCAAGCCATTACCGTAATGGCCATTACCGTAATGGCTTGATAAAGCTCCTGGAGAGCGAAACGTTGCCACAATAAATGTCACATTAGTTGCACTTGTGTCCTTTTACTTTATAGATCTAAGTTGACTTTTCTTCCAAGTGTTGGATCTAGATGTTCAGTGTAATTGAACACTGCACAAGGGTTTTTATTTAACCCTTAAACTGTCCAAACGTAGACCTACGTTCACGTGTGTAGCACTCCGAACGTAGATCTACGTTTTTTTGTATGCTTTCAAATGGAGAAAATAAAGGTCAAAGCGCTACACACACAAACGTAGATCTACGTTTGGACAGTTTAAGGGTTAAGTGAAGGATTCCTGAACTGACAAAACAGATCCGTTTTCATCTTTGGATCAAACCTGGATGCTTCCATCCCTCTCACTTCTTTCAGCCTAATTATTATTCAGTCAAAACTAAGTGATAAGCCCACAAGCTTTCAGCGTAAATAATGGGGATGTTTGTTTATTTGGCAATTGGAACTGACTTCATGTCACAGCTTATGATACTAACACCACTGCTGATACATCTGTTGCTGCAGACACCACCACTAGTGCACCACTTTTGTTAATACCACAATTAGTGCCCCTACTGCTGTGGGGGCACTGACTTACTGACTGACTTGACTGAATGACCTACACTGGTTCTGCTATGTAACAAAAATTATTACAAGAGTTGTCACCTATACTGTCATTGTACTAAAGCTTCTTGTCATTATACCTTCTATCACACTTAAGAATTTCTACCGAAGATAATCATTATACTATTAGCGTCTCCTGGCTCCTTGTAAATACATTTAATTTTCATGACCCTTTATGCAATACAGTGGACCCCCGCATAACGATTACCTCCGAATGCGACCAATTATGTAAGTGTATTTATGTAAGTGCGTTTGTACGTGTATGTTTGGGGGTCTGAAATGGACTAATCTACTTCACAATATTCCTTATGGGAACAAATTCGGTCAGTACTGGCACCTGAACATACTTCTGGAGTGAAAAAATATCGTTAACCGGGGGTCCACTGTATATCTTTTTTTTCATAAACGAGTTTGTAATTTTACAGTCAGGGAAGACCAAGAAAATCTTTATATTACATATATTGCAAGGATAAAACAGTTTAGTGGTAAACCATCACCATTTTCAGGAATCATCTTGTGGAACACATGGAATATGATATATAGAAATATTCACCAGCCAATGGCTTCTTCAGGCCAATACAGAGAATTATTATTATAATTAAGGGGGAGTGCTGAACCTGTAGGGTTATGCAGTGCCTGGGGGGGGGAGAGATGTAGAAGGTATTCAGGCTTAATTCAGGGAACTGGAGCACAGATCCAATTCCCTAGATCAAGAGCCCCTCACCAACATCAAGGATTATTATTATAATCAAGGGGGAAGCGCTAAACCCGGAGGATTATACAGCGCCTGGGGGGGGGATGTGGAAGGCATTCAGGCTTAATTCGGGGAACTGGAGCACAGATCCAATTCCCTAAACCAAGAGCCCCTCACCAACATCAAGGAACCTTCCTTGAGGGGACCAACATCAAGGAGCCTTCCTTGAGGGGCCAATACAGAGAACATTCGTCTAAAGACACCGGCTAAACATTTCCAGAATAAAGATTCCCAAATCTTGCACAAGTGTCTCGATTATCAATTTCTCGGTTTTGTAAACCAATTTAAATTGTACATATTATATAAGAGAAATTACAGCATGATAAAATGTGAGAAAATTTAAAGAATCAGGTATGTATATTGTAATTTTTTTTATGTTTTGTTAATGTGTATTGTAATTTCTATTATGTAATATGCTTGTACAGTATATGTTCCAGAACATGATTCCATAATAATAAGTGGTAAACCCATGTGGGTTATACTGCTCTGAGACAGGAATGTGGGAGGGTGAGAATGTGCGACTGACAGGGTAGATATGGGCACAATGTGGATGGTAGACGGCAGAAATGAGAAGTGCACATGTAGTAACTCCACTGTGAAAATACTCGCCGATTCTAATGACCTCTGATGATTCTGTCAGGAAAACAGCTGCATACCTGACACCATCGGGGATTTAGAACCATCAGTGTACACTGCAGTGGCATCACACACACACTGGAATAAACCAAGAAAGAGTGAGCTTTTGCACACAGAAGTGGGAACGTGCGGACATTAATCACTGGAACTTGGGAAGGAGGGAAAAGTAAGGTGTAGGGTGAATATATAGGAGAGGTATATTAAAGGAAGCCACGAGATAATGAATATGAAGAGAAAATTGGCATAATGAATAGGAGCAACAATTAAATGCAGTAGCCTTCGCATTCCATACGCGGAAAGGCTGTGAGAGTCATGGAAGTGACTAAAATAATGGAGACAATGGGCACTGTGTTGATCTTGTAAAGGTAGGATATTCATCTCTGTATATGGGCTCCTGGCTTGGGAGATCAAAAAGTCGTGAAACATAAATGTAACCCTTGATGGTGGATGAATCCAGTGCAGAAAGTATAATGGGAAAGGCTGAACAATAAATGTAATCACTGTCGTTGAGTTTAGACAAGATTAGGAGTGAATAAGACAGAAGAAGGGTTTGACTATCAGCTCTTCAAGAAAGACAGACTGGAGTTTTGAGGAAGTTTAGGTGGCTATGGCCAGCAGCTTTCAAGGTAGTTATGTCAGGCTTCCACGACATTTGGCAGTTCAACAAACGCTAAGAAATTTTACCATATCCTGCTCAGGGAGATGGGAGATATAGAGGTATAGTCATACGAGGGATAATGGACGTCTTGTGAAAGTTATCTGGTGCGTCTTAACAGAAAATGTAGTCCCAGGAGCAGTGGCCCAATTGGAAGCACAATCAATAGCAAACTGGAGGTCACTACAAGGTGACAGTCAGCATCAGCACAAACTATAGCAAAAGCATCAACAGACACACAACCAGACAGTGGAAGGCAGAATAGAGGTATGGACATTAATGACAAGCAGAAAGAAGGTAGTGCTAAGGACACAGCCATGAGGTACACCTTCAACCTAGACAAAGTCAGGGAAAAGCTATTATCTACCCAGACACAAAAGTGTCTCAATGATAAGAAACCTTTAAGCAAAAGTAGTAAATTACCTTGAAAGCCTAAGTCACGAGTTTTGAGCTAAAATATTGCAATACCAGTCATAAGCTTTTCCAAGATTAAAAGATTAAAAAAAGGAAAAAAAAAAAAAACTGCTATACTGACATTATTAGCAAAGGCATTGAGAATGTACATGTCCAGACAGATTAAGTCAATGGCAGAACAACCCTTATGAAAACCAAAATGATGAGGGAAGAGAGAATTTTGAGTTTGGAGTATCATACTGTGTGTTAACTAAGTGTTCCAGCAACTTACAAATTGCACTATTTAGAGCGACAGGTCTGCAGTGAGAGGTGTCATGACCTGAAGTACCCAGCTTTTGAAAAGTTAAGACAACAAGTTTTTCCACTGAAGAGGAAAAACCCCTTGGGACCGAATGAGATTGAAAAGCTGTAAAAGAACACGTGCCACGAGGTGTAAATGTTCAAGCAAAGGAACATGGATGTCACTGGCCCCAGCCACTGTTGCTCGGCAAGTGGATAATGCTGAGAGTATACAGAGTGTAAAGGGAATGTTATAAAACTCTCTTACAATGTGAAAACAACTGTAGAGGCATTTGCTCCTTCTTGGGTTTAAAGATATGGGGAAGTGGGGGGGGGGGAGATGTAGCCCCAAAATTACACATACAAGGTGATGTCTAATTCCCATGGTAATATCAGCAGGGTCTACAACACTGTTGTCATTAACAGTATGGAGAGCGAGATCTGGGGAGTACTTACCGATCAACTTCTGTACCTTTTTCCAGACTGCACACATAGAAGTCATGATAGTAACAGTGAATATGTAAACACACCAACAGGTAGATTTTGCTACTTGACTTACACGATGGGCATTTGCTTGTGCGTCTTTAAAAGCTAGGAATCAATCTGTAGTTCTGTTGTTGGTAATGGCCCCATACAGTGAAATTCACACACACAAAGGGAGCACAGACAGGAAACCACCAGGGACCACATTTCTGAAAATGTTTCCCCAAGGTTTGGGGGACTGCAATTGATGTTACATCAAGAACAGTGGTAGTAAAAAAGGTACAACTCATCTGAAATAGATGAAACAAGAGGAACATCAGGAAGAGTGAGTGTGTATACAGCTCCCAATTTGCATATTCAAATGGTCAACAGGAGTGATGAAGTGGCTGGTCTGCTCAACTTCCAGGCAGGAGGAAACAAGAAATTTATGGGTGGCAGTGCACGGCATACACACAGGAGTGTTTAGCTAGGCCACTACATGCCATGGCCATCCTGAAGGAGTTGAAGCTTACCCAGTATGGCCAAGACAGTGAAGGCTGGCATCACCACACTGTGTCAAGACCCTGCCATCAGGAGTCACAAAGGGGAATAGTAACAATCAAATTAAGCGCTGCAAGGAGGAATGTGTGAAAGTTACAAGGAAGTATGGTTTAGGAGTGGTGGTAGGGGAGTTTCACGTGAAAGCGTTGGTGCAGTAACTTCGTTTCTGTTAAAAAGTCAGTCTCTCTCCATCAGAAGTGAGACTATTAAGAACATAAGAAAGGAGGAACACTGCAGCAGGCCTGTTGGCCCATACTTGGCAGGTCCTTTACAATCCATCCCACTAACAAAACATTTGCCCAAACCAATTTTCAAAACTACCCAAGAAATAAGCTCTGATAACTCTATCCGCTCTCGTATGCAAGTCCCACTCAAATTCAACCCCTCTCACTCATGTATTTATCCAACCTATATTTGAAATTACCCAAGGTTTTAGCCTCAATAACCCAACTAGGTAGACTGTTCCACTCATCAACTACCCTATTTCCAAACCAATACTTTCCTATGTCCTTTCTAAATTTAAACTTGTCTAATTTAAATCCATTATTGCGGGTTCTCTCTTGGAGAGATATCCTCAAGACCTTATTAATGTCCCCTTTATTAATACCTATCTTCCACTTATACACTTTGATCATGTCTCCCCTCATTCTAATGCTATGTATTAATTTAGTCATTCTACGCTGAATGTTTTCTAACGAATTTATGTCCATTCTGTAATATGGAGACCAGAACTGGACTGCATAATCTAGGTGAGGCTTTACTAATGATGTATAAAGCTGTAATATAACCGCTGAACCTCTGTTGCTTACACTTTTTGATATAAATCCCAGTAATCTGGTTGCCTTATTACGTACACTTAGGCATTGCTGTCTTGGTTTAAGGTTGCTGCTCACCATAACCCCCAAGTCCTTTTCGCAATCTGTATGGCTAAGTTCTACATTATTTAACTTATAAGTGCTAGGGTTATGGACACTCCCGAGCTTCAGAACCTTGCATTTATCTACATTGAACTGCATCTGCCACTTTTCTGACCAGGTATTGAGTTTGTCTAAATCCTCCTGAAATTCCCTAACATCTAAGTTTGAATCAACTATCCTACCTATCTTTGTGTCATCAGCGAATTTGCTCATTTCACTAGTAATTCCCTTCATCAAGATCATTGATATATATTATAAACAACAACGGGCCCAAGACTGATCCCTGTGGAACGCCACTTGTTACAGATCCCCACTCGGATTTAACCCCATTTATGGACACTCTCTGCTTCCTGTCAGTGAGCCATGACTCGATCCACGAGAGCACTTTTCCCTGAATGCCATGAACTGCCACTTTCTTTAACAGTCTTTGGTGCGGAACTCTATCAAAAGCCTTACTAAAATCTAAGTAAATAACATCAAATTCTTTATCGTGATCAACAGCCTCAAAAGCTTCACTGAAGAAAGTTAATAAATTAGTTAGACAAGAACGGCCTCTCATGAATCCATGCTGAGTATCATTAATCAAGCTATGCTTATTGAGATGGCTTCTTATAATCTCAGCTATAATCGACTCTAGCAGCTAATTTGCCTACAATTGAGGTAAAGCTTATTGAGGTCAGGCTTATAGCAGATAGACACCCTATGCAAAAACCCAATGCACATAAATTATTAGTATTACAGTCAAAGAGAAGTGCTAAACCTCGATCCGCATAAAAGGCCTAAGATCTGGAATTATTTCCTGAACCACAGAACGCTCCATCTACTAATCAATTTAAAGCTATTTTTAAAAAGTACCTCATCTCCTTAACCTAACTAAACCAACACTATGCTATACCAAACATACCATTATAATAAAATAAAGCACTGAACCAACAAGAGTCATTCAGCACTGCAGGGCAGAAAATAGTGCTGGGGCTATAAACAGCTAGGTGGAGAGGGAATCAGAGGCGAGGGGAGAAAAGGGCTGGAAGGGACACTAGGCGCTATGTGTCAAAGTTCGTATAGTACAGCAGTTACTGACAAAAAGTCAAAAAGTTATCGTAAGTCAAAGGCCGCGCCGTCTGCAAGAAGGGAACATGAGGTAAGAGCAGTAAGGCAGCGGCGGCGGTGTTGGAGGTAAATCCTGCGAGTTCACCGGTAAACTAGACAATCTACAAGAAAGTGAAGAACCGAAAAAGGGACCTGACAAACCTCAGAGAGAGGAATAGGGTGTCACTCCATGAGATACCAACCAAACATAACCAGCTCATCCAACTCTGTCCCTGTTCTTCCAATCTTCCTCAAACTCCCACAGAAAATTAATTACTCACCCTGTTACATTATATTTCTACTGAAACCTAATTAACTTCCTGTATCTTCACCATCTCTTACAATTATCCCACAAACTGAAGACTCTGAGTCACTTTGAAACTGCTTAAGTAATTCCACTTAACTAGGGATCACTGAAACACTTCAGAGTATTAATACATACTTAAATTTTTACTATTATACATTTAGCTACTTCTCTTTTTTATATATTTAAAAACTCCTGCTTAATACCCTGTGTCTAAAGTACCTAATAACCCGTGTCTACTCTTGAGCACCTAATAACCCGTGTCTAGTCTTAAGTACCTAATAATTCATATCTAAAGTACCTAATAACCCATGTTTAGTCTTAAGTACCTAATAATCCGTGTCTAGTCTTAGGTAGATTAGGCTTAGCCCATAATGCACCACAAATTAGTGACGTTTTGTGCCTAACTATTTTATTACATATAAACTACAAAAAATAAATTATTTGCATTTTGTATGGGAAACTGACGAGAGGAAAAAACAAAATGACACAATAAGTGTCAGGGGCCCAAGACTGTTCAACTGCCTCCCAGCATACATAAGGGGACCAATAGACCCCTGGCTGTCTTCAAGCAGGCACTGGACAAGCACCTAAAGTCAGTACCTGACCAACCGGGCTGTGGTTCATACGTTGGATTGCATGCGGTCAGCAGTAGCAGCCTGGTTGATCAGGCCCTGATCCACCATGAGGCCTGGTCACACACAGGGCCGTGGGGGCGCTGATCCCCGGAACTCTCTCCAGGTAAACCCCTGGTAAAATAACCCCGTGTGATCCATGGATCATGAGGCTCATTCAAAATACACCGTATAGACTGACTGATTTATTTCGGATAATACAAATGAATATAACATTTCCAAACATTTAAAATATCAAGACATAATTAAACATCTGGTAAACTATATAAAAAAAAAACATTCATATTAAAAATATATTAAAGAATCCTCATTAGCATTACCAACGTTGTTGTTAAATGCTTACGCACACGCACGCATGCATATGCGTGCACACACGGACATAAAAGTGATATGCAGACACAGCAGAATCTAAATAAATGTCAGATAATGGCCAATTATCACATATCTTACAAAGGCACTTTAAATCAAGTCAAAATGTGGCAGGTATTTACAGTAAAATGGAAAAACGTAACAGCGCTTTCCTCTTATTCTCTCGTCAACATCAGAGTTATGTAACTAATATTCAGTCCTGTGATGACCATTCAGTCATTTAACAACCATTCTCAGTCATGTAACAACCATTCTCAGTCATGTAATAACCATTCTCAGTCATGTGACAACCATTCTCAGTCATGTGACAACCATTCTCAGTCATGTGACAACCATTCTCAGTGTCATGTAACAATCATATTAATATATGAGAACTATGTACTGACACATCACATACATTCGCAATTTCGAAAACACATTAACTACACAAATCGGGTTCAACAGTGTATATACGTTGTGCATTTACGCCACCTTGTAATTCACGATATGTATATCTATGTTGTGTGTACAGCATGTATGACCCCTACCAGTAAATATGTGTATATACACACTGTCAATACTGTATACATACACATTGTAATACACAATGTACATTGTGTATGCTTGTGTATAATTACTTATATAACTATATGATTGAGCTATATTTATGGTGTCCCAGGTTATTATTGTGTACACTCACCCACTGCTGGTGACAATGACCAAGCTCTAGCTGCTGGACCCCACCACTTATTAGCTACAAGCTTCAGCTGTCTGACCCCACCACTTTAATCTTTATCTACAAGCATCAGCTGGACCCCACTACGACACCATCAACTATCTAGTGTAATTGCCCAAGTCTACAAGTTTAACAATATTAAATGTACTCAACATTTATTTCCATGGCTTGCAATGATAGTAGTATATTACTCACTACGCTCACCTCTCTGTCTAGTACCGTATTTCATGGCTTGTAAGACTTATTTTAGTTTCAGT
Organism: Cherax quadricarinatus; assembly: GCF_026875155.1. NCBI lineage: Eukaryota > Metazoa > Arthropoda > Malacostraca > Decapoda > Parastacidae > Cherax > Cherax quadricarinatus. The sequence continues at coordinate 9,648,807 of NC_069480.1, forward strand.
GATGCAGCATTGGACATAACTTGGAGAGGTACAGCCCACCCCACACCCCAAACTTATAGCTACCATCACTGACCTTCAGTTTATAGGACGCAGGCTAATTTTTGGAGACATTTTATGGGAAAAAACGTGCATCTAATAAGCCGCAAAATAATCAATCTTCACTCTGACGAGTACCACCACTTTACACGTATAACTTGCACAGAGGAGAATAAAACTAATTACGATGTTTTGGTCCAATTTGAACCATTAATTAGTCACACGAAATGTCATCACAAGTTTCATTTTCTACGTACAGATCATTTGTGTATTGTTCCAATCATGGTACTGTGACTCTTTATTCTTTACCACTACTGTGTTGAAAGTGCTTAAAATCTAGCCTCTGCTAGACCACTATGCTGTATTTGCAGCCTAGTAGTCTTAATGTGTCATTCCTGGCATCCTTGTTCTTGATAAATCTGACACTTGCACAACAGTGTTGCTTAAGTGTCTAATTCATCATCCTGTTGGTTCTCTGAACCATTTATCTACATTCTTGTTCATGTTTTACCAGTCATAACTGTTTTTGCTGTGCTGAGCTCTTTAAAGTAAACTGTGTTTTTACTTTTTTTATCTGTTTTTACACAAATAACCCGCACACAGAAGAGAGGAGCTTATGACGATGTTTCGGTCCGACTTGGACCATTTACAAAGTCACACTAACGAAAAGGAGAGCAGGATGGGTTATTTATCTGTTTTTTTATGCCTAGCTGTACTGAACACTTAATATACGATAGTGTAAACACATCAGGTGTTTTAGACACATTTGATGTTGAAAAAAACGCTGTTTTCCACCCCCTGGTGATTTTCGCTTATCATTTGGGGTCACTAGCCTTAAGAGGTGTACAAACAGGACCCTCCTGTACTTACACCAAGATATCCAAGTTGCTGAACATCAGTCAGTGTACATTTTACTGTACTAGGAACATGTGAACACCATTACGAAGATGACTTCAAGACTCGCCCTGCCAGCAAACTTACAAAAGTTCTAATTACTGCAGTGTTTCATTAACCCTTAAACTGTCCAAACATAGATCTACGTTCACTCTTGTAGCGCTCCGAACGTAGATCTACGTTTTATTTTTACATCTGAAGGCGCACAAAATAAAATGTAGATCTACGTTCGGAGCGCTACACGAGTGAACGTAGATCTACGTTAGGACAGTTTAAGGGTTAATTGTACTTTTGACTTAGTGCCTGCCAAGATGAACATAACACACTGCTTACTAGAACTTAATCAAAAAGATTGTACAAGTGAAAAGTTCTCTGCAATTGACTCTGGTATTGTATAAGATTTGTAATCTTTTCAATACATTCACTGGGAAGTGTTGAACTCACAGGAGTCAGTGTCTTGTGATGTGTGTAGCCTGGCTGACAGCATCCTCAGCTCACACACCGAGGGTCCGGGGATCAATCCCAGCACGGGTGAAACATTGGGCATGTTTCCTGACATCTGCTGCCCCTATTCGCCTAGCAGTAAGTAGATACCTGGGTGTTAGACAACTGTTGTGGGATGCATCCTGGGGACAAGATTTACCTAAGATATGGGAAATGCTCTGCATAACCAGAGATTTTTCTATGTATTGTGCCAATGATGTCTGTAATAGCTGTATCATGTATTGTAGAAATAAAGATTATCATTATTACTACATATACCCATCTACAGAGGAACAACAATGGTCAGTTACTATAGAATGCATATTATAAATGATCTTTCCCTTCAAGGGATGCTAGCGTAGGGTTCTTGATCAAAGGATATGGAGCTAACTACTCTGCTTTCTCTGATCACAACCTAATTAACTCCCATGCTTCAAGAACTGTATATCACATATGGGTTTAGCACTTCTCCAGGAATACAATAATGAAATTTTTAATACACTAAACAATAAAAATTCATGTGGTGATATATGGAATAATTCTGCCCATGATGTTGCCTATAAGTGTAATAATCAGCTGTAATAATTATTATTATAATTAATGTTTTATAGTCGCACATTTTCGCAAGAGCAAGATTAGTTGTTTTTATTCTCTCAACATACCGGATTATGATGTACAGTGAACCCTTGATATAACGGATTAATAGTGGGGATTGTCAGTGTTCGTTAAATCAGAATAACGTTGAAAAAAATAGCAAAAAATGTATTTCGGTACTCTACCTAGTAGTGTGCACAATGTACAATGTACCACAATAAGCAGATTTTACCATTTTAAAAGTCCCTTATATCAAGGGTTTACTGTACTCACAGCATCATCCACTGTGATGTTCTCTGCAGCCCAACTTGACGAGATAAACACTGATGCTGAAGACAAGTTCACTCTTTCTCTTACACTTCAGCAATGCTGGTGTCTAACTAGTGCAGACAACCAATAATTTCTGTAATCTAGATAATAATCATAAGTCCCTCTACATAATTAATGCTGCTAGCACACACACCACAATTACAATGACCATCAAAAACAAATCAGTAAACCTGCATCCAAAATTTCAACTAATTTAACTAACCACTACGCCCACACTTAACAATGTTGATATACGTACTATCGACGCAATATGGTACGAATACTTTCATGTAATCTTCAGAAATCCATTCATCTTTTTTTTTTTTTTTTATGAACGCATTGATAGTATTGCACAAAAAATGATTCAATTATATATGGCAGTGAAGTAGCAACCCTGTTACCAACCCAGGATGACACCACACAAAAAATGGCAATGCATGTACACATTAAAAACTTCCATAATGCATACACACATTAGCAACAGATATAATTCGCACGCACATTAAAAACCTACAGAATGGACACACACGGCACACACACATACATGGCGCGCACACACACACGGCACGCGCACACACATACACACAGTTTAAACTTTCATAACACAGTCACACATTAGCAACAGACAATTTGTGAACATATTAAAACCTACACAATGCACATACACATTAAAAACCTACACAATGTGCATAGACATTAAAAACCTACACAATGCACAAACACATTGTAAATCTATACAATACACATACACATTAAAATATACAGAATAAAGATGCACATTAAAAACCTACACAATGTACGTATGCAGCCTCTCCTCACTTAACAACGGAGTTGCGTTCCTAAGACCACATCGGTAAACGAATTCGTCACTAAGTGAGGAGCATACTATAATGGTAGTGGGTTTGTGTCACCATCTTTGGTATTGTTTTAATGCCACCTTTGTACCATTTATAACATTTCTGGTATATTTTTAATGTTTATACAGTAGTGTACTGTATACTGTCATAAACAGAATAGAGGAAATCAGCTCTAATATACATTATGTAGGTATGAATACTGGTTAGAGAGCTCATTGTAAGACCGAGTCGTTGGTAAACAAGTACGTTGGTAAGTGAGGAGAGGCTGTATTGCAAAGTTTAAGAAAGTACATACACTGTAAAGCTATACAATGTACATACACGAAAAACCTACACATTTCACATACATGTCGGTACATACAAGTATAATAAAGCTGTCGCTAGTATAAAAAGATAGCTAAAGCTACTGGCATCGCAAATAAAGCTTAATTATACACAACGAAACATTATGTTTTAATAAGAAATATTATTTGCGCTCTATGAGGACTGTGCCACGGACTAGACAAGATCAATTATGACTTCTGAAAACATCAATATTTCTTGCATAGCATACAAACAAATCTGAAAATAAGACGCTTAAAATAACTAAGCACAATAAGCTATAAAATATGGTTATCATGACTTTAAAAACATACTCTATATGCTTGATATTAGTGTGTAATATAAAATATTTTAAGTCAATTTCAATGGTCAATAAATCACAAGATAATTAAAGTTGACGATGACCACACACTATGTACAGGTTTTTTTGCTTTTCACAGTGAAATCAAAATTACAAATGCTATATAATCAGTCTACGAAGAAATAAAAAAAGAGGGAAGGGCTTATGGACATAAACAGGTTCCATGAGAGTCCTCCAAGACACATCTTAAAAAACTTCCCCACAGACTTGGTCATTGATTTTGTGCACCACAGTGGAATATAAGAGTATATGTGATGGCATTAAAGTTGTTCAGAAATATACTCCATCTGGCTGTGTTAAAAATGTTATAACTGACCATAATTTTCTAAGGGGTGGAGGGGTAAGCCAGCTGAAGGCCTTGGTCAGATGACCAAAAGTTCCAACGGAGGGTCATCATCTAAGACCCACGTCAGGAAACACTTGTCCTGTTTCCTGACAAACCTTACCTAACCTGGCTGTGTGGTCCAGTGTTCTCTGCTCTGCTTCTGCTAGTTTCCGTGTATTCGTGTTAAGTGTAGTTACTCATGGGAGCGTTGTATGGGCGGTAATTTGGGTAAAGCATGAAGACATGTGCTCAAGTAGCGTGTTATGTGCATGTTAAGTTGGGGGGTAACAACTAAAGATGTTTCCCATCTCACTGATGATATATGAAAAAAAAAAAAAAAAAAAAAAAAAAAAAATAAATAAATCTCAGTTTTGTGGTGTTTATCTGGAGTTTATCTGGAGAGAGTTCCGGGGGTCAACGCCCCCGCGGCCCGGTCTGTGACCAGGCCTCCTTAGGTCAGTGTCCCAGGATGCGACCCACACCAGTCGACTAACACCCAGGTACCCATTTTACTGATGGGGAACATAGACAACAGGTGGAAAGAAACACGTCCAATGTTTCTACTCTGGCTGGGAATCGAACCCAGGCCCTCACCGTGTGAAGCGAGAGCGTTAACCACCAGGCCACCAGAGCCCCGTGTAGTGATATTTAGATAAAATCAGCCGATTTAGTTGGAAAGATTGATATTAATTGCTCTAACCTTAACATATGCACTGTTACCCTTGAACTCACTACCTCACTATACATGTAGTGCAACAACCCATCTGCACGTATCAAACATCATTCCTCTGTACCTCCACATTTATGTGATTTGTGTACTGGCAGTTCAATATATGTGTAATAACCCTAAAGATAAATTTTAAGTAGCATCACCCAACTTAAAATGGAAGCCTGTTAAAGGCTTTACATAAACATGCAAGATGGTAGGTAAAACTCGTACCTACATTCAATATACGTTCATCATTACTCTCGTGTTTCTTGATAGTTGTTATTCATGTACTGATTCCTGGTGAGAAAGAGACATTAACACAAATATATATACCTGTGTGCTCTCCTCATTGCTTTGTACTGAAGAGGACCTCAGCTGGAGGTTGAAGTACAGAGACTACCGTTCTTCCTCGTTTTTCTCCTCTCTCATTAACATATGCTGTATACAAAATCCATCATGATATGTTAGAGTGACCTGATAATTCTGGTAGAGTGGTGCAATGTGACCAGTACAGATATACGTTGTTTATACAGTAACCTCTCTCGTATTTTTATACACAGTAGCAAGAACGGTCTTCAAAGTACACACTATTAAATTTTGGATGAACTTTTTTCAATTGTATTCATAAAATACTCTGCGTATGTAGAGAAGTTTTCCAAGTACCAATTGTGAAGTTTTAACTGATGTTAATACAAACTAATACACTGCACCAACTTGGATTTCAATTTTACTCTGGCACTAACTCTCCCGCCACTAACCCATAATGTTGCGTAACTCTATCCCTCACTCACTCCTGATCTTCACACATTATTAATTTCATACATCAGTCCCTGCAGCACTGTATAACCCTTAGGGTTTAGCACAAATTAACAATAACAACATGCTATATGTGTCATAAGAGGCAACTAAAATGCCAGAAGCAAGATGCTAGTAACCCCTTCTCCTGTACAAATTACTAAATGTAAAAACAAAAACTTTCGTTTTTCCTTTTAGGTCACCCTGCCTCAGTGGGAGACAGCTGGTGTGTTAAAAAAAAAAGGTACAGTGGCACCTTGGGATACGAACTTAGAGTTCATTCCAGAATGCTGTTCGAGTGCCAATACTGAACGAATTTGTTCGCAAAAGGAATAATATAAATTATATTAATCTATTTCAGACCCCCCAAAATACACTTACAAAAGCACTGACATAAATACGCTTACTTAACTGTTCGGGTTTTGAGCTGTTTGTATCCCGAGGTACCACTGTACATATATTATTGGTCTTGTCTTGACAAAGCTCTTGGTTAGTAAACGCAGCTGCAGTAAATACAGTATCTTAAGAGCTGTTATAGTATATTTTCCTAATGCGTTTATAGCGTTTTAACTCATGAACCTTTGATTATTTCTATAAACGTATAACATGAATGTTTTCTATTTAAATGCATAATAAGCAAAATTAATGTGTACATTGATGTTATTAGTATGAAAAAATAAAGCTACTAAGATTATGTTGTTAGTATTGGCAAATAATTGAAATACGTAGAAAAATAATTTAAGGATAACGATATTGTAACCTTGTAAAATATAATAGTTACACTATTTATCACTATTCATCAATTATTCCTCTTTGTTACAAATACTGTAATCTTAAATACAGTAAATAAAAGGCATATCTATATTTTGTAATAAAGTAACATCGGAGGCTGATCCTCCTCCCAGGCACCTGGATCCCTGACCTCCCTCACCAGTGTTGTGAAACACTGGAGATTTGATCCTCCTCCCAGGCGCCTGGATCCCTGACCTCTCTCACCAGTGTTGTGAAACACGGGAGATTTGATCCTCCTCCCAGGCACCTGGATCCCTGACCTCCCTCACCAGTGTTGTGAAACACTGGAGATTTGATCCTCCTCCCAGGCGCCTGGATCCCTGACCTCTCTCACCAGTGTTGTGAAACACGGGAGATTTGATCCTCCTCCCAGGCGCCTGGATCCCTGACCTCCCTCACCAGTGTTGTGAAACACTGGAGATTTGATCCTCCTCCCAGGCGCCTGGATCCCTGACCTCCCTCACCAGTGTTGTGAAACACTGGAGATTTGATCCTCCTCCCAGGTGCCTGGATCCCTGACCTCCCTCACCAGTGTTGTGAAACACTGGAGATTTGATCCTCCTCCCAGGTGCCTGGATCCCTGACCTCCCTCACCAGTGTTGTGAAACACTGGAGATTTGATCCTCCTCCCAGGCGCCTGGATCCCTGTGTGTGTGCTCACACAGCAACTTTAAGTGTTATCTATGTAAGGTGATGAGCCAGGGGCCTGTTATCAATGACGAACATATAGAGCTGGGGATCCTACCTTCCCTACCCTCTTCTCACTGAAATTCAGAACACGAGTTCCTCCTTAACACACAATGTGTAAGCACACAAGACTTTGGTGAAGCTTAGTCTTGGTGTGAACTGTAATAACAAACAATAATTAGTTGTAAATATGAAAATAGTATACAGTACCGACAGGTTGATAAGCAAGACACATGTTAGGTATCTTTATTCCATAGTCTGGAACACTGTTCCAGAACTAAACTTTTCTTCAGGCTGAAGGACTGACCACCACAAAACTATATCTTCAAAGGTGATGGACTGATTATACGTAATCAGACGATGTACATTGTCTTCACATCTCTAATCCTTCTGCTAACTCTTCTGTACTTGACTGAAGAAGTCTACTGTGTCAGTGAAACGTTTCAGAATTAAGATACCTGACTGCTGCATGTGTAACTTACTTATCCATAATAAGTTGTATATTACAATGTAAAGAGAAGAATTTGTTGAGCATTTACGAAAGTAGTTCAATATTGAGCACTTGCCTTGGAACCAATGAACTTATTAGCAAGTAAATACACCTACCATCCGACTTACGACCGAGTTCGGTTCCGAGAAACCGGTCGTAAGTCGAAATGGTCGTAAGTCGAACTTTACTACTGAATATCAACAAAATATTTTTGTAATGACTATTTTATTGTTTTATTTTGGTATTTCATGTTTTACTTTACTTTTTATGTTGTTAGTACTGTATTTTATACTGTAAGGTTTAGGATAAACACTGTGTACAACACAAATACTTGTTTATTTCCCAGAAATTTGGCATAAAAAACACGGTCGTAAGTCGAGTGGTCATAAGTCAAGCAGGTCCTAAGTCGGATGGTAGGTGTACATACTGACAGTGATGATCCACAAAGTTAACACTACTATCAATTATTGAGCTATAAAGAATAAAACACAAAAATTCAACTTTAAAGAAAAACAGAACTTCAAGGACAGAAGCTGATACACTTATACACATCATAGTAATACAAAACTAAGCAAGAGAAAGACGGAGCTTATAAAAAAACAGTAAACCCTAGATATAATGAACTAATGGGGAGGGGGGTTGTTTGAGAGTCCATTAAATCAAAATTATATATATGAAAAAAAAAATGGAAAAAGCGCTAAAGTATTCTACCGAGCACCTAATATAGCATCGTACACACAATTTATATTACAATAAACATTGGAGGTAAAGGAGATAAAAGAACAATTTGTGCAGTGGATTTTGTGTTATACAGAAGTGAACTAAACTTTTAAATAAAGACACATGTTGTTGAAGCTTTAGTAAGTGAAGCTTGACCATGAGACATATAACAGAAAAACTTCCATCATGACATAAAGCTCTGTGTTGAGCTTTATGTCATGATGCAACAAAGCTTGTTTTTCTCTACTTCACTATTGAAAAGATATAAATGGTTATAATCATAACCATAATTTCTAAAGGGGTGGAGGGGTAAGCCAGTGGAAGGCCTCGGTCAAATGACCAAAAGCTCCAATTGTAGGCCATCATCTGACTAAGACTCGCGTCAGGAAACACTTGTCCCGTTTCCCGACAAACTTTACCTAACCTAACTACATTACTGTTGACACTTAACTAATTATAACCAAGTCAAGTTTCAAAATATACTTTGACCTCCTACACTGTGAAGAACAATTAATAATATAAAAAATAATATATTATTATGTAATAGAAATAAGAGAGAGTTATTGTACTCAAAAACCTATAGTCAATACATTAAAAAATCCTGTATTTCTTTTCCATGCATTCCTCTAAAAAAAAAATACATTTCTAAGTTAAATATCCTTATACTAAACCTACAAGGCAAAAATTATCAGTACATGAAGAATTATAAAAAAAAATCTTAAAAAAATTTCAGATCTTCAAAACGTTTAACAAGTTTCTAGGTTATTTAACGTAAGTCCGTAACTATGTATTTGTAATTAAATAGCTCGAGAAGTAGCATTAGAATGCTCTGTACTCGCCTATTTGTTATTACAGTCTCAGCTGCTGGCTCCACTTGCCACTTGTCAGATTCACTCCCTCCTAGCCTCATAGGTCCTGTCCTACCTACTCTTGAGACTCTGTATGAAGTCTGCCTCCAACAGTGAAGTCATTCCACTTACCACTCACTCCAAGACTAAAGAAATGGTTCCTAAGACCCTGTGGCTCATCTGTGTCTAACTTCCATCTGTATCCCCAAATACATATTTGTCTCTCTCACTGTTTAAACAGTCCATCCTTGTCTGCCCAATCAATTGTCCTCTATTTTCTTCTTTTTAGTCTTCTAGACGTTAGATTCATTACTGGCTTTGCTGCTGTTGGTACTTTTCTCGGCAAGTACACTGTTCAATGCCCTAATCTTCACAACATCCATGATGTGTGCTGACTTCTGCTGCTACCCTACCTCTCACAGCCTCTACCTTGCTGCTGACACTCACAACATGCTGACTTCTGCCATTACCCCACCTCTCACAGCCTCTACCTTGCTGCTGACACTCACAACATGCTGACTTCTACCATTACCCTACCTCTCACAGCCTCTACCTTGCTGCCGACACTCACAACATACCTCACACTCATGCCTTGATAACAGTCCACCACACAATCACATCTCCACATTACATTTCATTCATAATCATCTTATTCACACCACCATACTGCAACTTTTATCATATACAATTTATCTGTATAATAACTTGCAACTCTGAATCTCATACATGTTATTAATTATAATAGTAACTTGTGCACAGTATACTGAAAGGATTATGATTTTCACCTTAAAACTAATCGAGTACTTATGCCAATAAGAGGAACTTTCTGCACTAGCATCCAAAAAGAATTAGGATTTAACGTCACAAATCAGATTTACACATATACAGTGGTACCTCAAATATCAAACTTTTTTTCGGTCCAGAAGGCTGTTCAAGTGCCTTTACCGAATGAATTTATTCCCATCAGGAATAATGTAAATTAGATTAGTCCATTTCAGACCCTCAAAAATACACTTATAAAAGCACTTACAAAAATACACTTACATAATTGGTTGTGTTGGAAGCAGTTCGATTTTTGAGGTTCCTCTGTATATATATATGTAGTACCACACATATAACAGACATCTGTATAAGTACATGTAAATACTCTTCCACTATCATAGACTTACAACTAGTATCCATATCTATCAAACTTTCTTAAAATAAACACCAAATACCGTAACCTAGATAGCACCAGGAGAGGACAGACAAAAATTTATTAGTGAAAGACAAGACCTCGTTTAAAAATAAAGAGACCTGATATATTTTGTAAATGGTTTAGAAAATAGACAAGCTGATGTAATATTTGTATCTTTACTGTGTGGACATCTGCCAGCCAGTGACTTCTTCAGTCCAGTACAGAGAGGAACAGTGGAAAATAAGGAAATTGGGGTAATTTGTCCCTCAGCCCAGAGTAGATATATTCAGTCTATAAATCTTGACAAAAGTATAGTGTATGTGTATATGCTGTACTTTTATCATGACTCATTGACTACACATCATCTCCAGGTTGAGGGACTGACTACCTCAAACTCCTCCTTGTTTTCCACCATTCTTCCCCGTACTGGACTAATGAAGTCACAGGCTGGCATAACATTTGCACAATAAAGATAATCAAATGCTACACACAAGACTCCCATCTAAAACAAGAGCTCATCTAAGAAGGAAGACACCATCCAGACAAGACTCGACTCATCCTAAAAACAGACACGGCCTCATTACGATGCTTGAAGCCAGCGAAATAAAATTATTTAACCTTTAAACTGTCCAAATGTAGATCTATGTTCATGCGTATAGAGTTCCGAACGTAGATCTATGTTTTTTTTACACAAGCATGTAAAAATCAAATGTAGATCTATGTTTGGACAGTTTAAGGGTGAAACAATTTGCAATATTACAGCAAGAAGTAAGTGTACATATATATATACAATGGAACCTCGGTTTTCATGATTAATCTGTTCGAAAAAGTCTAACAATAAATCGAATCGCACGAAAACTGAAGCAATATTTCCCATAAGAAATAATGTAAATCCAATTATTCCGTTCCAGACACCCAAAAATATTAACAAAAAATACATTTCATAGAGAATAACTATAGTTTTACGTGCAAACTAGAGTATACGAAAACCGAGGTTCCACTGTATGAAAAGAAAATAAATACCGTGAGAAAACACTGTGTAATATAAATCTATGCTATTTTAAACATTTCCATTAAAGTTTTCCACTCACCATCCTCAACTGTTACTTCCCATTCCATATTCCGGTAAACTTTTTTCAAAAACAATTAATATGGAGATCACAAATCACACAAAATTTATTTTAAGTAATCATGACTGACTAGACTTCTGACTCGAGTATTTAATCAATAGCTAAGCGGAGTTTTTTTAAGTCAAACAGATACAATTATATCAAATATTTTTTGTATTACCATGGGGAAATGGAACAGAATTCTTCCTCTAAGTCGTGCGTGTCCTAAGAGGTGACTAAAATGCCGGGAGCAAGGGGCTAGTAACTCCTTCTCCTGTATAAATTACTAAATTTAAAAAGACAAATTTTTTTTCTCTTTAGGTCACCCTGCCTCAGTGGGATGCAGCCGGTTCATTGAAAAAAAAATTTGTGTTATCAGGCTGTAACCTCAGTTTCCATTACATTACATAATTATCATATACACATTAGAACTAGTTACACTTCAATAAAACATTCATTTTTTTTTTAATAAGTCAGCCGTCTCCCACCGAGGCAGGGCGACCCAAAAAGAAAAAAACAAAATGAAAATACTTTCATAATCATTCAACACTGTCACTTCACTCACACATAATAAGTGTCTTCGCAGAGGTGCCCAGATACAACGGTTTAGAAGCACATATAAAGAGATATAATATTTCCCTCCAAACTCCCAGAAGAACTGTTGTGGTCGCTGCTGCAGCCTGGCCAGTACGCCTTAATGTGTTTACTAAACGTGTTTTTGTCAATACAAAAGCTTTCCCTGAATACCAGTTTCTAATTAATGTCACATTTTTAGTTCCCTATTTGACCATGAATTTTTATTGTGGCCCCAAAACTTTTAACAGAATTCAAAGTACAGTGTTATTTACAATATTATACATTAATACATGGAACACGTTGTGATTGAAACATTGATCACACAAGTGTAGCTGTGATTTGTGTAAGTGTTTACTGTAGTGTTTACTAGGTTCACTTCTACCTCTACCCCTCTCTCTCTACCTCTATCCCCTCTCTCTCTCTCTCCACTTCTCTTTCTATCTCTATCCCTCTCTCTCTCTCTCTCTCTCCACTTCTCTTTCAACCTCTACCCCTCTCTCTCTCCTTCTCTTTCTACCTCTACCCTTCTCTCTCTCCTTCTCTTTCTACCTCTACCCCTCTCTCTCTCTCTACCTCTCTTTCTACCTCTACCCCTCTCTCTCCCTCTACTTTCTCTCTCTCTCTCCCTCTACTTTCTCTCTCTCTCTCCCTCTACTTCTCTCTCTCTCTTTCTCCCTCTACTTCTCTCTCTCTCTCTCTCTCTCTCTCTCTCTCTCTCTCTCTCTCTCTCTCTCTCTCTCTCTCTCCACATACAGCCTTAAAGAGCCTCATGTAGTTGATAGGTTTTAAACCCCATTAACCAATCTTCCGAAGATCAATCTCATAACTGACTGCTGTGTATTATAACTATTATAAGTACATGGGAGAAAGTACAAAGAGGAAGAGGCCGGTTACACAAACGAAGAGTTTGTTAAAATTAGATATTATACTAGATCAATATGACTATCATTTGCAATTGCATTCCATCTTGTCTCAAAAGAAATATCACAACTCTCTCTCTCTCTCTCTCTCTCTCTCTCTTAAAGCTATCTTAAACTAATCTCTCTATCTCAAAGATTTAATATCACTTTTCCATCACCTTGTCAGGCCAAGGATTACTAAGTACCACATTAATTAAGGATCTACAGCAACACACTTTCAAAATCTCGTCACAAATTTCAATTGGAAGGATTGTCTTCCTGGCCCATACTTGGCAGGTTCTTCTCAAACCCAAACCCACTAAAAAAATATTTTCGTAACTCATTATCAATATTACCCGAGATTAAATATCTCAAATGACTTATAACTTTTTAGATACATGTTCTATATACCTGCTCATGCTCACATATCCAAATACATATGTACACACATTTACACTCACAAATGGATGTGTACATGTGTACACACATACTCACAAATGGATGTGTACATGTGTACACACATTTATACTCGCAAATGGATGTGTACATGTGTACACACATTTACACTCACAAATTCATGTATACATGTTGTGTACACACATTTACACCCACAAATGGATGTATACATATTGTGTACACACATTTACACTTACAAATGCATGTATACATGCTGTGTACACACATTTACACTCACAAATGGATGTATACATAGTGTACATACATTTACACTTACAAATGCATGTATACATGTTGTGTACATACATTTACACTCACAAATGCATGTATACATGTTGTGTGCACACATTTACACTCACAAATGCATGTATACATGCTGTGTACACACTCCCAAGCACACACAAATGTGTACATAGACATGTGATTCGACCCCTTCAACCACACATAGAAGAGAACACACACAAGCACAATCACATATGTGCATGTATACACACACTTGTTCACATGAGCATGTATACATGCTCATGTTCACACACACAAGGGCATGTATACATGCAGTCGAGACACACTCCAACCCCTGCAACCACACATAGGCGAGTACTTACTTACACACGTTCACACACACGTTCACACACACGTTCACACACACGTTCACACACACACACAAGCAGTACATCTAGACATGCCAATATACACAGACATAAAAGATAAAACATTTATTTCTTGTCATATAATACTTCCATCTACTCCTCTCTCCATGCAGAGAAATACCTGTAGTACGGTGGACCCCCGGTTAACGATATTTTTTCACTCCAGAAGTATGTTCAGGTGCCAGTACTGACCGAATTTGTTCCCATAAGGAATATTGTGAAGTAGATTAGTCCATTTCAGACCCCCAAACATACACGTACAAACGCACTTACATAAATACACTTACATAATTGGTCGCATTCGGAGGTGATCGTTATGCGGGGGTCCACTGTATACACTCTCCATACACCTTTGTATACAATCTATCCATACATACTTGATATACCCTAAATATTTCACTCATTTCACTCTGCACATTACCTTAACGTTATGTTAACCCTTAAACTGTCCAAGCAGATCTACGTTCACATGCGTAGTGCTCCAAAAGTAGATCTACAATTTTTTTACATATTTTCAAACAAAAAAAAAACGTAGATCAAAGTTTTTTTACACGTTTTCAAATGTAAAAAAAAAAAAAAGGATCTACTTTCTTTACATACTTTCAAATGTTGAAAAAACGTAGAACTACGTTTGGACAGTTTAAGGGTTAAATCTAATAAAAAACTGCATAAAAGTAGACTTCTAAATTCTCATGCGAACAAGTCAAAAATAATTTTGAAAATCTGTTATAAAAGTTATGACTTCGTAACATTAAACAGGCTAAAAAAAAAAACAAAATATTGCACAACTAACAACTTGCGTAAGATGACTATTGAAAAACATTGGTGCTGAAAAATGATAAGAGTAAATGGAGTGTAATTATCTATCTGAAGAGGAAGGGTATGTTCTAGCTCTTGGTCCCACCTCTTCCGAATGATGTTCAGTAATTGTTTTATTTACCTTTGAATTCCCTTCAATATGAAGTCTGTTTCCAGAGTCACTGTTGACTGTGTATGTGAGTGCAATTTGTGTGTATAGACAGTGGTGGCTTGTCCATAGGAGCTGCTGAGCTGCAGTCCCCCCAGATGCTCACTGCCAGACGTATAACTTCATCAACCTTATGCTAAAATAATTTGCAAATGACAAATATATTACAGGAAAAATCTGCTGTATGTTGTTTTCAACGTATTTAATTTATAAGCGAATTTTTTATTTTTTTTTTTTTGTTGAAACGAGATAAAAAAAAATGATTGAAAATAGAAGTTTGATGTGGTATGATAGTATAGGTATTACTGGCGCTACGAGCCACCACTGTGTATAGGAGGGACTTGTATATACAACAGCATCTTTTGGTGTTCCATGCTTTTGTTAACTTCAAGTTGAGCCACTGGTCATTATGTTCCACCCACTGAGATTCTCACTGGCTCAATTGAAAGCCAATAAAAATGTGGAACACTGAAAATAAGTGCTGTATATACAGGGCTCTCCTGTATATGTAGCCTCACAAGTAATAATATGGATCATGTACACATAACCATCATTACTAACATTGTTGCTTCAGTGCCAGGATGGAGTAACAATGTGTACATGTATCCTCACAAATTACAAACTTTAAAAAGAACAACTTCCATTTTACTTTCTCAATCACCTTGCCTTGGTGGGACATGGCCGGTGTGTTGAAAAAAAAAAGCGTGTCCAGACATGTAATGATGTGTACCTGTAAACATTAACCTTCATTACTAATAAAGTATTATTTCAATACTACTGTGAAACAACAGGTTATATCACACACCTTACTCTTGATAAGAGTACATATATATAAATTTCATAACACCATAGTTTCTTTCAGCCAATTACAAAAACATTGCCTTAAGAATATCACTATATATCTAATAAGCGAGATAATGGAAGTTTACTACTATACTGCTGCTACGAGGGAAGATTAAATTGCACGTTATCAACAACTAACGATTCACATTACAAAATAATAGAACGGGTATGTTACAAAACACACTGTCTAAACACAGAAAAATGGACTTACAAAACTTCTCTTAGAAAAACTGTATTATACAAAGGTATATTTGTCAGAATTAGGATGGCATTAAGACAAGTTGTGGGTGGGAAGTTCTGTACAGGATATATCACACTGTATTCAGAGATAGCAAACGTGTTCTTACTATTATTATTAACCCTATAGCATTCGCTCATCGAAATAATGGAGGGATTTGGATGTGCTTCTAGTATTTTCTAGTTTGACTCTTTCTTGTGACTTCTGCTGTGACAGTTTTATGAAGTTTTGAAGGGATGCAAAGTTATTAATCCTACTTGTGAATGATTGGGAAACACTAAGAGTACGCTAAGTTGCTTCCCATCTCAACGCCTCGCTCACCTTGGGTTAGGACTCTCCGAGTGGTTACTCGAGGATGACGTAACATTTCCCTAGTGATTAGAAGCAACAAGTGGTTACTCAGGGATGATGTAAAGTTCCCCTATTGATTAGAGGCAATGAGTGGTTGTTCAAGGATGATGAAAAGTTTGCCTATTGATAAGAGGCAACGAGTGGTTACTCAGGGATGGCAAAGTTCCCCTATTGATTAGAGGCAGCGAGTGGTTACTCAAGAATGACAAAAAGTTCCCCTTTTGATTAGAGGCAATGTCAGTAATTTTAAGCACCCTAATTGGGCTCTACACCCTTCCCAAGTTACTCTAGATGTGGGCCCTGAATGGGGTCCTGGAACGCTAAAGGGTTATTCACTCACAGTATTTTGATTAAGTAAAACTGCCCCTTAAAATCACCTACACTAAATTAACATTTTATCAAAATCTTGATTAGTGAGAATGAGCAATATAATCATATATTGTTTAGAAATAGTGTGGAAACCAGGTGAAATTATTAAACAAGTTAATATCCCTGATGGTATCCCAAGATACTACTTAGCTCATTGTATAAAAAATACAATACAATTTTGAGTAATACAACATACACACAAAAAAAACGTGTGAAGGTGCATGTGAGCATATACATGTGGATATAAAAATGAAGAACAAACACAAAGAGTATTTATACATGTGAACTCAAACACACTTGCACTCATACAACCAGTTCTCGTCTACAAGGTAATACAAACAAAAGTGTATTTTCTTTTGCGAAAGCAACTGTAGCAGTCTGTCCCTTGATGCTTGATTATATGTCTGTAAATACCATTTGGATTTTTTTAGCATCTTGCATTATTTTAGTTCCATCAGACTTGAAGTGAATGTTACACTATACTAAGAATAATAATTCGGATAATACAACCTTAAGCATATGTCAAAAGTAGCAAAAACAAGATTGGGTGGCAACAGTTCTCGAAACTTCAAATTAATACATGTTAGTGGAAGTTGTATAATGCATTTGTGCCAAAGCATTTAGCTAACTGGTAATTTTAGGACTATGAAACTCATGGTGTGTCCAATTGTACTTGTCAAGTGAAGGGATTCAGGGAAATCGGTTAGACGGACTTGAGTCCTGGAGGTGGGAAGTACAGTACCTGCACTCTGAAGGAGGGCTGGAGATATCTGCAGTTTTGAACTGGCAAGACAGTTCGAGTCGCCCTGCCTTGGGAGACGGCCGGTTCGTCAAGAAAAAATTTAACATAGTATAATCGATTTTCTGTAAGACTATAGAGTATAACGCTGCCTTTATATGATTCTTTTCACTCAAAAAACAAATTCCATTCAATAAACGTATTTTCAGACATGTAAGCAAGTACAGCAACAGTGTCAAATAAATTTCATGTATCTAAACAATTTGTTTCAGAAATTTTGTAGTGAAATTTCCGTTATGTACAATGAAAAGTTTTATGTACAACGATAAATTTTATCTAAGTGGAAGCCATACAAAATAAAAACCACTGATAAAAAGTTTATAAAACTTTTTGTCAAAACAGCAAATTTTGACTCTAATAATAATATTTACTGATGATAAACACCAGAAAATATAGTCAGCTCTATTATAAGGACTCTCTATCTAGTGAAATTTTTTGTGAATGTGATTGAAAAATACCTATGAAACTGAACGGTGAGTGAAAGGCTCGTCTTGACTGCATTTACAAAATTGCGATTAAAAACTGGGAAGTACAGTGCCTGCACTCTGAAGGAGGGCCGGGGATATTTCCAGTTTTGAACTGTAGTACTGGTAAGATAGTGATGGGGTGAGTGATAATAAAAGTGTTTCTTCTTTTTTTGAGCCACCCTGCCTCAGTGGGAAATGGCCAGCACGTTAAAAAAAGATTTAAAAAATTACACTGAATGGAGAAGCTTGATAATAAAGCTAACTGTTGTTATTGATCTATGACTGTTACTGTTGTGGAGTGAAACAGTAATCTTATATTAATTAATTGACATTCCAGTCACTACACTATTAGTATTATTATTATTCTAGCCTTGTTTCAAAATTCAGGCACTTTGGACTTCTGAAAACTCTCTCACACATCAGCGACATTATCCTCATTATCTCCACTCAGCCGAAACCTGACATCATGCCCGTTCTTTGACCTAGCCGGCTCAGAGTACATTCTACGTAGCGGCGACCTCGCTGGGGACGAGCTGGCTGTGTCGTTGTTCTCGCCTCGTGCTCGCCGCAGCTCTTGCTCCACAATAAGCTCGTTGGTGACATAAGCCTCTCGCCGAATTTGTTCCTGAAAGTTGTCAGAATTTTAGATTTTGCCACCGAAGAGGCTAGTTTATTGTGTACCCCATATCCATCCTGTGGACGATAGCACAAAAGCATATGGATACAAAAAGCCGAGGAACTAGGCACCAAAAAGGTTAACACAAATATCTCTGGCCCTGAAGGTAGTTAGGTCATATTTACTAGTTACATAACTTGATCAGATTATTTGTAATCTTGTATATTTCTCTCTAGCACTGGGTAGACCGGGTTAACTATGCTATAGTTCTTCATACTCTGCTAAAAGTACAGTGGACCCCCGGTTTACGATATTATTTCATTCCAGAAGTATGTTCAGGTGCCAGTACTGAATGAATTTGTTCCCATAAGGAATACTGTGAATTAGATTAGTCCATTTCAGACCCCCAAACATACACATACAAACGCACTTACATAAATACACTTACATAATTGGTCGCATTGGGAGGTGATCGTAAAGCGGGGGTCCACTGCATTTTTTTTTTACCATAAATCAGTTTCACAGGGTAAGAGGTGTTATCCTACCTTAACTCAATTCAAATCCCAGCCTTATATAAGGTATAACCCCCCCCCAGGATGCCATCCACACTAGCTAGTTAACACCCAGGTATCTACTGACTGCTAAGTGAACAGTAATGTATACCCTACACAGGGTACATTTATGTCTGCTGTAATTTATTTCTAGGTATTGTACTGAAGTAAAGACATGTTACAATTACGTCTGGTACAATAATTTAAGTAACTTGTACTAAAAATCTTATGAACATACAGTGGACCCTCGAGTTTCGGCAGCCTCGACTTTCGTGAAACTCTACCTTCGGGGAGTTTTTTTGGAAAAATTTGGCCTCGAGTTTCGTGAAAAACTCGTGTTTCGCCAACCGTCCGGTACCCGTCCGCCCGTCACCGCACACACAAAGCCAGTCTCCCACGCCATTCATGCTCAGTGTGCCATTGTTTACCAACACGTGACCATCACCCCCGCGGGTTCATACATAATAATCCATTGTTTTTTGTGATTACAACTGCTAAATAAGTCACCATGAGCCCAAGGAAAGCTAGTGCAAGCCCTTTGGTAAAAAAAGTGAGGAACATGATCGAATTCAAGATGGAAATCATTGAAAAATACGAGAGTGGAGTGCGTGTTACAGAGCTTGCCAGGACGTATGGCAAGCCATATTCAACCATCACTTCGACTGTGGCGAAAGGAAAGGAAATAAAGTGTGCTGTTGTTGCAAAAGGGGTGGATATGCTGACAAAAAGGAGATCACAAATCCTCGAAGAAGTGGAGAGGTTATTGTTGGTGTGGATTACCGAAAAACAGTTAGCAGGAGATAGTGTTACGCAGTCAATAATATGTGAAAAGGCAAGGCAGTTGCATGATGATCTCGTAAAGAACATGCCTGCAACAAGTGGTGATGCTTGTGATTTTAAGGCCGGCAAAGGTTGGTTTGAGAGATTTAAGAAGTGTAGCGACATTCACAGTGTGATAAGGCATGGTGAGGCTCCCCGTTCTGACAAAAAAGCAGCTGAGAAGTTTGTACAGGAGTTTAAGGAGTGCGTAGACACTGGAAAATTCAAACCCCAGCAAGTGTTTAATTGTGACGAAACAGGCCTCTTCTGGAAGAAAATGCCAAAGAGGACCTACATCACGCAGGAGGAAGCGGCACTCCCAGGACACAAGCCTATGAAAGACAGGCTTACTCTCATGTTTTGATGTAATGCTAGTGGGGATTTTAAAGTGAAGCCTTTACTGGTGTATCACTCTGAAAATCCCAGTGTTCAAGAAATACAGTGTCGCCAAGAGTAACTTGTGTGCGATGTGGAAGGCTAACAGTAAGGCATGGGTCACAAGGGGAATTTTCCTAGACTGGTTTAATGAAGTGTTTGGCCCCAGTGTGAAGAAATACCTCCTGGAAAATAAATTGCCACTCAAGTGCCTCCTGGTAATGGACAATGCTCCTGCTCATCCTCCAGACTTGGAGAGCAAATAGTGGAGGAGTTTAGTTTCATCACGGTGAAGTTCTTGCCTCCTAACACCACTCCTCTCCTCCAGCCCATGGACCAGCAGGTCATTTCAAACTTCAAAAAACTCTACACCAAAGCAGTGTCTCAGAAGTGCTTTGAAGTGACCTCAGACACTGAATTGACCCTAAGAGAGTTCTGGAAAGATCACTTTAATATCCTCCATTGCATAAACCTTATAGGTAAATCTTGGGAGGGAGTGACTTCCAGGACTTTGAGCTCTGCTTGGAGAAATTTGTGGCCAGACTGTGTACAAGAGAGGGATTTTGAAGGGTTTGTGGCTGACCCTAAGGAACCTATGCCAGTTGTGGAAATTATTGTGGCATTGGGGATGTCCCTGGGGTTGGAGGTGAGTGGTGAGGATGTGGAAGAGTTGGTGGAGGACCACAGGGAAGAGCTAACCACTGAAGAGCTGCAAGAGCTTCATCTGCAACAACAACAGATGACAGCTCAAGAAACTGCTGCAGAGGAGAAGGAGGAAGAGAGATGGAGGAAGGATTAAGGACATTTGTGGAAAGTGGACTGAAGTGCAAACATTTATGGATGAACTTCACCCTAATAAAGCTGTTGCAAGCCGTATTGGCAACATGTACAATGACAGTGTTGTGTCCCACTTCAGGGAAATCTTAAAGAAACACCAGAAATGGCCCTCTCTGGACAAATATGTTGTGCGACGGGTCCAGTGACTCTCAAGCTGGTCCCAGTGGCATTAAAAGAAGAAGGGAAGTAACCCCAGATATGGACTCGGTGATTATTATTATTATTTCTAATATGGTGTCATTTGTGCAAGTCGTCTGGCTACCACATCTCATATTTATGTTTATTTATTCTACTGTGGGGTGTATTGATCATCTTTATATGTTATGCATCGTGTTTATTATATGTTTTGAAAAAAATATCATAGATGGATTAATGAAAATAAGTATTTTATGAAAAAGAGGATAAATAAATATACAAGGTATGATGTAGCATGTAATGAAAGTAGTTTATTAGATTATGTATTGGTGGATAAAAGGTTGATGGGTAGGCTCCAGGATGTACATGTTTATAGAGGGGCAACTGATATATCGGATCATTATTTAGTTGTAGCTACAGTTAGAGTAAGAGGTAGATGGGAAAAGAGGAAGGTGGCAACAACAAGTAAGAGGGAGGTGAAAGTGTATAAACTAAGGGAGGAGGAAGTTCGGGTGAGATATAAGCGACTATTGGCAGAAATGTGGGCTAGTGCAAAGATGAGTAGTGGGGGGGGTTGAAGAGGGTTGGAATAGTTTTAAAAATGCAGTATTAGAATGTGGGGCAGAAGTTTGTGGTTATAGGAGGGTGGGGGCAGGAGGAAAGAGGAGTGATTGGTGGAATGATGAAGTAAAGGGTGTGATAAAAGAGAAAAAGTTAGCTTATGAGAGGTTTTTACAAAGCAGAAGTGTTATAAGAAGAGCAGAGTATATGGAGAGTAAAAGAAAGGTGAAGAGAGTGGTGAGAGAGTGCAAAAGGAGAGCAGATGAAAGAGTGGGAGAGGCACTGTCAAGAAATTTTAATGAAAATAAGAAAAAATTTTGGAGTGAGTTAAACAAGTTAAGAAAGCCTAGGGAAAGTATGGATTTGTTAGTTAAAAACAGAGTAGGGGAGTTAGTAGATGGGGACATGGAAGTATTAGGCAGATGGCGAGAATATTTTGAGGAACTTTTAAATGTCAAGGAAGAAAGAGGCGGTAATTTCATGCACTGGCCAGGGAGGTATACCATCTTTTAGGAGTGAAGAAGAGCAGAATGTAAGTGTGGGGGAGGTACGCGAGGCATTACGTAGAATGAAAGGGGGTAAAGCAGCTGGAACTGATGGGATCATGACAGAAATGTTAAAAGCAGGGGGGATATAGTGTTGGAGTGGTTGGTACTTTTGTTTAATAAATGTATGAAAGAGGGGAAGAGGTACCTTGGGATTGGCGGAGAGCATGTATAGTCCCTTTATATAAAGGGAAAGGGGACAAAAGAGACTGTAAAAATTATAAAGGAATAAGTTTACTGAGTATACCAGGAAAAGTATACGGTAGGGTTATAATTGAGAGAATTAGAGGCAAGACAGAATGTAGGATTGTGGATGAGCAAGGAGGCTTCAGAGTGGGTAGGGGATGTGTAGATCAAGTGTTTACATTGAAGCATATATGTGAACAGTACAGTGGACCCCCGCATAACGATTACCTTCGCATGTGACCAATTATGTAAGTGTATTTATGTAAGTGCGTTTGTACGTGTATGTTTGGGGGTCTGAAATGGACTAATCTACTTCACAATATTTCTTATGGGAACAAATTCGGTCAGTACTGGCACCTGAACATACTTCTGGAGTGAAAAAATATCGTTAACCGGGGGTCCACTGTATTTAGATAAAGGTAGGGAAATTTTTATTGCATTTATTGATTTAGAAAAGGCATATGATAGAGTGGATAGGGGAGCAATGTGGCAGATGTTGCAAGTATATGGAATAGGTGGTAAGTTATTAAATGCTGTAAAGAGTTTTTATGAGGATAGTGAGGCTCAGGTTAGGGTGTGTAGAAGAGAGGGAGTCTACTTCCCGGTAAAAGTAGGTCTTAGACAGGGATGTGTAATGTCACCATAGTTGTTTAATATATTTATAGATGGAGTTGTAAAGGAAGTAAATGCTAGGGTGTTCGGGAGAGGGGTGGGATTAAATTTTGGGGAATCAAATTCAAAATGGGAATTGACACAGTTACTTTTTGCTGATGATACTGTGCTTATGGGAGATTCTAAAGAAAAATTGCAAAGGTTAGTGGATGAGTTTGAGAATGTGTGTAAAGGTAGAAAGTTGAAAGTGAACATAGAAAAGAGTAAGGTGATGAGGGTATCAAATGATTTAGATAAAGAAAAATTGGATATCAAATTGGGGAGGAGGAGTATGGAAGAAGTGAATGTTTTCAGATACTTGGGAGTTGACGTGTTGGCGGATGGATTTATGAAGGATGAGGTTAATCATAGAATTGATGAGGGAAAAAAGGTGAGTGGTGCGTTGAGGTATATGTGGAGTCAAAAAACGTCATCTATGGAGGCAAAGAAGGGAATGTATGAAAGTATAGTAGTACCAACACTCTTATATGGGTGTGAAGCTTGGGTGGTAAATGCAGCAGCGAGGAGACGGTTGGAGGCAGTGGAGATGGCCTGTTTAAGGGCTATGTGTGGTGTAAATATTATGCAGAAAATTCAGAGTGTGGAAATTAGGAAAAGGTGTGGAGTTAATAAAAGTATTAGTCAGAGGGCAGAAGAGGGGTTGTTGAGGTGGTTTGGTCATTTAGAGAGAATGGATCAAAGTAGAATGACATGGAAAGCATATAAATCTATAGGGAAAGGAAGGCGGGGTAGGGGTTATCCTCGAAAGGGTTGGAGAGAGGGGGTAAAGGAGGTTTTGTGGGCAAGGGACTTGGACTTCCAGCAAGCGTGCGTGAGCGTGTTAGATAGGAGTGAATGGAGACGAATGGTACTTGGGACCTGATGATCTGTTGGAGTGTGAGCAGGGTAATATTTAGTGAAGGGATTCAGGGAAACCGGTTATTTTCATATAGTCGGACTTGAGTCCTGGAAATGGGAAGTACAATGCCTGCACTTTAAAGGAGGGGTTTGGGATATTGGCAGTTTGGAGGGATATGTTGTGTATCTTTTTATGTGTATGCTTCTAAACTGTTGTATTCTGAGCACCTCTGCAAAAACAGTGATAATGTGTGAATGTGGTGAAAGTGTTGAATGATGATGAAAGTACTTTCTTTTTGGAGATTTTCTTTCTTTTCTGGGTCACCCTGCCTCGGTGGGAGACAGCCGACTTGTTGAAAAAAAAAAAGTATATTAACGTAATATACGACATTTAATGAGACTCAATGATTATTATCATTACTAATATGACGTCTCGAGACATAAAACACTCCTACTGATTTTAATATGTACCTGCATGCCAGCACAGTATGTAAGTTTATTTAGGTACAGATAATTATCAGAGTATATATAAAATATGAAATAACTTTTAAAAACACTTGAAATTTTGTCGTTTCCAGACATAATGGATAGACTTAGTGCTTGTATCTCACAGAGAATGTAAACAAACCGGGTGGGGCGCGGTGACCGTATTAGAAAGTCAGGTGGGGGGAGCCATACAGCAAGTTTTGGTCATAATTTGAAATGACCGTATTAGCGGAACGTCATAAAGCGAAACGCCGTAAAGTGGAGCCCTAATGTATATCTCTCCACTGAAACTCGCCTACCCCCTTCAGCTTTGTTTCACTTAGAGCCAGAACATCCAACTTCTTTTCATTCATAACATCATCAATAATCTCTTTATCATCATCTGTACTACATCCACGCACATTTCAAGCATCCCAGTTTTATTGTGCCTACTATATATACAGAACATTAAACTCCAATATCAACCCTCCACTCAAACTTCTCCTAGACAGCTTCAACAGAACACACAGGCATAACACGAGCCACAGAACACTTTTTGACATTCATGGTATCCGTCTCACACTATGCAAAAATGCAAAGGCACATAAGGCCCAAAGATCTGGAACTCTCTGCCTGACACCAAGAGGTCCCCTGCCCACTAATCAATTTAGGACCATACTCAAAAATCATCTTGTCTCTCAATAATAACCATACACACATTATGCTAAACTCTAACCAAATTTAAAGCAACTCTCCCAAAATATTTTATTATCTCTAAACTATTAAGCCACTATTAGAAACTTAAAAATGTATGGTTGTATCATTAATTATACTACATATTAACCCGTAAACGGTCCAAACGTATATATACGTTTTTTCAACATTTGAATGTAAAAAAAGTAGATTTTTTTTTTTTGCATTTGAAAATGTGTAAAAAAACTTTGATCTACTTTTTTTTTGTTATATTTGAAAATATGTAAAAAAAACGTAGATCTACTTTTGTAGCACTACACATGTGAACGTAGATCTGCTTGGACCGTTTATGGGTTAACAATAGCGTAAAATATTCAATATATGTAATCTACCAATCTTCACCTGTCTAGACTTAATTAAGTGGTCTTTAACCCTTAAACGGTCCAAATGTATATATACGTTCACTCGCGTAGCGCCCCAAACGTATATATGTTTTATTTTTCCTGCCTCCGTATTTGGCACGATTGGCCTGAGATGCCTGGTCAGCACAGAATTGGTCTTAACACTCAATGTGCGCAGTATTAAAAAAATCTGGGACCACTTAGTACCTTGTGGGAGCGCCAGTTAAATTGAGCTCCAGCTAGAGCAAACAGCGCAGCAAACACCGAGGATTCACTGATGTAATGTCATATTAACACTTCTCTCTTAGGAGGAAAGTGATGTTAACCCCAAGTTTAGGGACTGTATCTCTGTCTCTGTCTATCTGTCTCTGTCTATCTGTCTCTGTCTATCTGTCTCTGTCTATCTGTCTCTGTCTAGCTGTCTCTGTCTAGCTGTCTCTGTCTAGCTGTCTCTGTCTAGCTGTCTCCGTCTAGCTGTCTCCGTCTAGCTGTCTCCGTCTAGCTGTCTCCGTCTAGCTGTCTCCGTCTAGCTGTCTCCGTCTAGCTGTCTCCGTCTAGCTGTCTCCGTCTAGCTGTCTCCGTCTAGCTGTCTCCGTCTAGCTGTCTCCGTCTAGCTGTCTCCGTCTAGCTGTCTCCGTCTAGCTGTCTCCGTCTAGCTGTCTCCGTCTAGCTGTCTCCGTCTAGCTGTCTCCGTCTAGCTGTCTCCGTCTAGCTGTCTCCGTCTAGCTGTCCTCCGTCTAGCTGTCTCCGTCTAGCTGTCTCCGTTCTAGCTGTCTCCGTCTAGCTGTCTCCGTCTAGCTGTCTCCGTCTAGCTGTCTCCGTCTAGCTGTCTCCGTCTAGCTGTCTCCGTCTAGCTGTCTCCGTCTAGCTGTCTCCGTCTAGCTGTCTCCGTCTAGCTGTCTCCGTCTAGCTGTCTCCGTCTAGCTGTCTCCGTCTAGCTGTCTCCGTCTAGCTGTCTCCGTCTAGCTGTCTCCGTCTAGCTGTCTCCGTCTAGCTGTCTCCGTCTAGCTGTCTCCGTCTAGCTGTCTCCGTCTAGCTGTCTCCGTCTAGCTGTCTCCGTCTAGCTGTCTCCGTCTAGCTGTCTCCGTCTAGCTGTCTCCGTCTAGCTGTCTCCGTCTAGCTGTCTCCGTCTAGCTGTCTCCGTCTAGCTGTCTCCGTCTAGCTGTCTCCGTCTAGCTGTCTCCGTCTAGCTATCTCCGTCTAGCTATCTCCGTCTAGCTATCTCCGTCTAGCTGTGTCTGTGTCTCTGGCTTTGTCTGTATCTGTCTCTCTCTTTCAATCTGTCTTTGTCTATCTGTCTCACAGGTACACATAAATACAAGTATACATACTATAAATTACCTAGGATAACCCAAAAATCCAGACAAAGTGCTATACTCTGCTTGAAGATGTGAGTAAAAGTGATGACACAGTCTTGTGGCTCTCTCTGAGACAGAGAGCTAGACAGATAGACAGGGAGCTTGACAGACAGACAAATAGACAGACAGAAATGTTTGTGTACCAACAAAAACAAAGGAGGGGGATGGTCATCTAATCTTTTCTTATCAGCTGCACCCTTCCCCACCCTCCTGTATCAGCTCATCAAACGTCAGCTCTTATCAGATGTTATCTCATATTATTATGTCACTGTCAGGGTGGACTTTGTTTTTCATGCTTCAAGCCAACTTATATATTATTATCATCCTCATCATCCTCCTCATCCTCCTTCTCCTCCTCCTTCTCCTCCTTCTCCTTCTCCTCCTCCTCCTTCTCCTCCTCCTCCTATCTCCTCCTCCTCCTCCTCCTCTCTCCTCCTCCTCCTTCTCCTTTCCTCCTTCTCCTCCTCCTCCTCCTCCTTCTCCTCCTCCTCCTCCTCCTTCTCCTCCTCCTTCTCCTCCTCCTCCTTCTCCTCCTCCTTCTTCTCCTCCTCCTCCTCCTCCTTCTCCTCCTCCTCCTTCTCCTTCTCCTCCCTCCTTCTCCTCCTCCTCCTCCTTCTCCTCCTGCTCCTCCTTCTCCTCCTCCTTCTCCTCCTCCTTCTCCTTCTCCTCCTCCTCCTCCTCCTTCTCCTCCTCCTCCTTCTCCTCCTCCTCCTCCTCCTTCTCCTCCTCCTTCTCCTCCTCCTCCTTCTCCTCCTCCTCCTCCTCCTCCTTTCTCCTCCTCCTCCTCCTCCTCCTCCTTCTCTGCCTCCTCCTCCTCCTTCCTCCTCCTCCTCCTTCTCCTCCTCCTCCTTCTCCTCCTCCTCCTCCTCCTCCTTCTCCTCCTCCTCCTCCTTCTCCTCCTCCTTCTCCTCCTCCTCCTCCTCCTTCTCCTCCTCCTCCTTCTCCTCCTCCCTCCTCCTTCTCCTCCTCCTCTGCCTCCTCCTCCTCCTTCTCTCCTCCTCCTCCTCCTCCTCCTCCTCCTCCTTCTCCTCCTCCTTCTCCTCCTTCTCCTCCTCCTTCTCCTCCTCCTTCTCCTCCTTCTCCTCCTCCTCCTTCTCCTCCTCCTTCTCCTCCTCCTCCTTCTCTCTCCTTCTCCTCCTCTCCTTCTCCTCCTCCTCCTCCCTCCTTCTCCTCCTCCTCCTTCTCCTCCTCCTTCTCCTCCTCCTCCTTCTCCTCCTCCTTCTCCTCCTCCTCCTTCTCCTCCTCCTCCTCCTTCTCCTCCTCCTCCTCCTCTGCCTCCTCCTCCTCCTCTCTCTCCTCCTCCTCCTCCTCCTCCTCCTCCTCCTTCTCCTCCTCCTTCTCCTCCTCCTCCTCCTCCTTCTCCTCCTCCTTCTCCTCCTCCTTCTCCTCCTCCTTCTCCTCCTCCTTCTCCTCCTCCTTCTCCTCCTCCTTCTCCTCCTTCTCCTCCTCCTCCTCCTCCTCCTTCTCCTCCTCCTTCTCCTCCTTCTCCTCCTCCTTCTTCTCCTCCTCCAAAACATTGCTGGGACATATAAATACTTTGTATATATTCCAAGACAATAGTATATGGCCAAGGCAGGTGTAAATGTCCACCTGTCAGTGTGTTTGTGACAATGTGAGTACAATTTCAGTACCTAATACTACTGTCAGAACAAAGATTGGTTATAAAATGACAAGAACTACTATAAATTATAATTAACAGAACATAAAAATTACATAAAATATGAAAATAGAAAAAAAGGTATATTGGTAACACTTCTGCAAGAGGCAGGACTCCATGTTGCCGTCACATGAGCATCCAGTGCCAACTTCTCGGCCTCATATCTCCATAAGTACTGACCCTAAAAAATTTTTTCTTTATTCTAAAATACTTAAAAAAAAGTGCTCTTTTTTTTCTATAATTTTTTTTTTTTCAAAATATTTAAGGCGCTGCACGAGTGAACGTATATATACGTTTGGACCGTTTAAGGGTTAAGTATTAGGTTAAGTCTGCCTGAAATGCCTCGGCATAATAGTAGCAAGACAGTGTTAATGGTGCGACAAAGCCACATTATGATAGGAAGATGAAGGAAACAACCAAGACTGTTAATTCTGGGACACAATCACTTCTTAAGTGTATAAACAAAAGATTAATACATACATGCATTATTAAAACAAACAAAAATGTAATCTTTACTTGTAGTCGAAATGGCATGTCTGGGATGATCCACTTGATAAACATGATGATAACACACACCACATTCTGAAAAATAATTTTCATTAGCATTACAAGTTCATAAACAAAATGTATTGTAATGTTATAATAATAATTGGAACACATACACAAGTCTTCTTTCTTTCTTTCAACACACCGGCCGTATCCCACTGAGGCGGGGTGGCCCACTGAGGCGGGGTGGCCCACTGAGGCGGGGTGGCCCACTGAGGCGGGGTGGCCCAAAAGGAAAAATGAAAGGTTCTCCTTTTACATTTAGTAATATATACAGGAGAAGAGGTTACTAGCCCCTTGCTCCTGGCATTTTAGTCGCCTCTTACGACACGCATGGCTTACGAAGGAAGAATTCTGTTCCATTTCCCCATGGAGATAAGAGGAAATAAACAAGAACAAGAACTAGTAAGAAAAATGGAAGAAAACCCAGAGGGTGTATATATATGCTTGTACATGTGTAGTGTGACCTAAGTCTAAGTAGAAGTAGCAAGACGTACCTGAAACCTTGCATGTTTATGAGACAGGAAAATGGACACCAGCAATCCTACCATCATGTAAAACAATTACAGGTTTCCGTTTTACACTCACTTGGCAGGACGGTAGTACCTCCCTGGGCGGTTGCTGTCTACCAACTTACTACCTAGGACATACACAAGTAACTCACATGTAAGAGAGAAACTTACCATACCACAGGCGAGGTCAGAACCCATGATCAGTCTCTCAAAACTCCAGACCGACGCGTTAGCTAATGCGTCGGTCTGGAGTTTCATGACTTTGATCGCGGGTTCTAACCCCAACCGTGGTATGGTTTGTTTGCAATCATGTCATTATGATTTCATGAGTCAAGAGAAACTTATGACGATGTTTCAGTCCAACTTGGTGTGACTAGTTAATGATCTAAGTGGGACCAAAACATTATCATGAGTTCCAATGCATGGGTTACCTGTGAATAATAGTATACAATGGTATACATGTGCAACAGTTATGTGTCTTTACTGTTGAAACATTTCATCTATTCTATAGGCTTTTTAGAACATAAGAATGGAGGAACACTGCAGCAGGCCTACTGGGCAGTACTAGGTAACTTTTTTTTAATTAACACATTGGCCACTTCCCACCAAGGCAGGGTGACCCGAAAAAGAAAACCTTTCATCATCATTCACTCCACCACTGTCTTGCCCGAGGCGTGCTTACACTACAGTTATAAAACTGCAACATTAACATCCCTCCTTCAGAGTGCCGGCAAATCCTTCTCAAACCCAAAAACACTTAACAGAAACATTTGCCCAATCATAAGTCAACCCCAGGCATAAGATGGGGCCATGCTTTCTCTCCGATATGGTAAACAGATCATTGCCAAACCCATGGGATAAGGTAGTAATGTTCATCATGATGATGCCACCACCTTTGTCAGCAGTGGTGATTTTGATGTTAGTTTCTTCTGCTGGTGTGTTCAGGGCAGTGGACAATTATCTATGTGACTGTATTCACAAAATGGTCATACCAAAATACACACCACATCAACTGCCAACCTCAAATGGATTCAGATTTGTAACACACACACACACACACACACACACACACACACACACACAACACACACACACACACACACACACACGTACGTTTGGAATCCACATCTGGTCAAGCACGTCAAGAAATTAGAGAAAGTAAAAAGGTTTGCAACAAGACTAGTCCCAGAGCTAAGGGGACTGTCCTACGAAGAAAGGTAAGGGAAATCGGCCTGATGACACTGGAGGACAGGAGGGTCAGGGCAGACATGATAATGACATATAAAATGTTGCAAGGAATTGACAAGGTGGACCAAGATGGGACACAGAAACAAGGGGTCACAATTGGAAGTTAAAGACTCTGATGAGTCAAAGGGATGTTGGGAGTTTTCTTCAGTCAAAGAGTTGTCAGGAAGTGGAATAGCTAATAAGTGATGTAGTGGACGGCAGGAACCATACATAGTTTTAAGATGAGGTTTGATAAAGCTCATGGAGCAGGAAGAGAGAGGACTTAATAACAATCAGTAAAGAGGCGAGGCCAGAAGTTGTGACTCGACCCCTGCAACCCCAAATAGGTGAGAACACACATACACACAGGAGCTGTGACTCGACCCACGTGTGTACACTCGCCTATATGTAGTTGCTGGGGTTGATTCACAGCTCCTGGCCCTGCCTCTTTTCTCTCGTCTCTCGACCACAAAATGTGTCGATGACTTCAATATTGCTGCAAATGAAGCTTTCCTCTGAGCTCACATGGACAGAATGAGAGCAGAAATAATACACAACAGAATTATCATGGCCAACATTCGCCAATCAGGCTCACCAAGAAATTTCAAATTCTCTGCCAAAAAGTCAGTGGAAAAGTTTAGGGAGACCAGAAATTATAAATGCTTGTCATTTTGTTCAGTGACAAGCACAGAAACTTTAGCCTTCAGCTTAGATCTTAAATTGCTACAGGAATATCTAAAATACAAGTACTCCACTACATTGCTAAAAAGTCCAGACACCAAGACATTTCCAGTTTCTGATACAGCTTCGTCAAGGCCTCCTTACTGCAGCCCAACACAGCTCTCCAGTCCCACCTCATCAGTGCATCACTGCCTTTAAAACTCCACCAGAAGGCAAACATCAGAATCACCACCACCGACAACAGCAGTGGAGTCGTCATCATGGACATTATTTCCTGCAGATCTAAAATGCTTCATCTACTCAACGACCTGGACACCTAGGTGCCACTCACAGCAATACAAATGCATATTTTAACCAAAGTTTTCTTATGGCAAACTTGCCAGATCCTAAACAGCTCAGAACAAAGAAACTTCTACACACCATTCCCAGTAAACTCAGACCTGCCCAAACGTATTACAGGTCGGCCATCACTAATCCAACAATCAGTTATCCGGTTCCATCAGCAATCCGGCACTAATTTCGGCCAGCATAATTTCAAATTTCATCATTATACTGACTCAGAAATTGTGCAGACGGTTGTAAATCCACAGCAGCAAGCCAGTGGAGGAGAAAGCAGAGATGAAAATGAGGAAGATGTAGCAGTGTCTCTGTTGACAGGTTAATTAAGTGTATTCTAACCTAACCACTCTGTAATCTGCCAAACTCACTGATGCGACACACTACAGGTCCCAATGATGCCGGATTAGTGATGGTTGACCTGTACTGCCAAGACAAACTAGGAATTCCATTGTGACTCATCACATCTGCAAGAGGCAATGCCCTCCAAAAACTATTAGGAATTCTAGCCAAATACCTAGCAAAACTCCTATGCACCACCAGTCAACACATATTTAAAACATTCTGATGATCTCAACAGCACCTGAAAAAAAACTTCAGAAACAAGAAAAACTCCATCCCTATTTATTAAATATCAGCAGCAAAAGCCTTCAATCTCCAGCAACAAGCAACTGTTAACATCCTCGACCTTCCTGTTCCAGCCAGCACTTATGATCACACTGAACTATGTGTTGCTTTTAGCTATTTCTCATTTGAAAAATTCTTTCAACAGACTTTTGGTAAGAGAAGATTTTCCTCAGAATTTTTAACCCCGGAGGGTTAGCCACTGAAGATAACCCAAGAAAGGCAGTGCGTCATCGAAGGACTGTCTCTCATTTCCATTGGGGTTCTCAATCTTGTCCCCCAGGATGTGACTCACACCAGTCCACTAACACCCAGGATGTGACCCACACCAGTCCACTAACACCCAGGATGTGACCCACACTAGTCCACTAACACCCAGGATGTGACCCACACCAGTCCACTAACACCCAGGATGTGACCCACACCAGTCCACTAACACCCAGGATGTGACCCACACCAGTCCACTAACACCCAGGATGTGACCCACACCAGTCCAATGACACCCAGGATGTGACCCACACCAGTCCACTAACACCCAGGATGTGACCCACACCAGTCCAATGACACCCAGGATGTGACCCACACCAGTCCACTAACACCCAGGATGTGACCCACACCAGTCCAATGACACCCAAGATGTGACCCACAACAGTCCACTAACACCCAGGATGTGACCCCCACCAGTCCACTAACATCCAGGTACCTACTTGCTAGGTGAACAGGAAAACAGGTGTAAGGAAATGTATCAAATGTTTCCACCCAGCGGGAATCGAACCCGGACCCTCAGCACGTGAAGCGAGAGCTTTGCCAGCCAGGCCAAGGGGCCCCGTACCAATAAGTTCACCATTAACTCTGGGAGGGTCAAGACCTCCTATCTGAGACCTGTCCACAGGTCCAAAAATTAAAATAGTTATTTTTTCTTGTGAAGTGATAGAGAATTTTTTTCTGAAGTTAATAACACAGTACAGAATTTGATGAAAAACTGGCAAAATTACGCTATGGAAAATTTTGGTATGGCAGCGATATTTACACATCGGTGATTTTTGCCCACTTTGACTCCTATAAATAACAAAAAAAGGCACAATACCATGACTGGAACGATACATTTTTTTTTTTTTTTTTTTTTTTTTAACAAGTCGGCCGTCTCCCACCGAGGCAGGGTGACCCAAAAAAGAAAGAAAATCCCCAAAAAGAAAATACTTTCATCATCATTCAACACTTTCACCACACTCGTACATTATCACTGTTTTTGCAGAGGTGCTCAGAATACAACAGTCTAGAAGCATACACATATAAAGATACACAACATATCCCTCCAAACTGCCAATATCCCAAACCCCTCTTTTAAAGTGCAGGCATTGTACTTCCCATTTCCAGGACTCAAGTCCGACTATATGAAAATAACCGGTTTCCCTGAATCCCTTCACTAAATATTACCCTGCTCACACTCCAACAGATCGTCAGGTCCCAAGTACCATTCGTCTCCACTCACTCCTATCTAACACGCTCATGCACGCTTGCTGGAAGTCCAAGCCCCTTACCCACAAAACCTCCTTTACCCCCTCTCTCCAACCCTTTCGAGGACGACCCCTACCCCGCCTTCCTTCCCCTATAGATTTATATGCTTTCCATGTCATTCTACTTTGATCCATTCTCTCTAAATGACCAAACCACCTCAACAACCCCTCTTCTGCCCTCTGACTAATACTTTTATTAACTCCACACCTTCTCCTAATTTCCACACTCCGAATTTTCTGCATAATATTTACACCACACATTGCCCTTAAACAGGACATCTCCACTGCCTCCAACCGTCTCCTCGCTGCTGCATTTACCACCCAAGCTTCACACCCATATAAGAGTGTTGGTACTACTATACTTTCATACATTCCCTTCTTTGCCTCCATAGATAACGTTTTTTGACTCCACATATACCTCAACGCACCACTCACCTTTTTTCCCTCATCAATTCTATGATTAACCTCATCCTTCATAAATCCATCCGCCGACACGTCAACTCCCAAGTATCTGAAAACATTCACTTCTTCCATACTCCTCCTCCCCAATTTGATATCCAATTTTTCTTTATCTAAATCATTTGATATTCTCATCACCTTACTCTTTTCTATGTTCACTTTCAACTTTCTACCTTTACACACATTCCCAAACTCATCCACTAACCTTTGCAATTTTTCTTTAGAATCTCCCATAAGCACAGTATCATCAGCAAAAAGTAACTGTGTCAATTCCCATTTTGAATTTGATACCCCATAATTTAATCCCACCCCTCTCCCAAACACCCTAGCATTTACTTCCTTTACAACCCCATCTATAAATATATTAAACAACCATGGTGACATTACACATCCCTGTCTAAGACCTACTTTTACCGGGAAGTAGTCTCCCTCTCTTCTACACACCCTAACCTGAGCCTCACTATCCTCATAAAAACTCTTTACAGCATTTAATAACTTACCACCTATTCCATATACTTGCAACATCTGCCACATTGCTCCTCTATCCACTCTATCATATGCCTTTTCTAAATCCATAAATGCAATAAAAACTTCCCTATCTTTATCTAAATACTGTTCACATATATGCTTCAATGTAAACACCTGATCTACACATCCCCTACCCACTCTAAAACCTCCTTGCTCATCCGCAATCCTACATTCTGTCTTACCTCTAATTCTTTCAATTATAACCCTACCGTACACTTTTCCTGGTATACTCAGTAAGCTTATTCCTCTATAATTTTTACAGTCTCTTTTGTCCCCTTTCCCTTTATATAAAGGGACTATACATGCTCTCTGCCAATCCCTAGGTACCTTCCCCTCTTTCATACATAAATAAATACATAAATAAATTCATACATAAATAACCCGCACATAAAAGAGAGAAGCTTACGACGACGTTTCGGTTCGACTTGGACCATTTACAAAGTGACTTTGTAAATGGTCCAAGTCGGACCGAAACGTCGTCGTAAGCTTCTCTCTTTTATGTGCGGGTTATTTATATATTGACTCCTATATTAGGCCAATTACATTATTCCAGTCAACCAAATTCACGAGCAGAATTTTGTCAATTTTCCATCAAATTTCGTACTTCTTGTTTTATTACCTTCAGAAAAAGATTCTCAACCATTTCAAAAGAAAAAATAACATTATTCAAATCCCTGGACCCTACAGACAAGTTACAGCTCTGGGGTCTGGTCCCTGAAAGGGTTAAGAAGTATTTATTGTCCTAGAACAGTTCTTCTCTATCTCCACCATATCTTGTACTAAATGACCCATACGAGTCTAGCACTCAACATTATTTTTTTTTATCAACAAACCGGCCGCATCCCACTGAGGCAGGGTGACCTAAAAAGAAAACCGGAAATTTCTGCTTTTAAATTTAGTAATTTAAACAAGAGAAGGGGTTAATAGCCCCTTGCTCCTGGCATTTTAGTTGCCTCTTAACCCTTAAACGGTCCAAACGTATATATACGTTTTTTCAACATCGGAAAGTATGTAAAAAAATGTAGATCTTTCTTGCTTTACATTTGAAAATGTGTAAAAAACTTATCTACATTTTTTTTTGTTATATTTGAAAATATGTAAAAAAGTAGATCTACTTTTGTAGCTACGAATTTGAACGTCGATCTATTTGGACCGTTTAAGTGTTAAGACATGCATGACTTATGGAGGAAGAATTCTTTTCAACTTCCCCATGGAGATTATTATAATTAGGGAGCTCACAGTGACACTGTTGAGGATGATTTAAGTAGGACTGGCCCTGCCATGTGTACTTGCTTTCAGTGGTTGTAGAGAGTTTGTCCATCAATGCAGTTCTAATATACAGTGGTAGCTCGGGATATGAACTTGAACAATTATGTAAGTGTATTTTTGTAAGTGCTTTTGGGGGTCTGAAATGGATTAATTTACTTTACATTATTCCTTAAGGGAAAAAAATTCGTTTGGTACTCGAACAGGTTGGCACTCAAACAGTCTTCTGAAACTAATTAGGTTCGTATCCCGAGGTACCACTGCACTTTTAATTAAGTAGAGTACACTAAAGTATTGCGTCCAGTTCTACCAGAAACACAACCAGTCAATACAGTTCTAATATAATCTTAGGTATACAAAGTATATACATGAATGCATTGTATTAACCCTTTCAGGGTCCGTCCCGTAAATCAACGGCTTTACGTTCAGGGTCCAAACCATAGATCTACGTCATGAGCTCAGCTCACTCTGATGAACTGCGAGTGGTACATTTGGGCCAAGATATGAGAGAATACATCTATGTGGTATGTGTGCACCACATAAAACAAATCCTGCAGCACACTGTGTATAATGAGAGAAAAAAAACTGAGACCATGATTTTCGATTAAAACAGCGACTTTGCAGTGTTTTTTCGTATGTTTTTTATAGTTGTATTTGCGATTTCTTGGTCTCATTTGATAGAATGGAAGACATATTACAGAAATAGAGATGATTTTGATTGGTTTTAGCACTGGAAATGGCTTGAAACTGAGCTCAAAGTAGCGGAAATGTTAAATTTTTGCTGATATTCAAGAGTAAACAAACGACCTCACACGTCTAATACACGTCAGCTGGTGGGTCTAATATACATTCACAAATGTGGTGATGATATTTATACAATTATTACAATATTGCATAACAGTAAATCTTCTATTTTTTGGTGTGAATAAAAATTCATTATGTGAATAAAAAA
Organism: Cherax quadricarinatus; assembly: GCF_026875155.1. Taxonomy (NCBI): domain Eukaryota; kingdom Metazoa; phylum Arthropoda; class Malacostraca; order Decapoda; family Parastacidae; genus Cherax; species Cherax quadricarinatus. The sequence continues at coordinate 9,686,285 of NC_069480.1, forward strand.
TCAAAATGGAATCTATTTGTAAAGCCTCAAAACATAACTAATGAACAGAGGAAATGTTAGTTTAGTGCCAGGAATACCTACATTGTTTATTCTGGACCCTATTTTGAAATTGGAATATTCTGAACTTTGTGTTAAATTGGCCAAATTACCAACTTCCGATCACTATTTTGTAGTTAAAAAAGTTGACTTGGCGATTTCTTGAGCTCAATCGATAGAATAGAAATAATACCAGTGAAATAGCTAAGAATTTGGTCGACTGGAATAATGTAATTGGCCTAAAATGGGAGTCAAAGTCGGCAAAATCGCCGATTCGTAAATATCGCTGAAACATCAAAATTCGCGAGAGCATAATTTCGTCAATTTTCCATCAAATTTCGTACCTTTTGTTTTATTACCTTCACAAAAAGATTCTCAAGCATTTCATAAGAAAAAATAACTAATTTTTTTTTTAAATTCTTGGACACTGGGGCACCACTTCACATTTTGGCCTTGGACCCTGAAGGGGTTAATTTACCCTTGAGGGTCCAAGTCGTAGTTCTACGTCATGAGTTCAGTTCACTCGAATAAGCTGTGAGCGGTAAATTTGGGCCTAGATATGAGAGAATGCATATATGAGGCAAGTGTGCACCAAATAAAATAAATCCTGCAGCACACAGTGCATAATGAGAAAAAAAAAAACGGCGACTGTGTTTCTGGATTAAAACAGCAAATTTGTATTGTACAGTGGACCCCCGCTTAACGATCACCTCCAAATGCGACCAATTATGTAAGTGTATTTATGTAAGTGCGTTGGTACGTGTATGTTTGGGGGTCTGAAATGGACTAATCTACTTCACAATATTCCTTATGGGAACAAATTCGGTCAGTACTGGCACCTGAACATACTTCTGGAGTGAAAAAAGTTCGTTAACCGGGGGTCCACTGTATTTTCGTATGGTTTTTACGGTTGTATTCACGGTTTCATTTGATAGAATGGAAGATATATTAGAGAAATAGAGATGATTTTCATTGGTTTTAGTACTCAAAATAACTTGAAATTGAGCTCAAAGTAGTGGAAATGTTTGATTTTTGCCGATGTTCAAGAGTAAGCAAATGATGTTATGCGTCCAATACACATCAGCTGGTGGGTCTAATATACATTCATAAATGCGCTAATATTATTTATACAATTATTATAATATTGCATAACAGTAAAATCTTCTATTTTTTGGTGTGAATAAAAATTCATTGTTTATTCTGGCCCCTATTTTGAAATTGGAATATTTTGAACTTTGTGTGAAATTGGCCAAATTACCAAATTCTGATCACTTTAATGGGAAGTTGAAATAGTTGATTAGGCAGTTTCTTGTGCTCAATTGATAAAACAGAAGTAATGTTAGCAAAATAGCTAAGAATCTGGTCGACTGCAGTAAAAGTAACTGGCCTAAAATAGGAGTCAAAGTGGGCAAAATCGATGATAAATAAATATCGCTGATGCAGTAAAATTCGCAATAGTGGAATTTCATCAGATGTCGTACTTTTTGTTTTATTACCTTCAGAAAAAGATTCTCTACCATTTCATAAGAAAAAAAATAATTTTTTTTTTAAATTCTTGCACCTTGAAAGGGTCCGTCACAAACACAACCAGTCATGGCAGTTCTAGTACACTTTTAGTTATACATAGTAAACTAAAGTACAGTGGACCCCCGGTTAACGATATTTTTTCATTCCAGAAGTATGTTCAGGTGCCAGTACTGACCGAATTTATTCCCATAAGGAATATTGTGAAGTAGATTAGTCCATTTCAGAACCCCAAACATACACGTACAAACGCACTTACATAAATACACTTACATAATTGGTCGCATTGGGAGGTGATCGTTAAGCGGGGGTCCACTGTACTCTGTTAATTTTTCCCAGAAAAACAACCAATCACTGTAGAGTAAATACACACCACAAAATACATTCAAGTATTATATTCAGTTCTTCATAAAACAGTGTCACTGCAGTTCTATAACTGTATATTCTTAGTTATACCAAGCACATTAAAGTACTGTGTTAACTTGATAAATTAGACACATGTGCAACTCTTGGGTATCTTTATTGAGGAAACGTTTCGCCACACAGTGGCTTCATCAGTCCATACGTAGGAGAAACTTGAAGAACAGGAGGAGAATGAGGTAATCAGTCCCTCAACCTTGAGTCGATGTGTTCAGTCCATCAATCTTGAGTAGAATACGGCAGATGAGCTGAGAAGCAGCTTATAAACCGTATGGCAGGAGAGGTGCAGCAGTCATAGGTGGTGTCACATTTGTTCAATGTGGAAGTAGGTCGTGCCCAAGAATTAGGCAAGTGAAGAATTCCTAAGTATTCTACTTAGGAATTCCTCAATAAAGATACCCAAGAGTTGCACATGTGTCTAATTTATCAACATGACGGTTCTCTGAACCATTCATCTACAAACTGTGTTAACTTAAACCACAAACACAAATGGTCACTGTAGATCTAGTACAGTGGATCCTCGGTATGCAACCTTAATTCATTCCAGACGGGTGTTTGAGTGCCGCTCCGTTTGGGTATCGAACAAGTTCTTCCCAACCAATTTTCTGTTTGGTTGGCTGTTATCACTAGTCGTTGTAGGCCCCATGGTAACTTATTTATACAATACAAAAAACACCAAAAAATGTGAAGAAACACGAAATAGTTTACAGCAACGTTCTGGCAGGTCGTATTTGTTTGGTCAAGTGCCGAGCTTTGTTCGAGTAGGGAGCTGGTCGTATACCAAGGTTCCACTGTATATTTTTAGTTATAACAAGCAGAGTAAAACACTGTATTAACTTCAAACACAAATGGGCACTACAGTTGTAGTAATGTTGGGTCTTACCTCAAACACAACAACAAAGGCAAGCCTGGCAGCAAGAATGTGCCAGAATATGGGAGCATATTTGTACTCTTCGAAGGTTCCTGGTGGGTTGCGGTAGTCAGGATACCTGAAACACACGAAAAACACTTATTAGGTAAACTATAAAAAGTCACAATACCGTGACTGGAACAATACAGATAGTCCTCAACTTATGAACATATTGGGAACCTCCTGAATAGTGCATAATATACATAATAGATAACAAAAAGGCACAATACTGTGACTGGAACAATACACAAATAACCCGCACATAAAAGAGAGAAGCTTATGACGACGTTTCGGTCCGACTTGGACCATTGACGAAGTCACACTAACAGAGGTGGAGCAGGACGGCTATATATAGGCAGGAAGAGGTGGTAGTAGTAGTAGTAGTACAAGAATTGTATATATGTGTCTTAATTTCATCCTGTCGGTATTATATACAATTCTTGTACTACTACTACTACTACTACTACTACCACCTCTTCCTGCCTATATATAGCCGTCCTGCTCCACCTCTGTTAGTGTGACTTTGTCAATGGTCTAAGTCGGACCGAAACGTCGTCGTAAGCTTCTCTCTTTTATGTGCGGGTTATTTGTGTATACATAATAGAGGCAGTCTTCAACTTAAGAACACATTGGGGACCTTCTGCATTGTGTATAATAATGCATGTATAATAATTATATTATACACAATAACGATATAATACAGTGGACCGCTGGTATTCGATATTAATCCGTTCCTGAGAGCTCAATGAATACCGAAAATATCGAAAACCGAATCAATTTTCCCCATAAGAAATAATGGAAATCAAATTAATCCATGCAAGACACCCAAAAGTATGAAAAAAAAATTTTACCACATGAAATATTAAGTTTAATGCAATAGAATAATTACAATAACAATAATAACAATAGAATAATAACAATAGAATAATTAACACTTACCTTTAATGTAGATCTGGTGATGATTGATGGGATGGGAGGAGGGGAGAGTGTCGAAGTTGTTAATGTTTAGAAGGGGAATCCCCTTCCATTAGGACTTGAGGTAGCAAGTCCATTTCCAGGGTTACTTTCCTTCTTCTTTTAATGCCACTAGGACCAGCTTGAGAGTCACTGGACCTTTGTCGCACAACAAATCTGTCCAAAGAGCTCTGTACCTCCCGTTCCTTTAAGATTTGTCTAAAATGGGCCACAACATTGTCATTGTAATAGTCACCAGCAAGGCTTGCAATAGCTGTGTTAGGGTGATTTTCATCCATTAAGGTTTGCAGTTCAACCCACTTTGCACACATTTCCTTAATTTTTGAAGTAGGCACAATGGATTCCACAACTGGTATAGGCTTCTCAGGGTTAGCCCCATTCCCTTCATAATCTTTCTTAATTTCCATACTAATTCTCACCCTTTTTACCACAGGGTTGGTACTAGAAGCTTTCTTGGGGCCCATGGTGACTTATTTTGCAGAAACAAGCACCAAAAACAGTGATAATATGGAATGTATCCTTAGATGCGCGCACACTGCCTGGCTTGTAAACACTGGCACACACGGGGCAGTTCAGGCCACAAGTGGACACGTCTCGTACGAATTGCATCGAATACCAGGTTTTTGATCGGATACCGAGGCGAAATTTTTGCGTTAAAATGCATCGAATACTGGATTTATCGAATACCGATGCCATCGAATACCGGGGGTCCACTGTAATGATATTAAACACAATACAGAAGATTCTCAATGTGTTTGTAAGTCAAGGACTTATTGTACACAAATAACCCACACATAAGAGACAAACTTATGACAATGTTTTGGTCTCACTTAGACCATTAACTAGTCAGATGTTTTTCTTCTATGTGTGGGTTATTTGTGTATTTATAGGTAGTAATGGTAAATATCTGTTTTTGCTTATATGATATTAAATAGTGGTGGCAGCAGCATTGATAGGAAAAAAATTTATGGTAACGTCTACTTTCCATGGCATACTGAGAACCCACAGTCTCAAAGTAGATAAAAAAAAAATCTTTTGTGCATGGAAAAGCCCATACAGAAATTCTGTAATGCATTTTGGGCAGACTTATGACTACACTTGCAATGAACTGCAGTAGTACCCCCATATCTGCAGTCGATATGTTCCAAGACCTACTGTGGATACCCAAAACCAGGAATAACGGCGAATCCTATCTACAAGTCATTTTTCATTTACATAAATACCCTTGATAAAGTTTAATTGATAAATTAATCACAATAAGTCTAGAATTATAACTTCTTCAGTGATGGGAAGCACTTCTTGGCTTATCTTAGGCTTTGAAGAACTGCCACCATCACTACTTTTGTGATTTGTGGTCGTTCTAAAGCAAAATTGAGGGTTACTCTCGGGCCACAGTAAACCACAAATAAACTGTGGAACCACGACAGGGCATGACAATACAGTAGGAACCCCCATATCCACGAATTCTGTGGTTTCAGTCATCCACGGTTTACCGTGGTCCAAAAATGGCCCTTAATATTGCTTAATAATGGCCCCAAAACACAAAAGTAGTGATGCTGGTAGTGAAGTGCTTCCCAACAGTGAAAAAGTGCTAATTCTAGATTTATTTTCCATAATTTATCAATTAAACTATCATAGGCATGTAAACAAAAATGACTTACACATAGGGTTTGCTACTATACACGGTAGGTCTTCGATGTTTCCCCAGCAGATACAGGGGAGACTACTGTACTTTCAATAGTGACAGACAAGAACAAATCAGGTGTTTCTCCATCAGTAGTGGTTTAATATCTTTGGATGAAACTGGTGATAATGATATATGAAGAAAAATAACTTTTATGATGGGAGTCAGGGAAACCACTTAACCTGAACTGAGTCCTGGAGGTGGGAGGAACAATGAAGATGAGCTGGGATGTTGCAATTCCGAGGGTAATCTGAAGAGTGAGCAGGGATATTGTAATTCCGAGGGTAATCTGAAGAGTGAGCAGGGATATTGTAATTCCGAGGGTAATCTGAAGAGTGAGTAAGGATGTTGTAATTCCAAGGGTAATCTGAAGAGTAAGTAAGGATGTTGTAATTCCAAGGGTAATCTGAAGAGTGAGCAGGGATATTGTAATTCCGAGGGTAATCTGAAGAGTGAGTAAGGATGTTGCAATTCCGAGGGTAATCTGAAGAGTGAGCAGGGATATTGTAATTCCGAGGGTAATCTGAAGAGTGAGTAAGGATGTTGCAATTCCGAGGGTAATCTGAAGAGTGAGCAGGGATATTGTAATTCCGAGGGTAATCTGAAGAGTGAGTAAGGATGTTGCAATTCCGAGGGTAATCTGAAGAGTGAGCAGGGATATTGTAATTCCGAGGGTAATCTGAAGAGTAAGGATGTTGTAATTCCAAGGGTAATCTGAAGAGTGAGTAAGGATGTTGTAATTCCGAGGGTAATCTGAAGAGTGAGCAGGGATATTGTAATTCCGAGGGTAATCTGAAGAGTGAGTAAGGATGTTGCAATTCCGAGGGTAATCTGAAGAGTGAGCAGGGATATTGTAATTCCGAGGGTAATCTGAAGAGTGAGTAAGGATGTTGCAATTCCGAGGGTAATCTGAAGAGTGAGCAGGGATATTGTAATTCCGAGGATAATCTGAAGAGTGAGTAAGGATGTTGCAATTCCGAGGGTAATCTGAAGAGTGAGCAGGGATATTGTAATTCCGAGGGTAATCTGAAGAGTAAGGATGTTGTAATTCCAAGGGTAATCTGAAGAGTGAGTAAGGATGTTGTAATTCCGAGGGTAATCTGAAGAGTAAGTAAGGATGTTGTAATTCCAAGGGTAATCTGAAGAGTAGGGATATTGTAATTCCAAGGGTAATCTGAAGAGTGAGTAAGGATGTTGTAATTCCGAGGGTAATCTGAAGAGTAAGTAAGGATGTTGTAATTCCAAGGGTAATCTGAAGAGTGAGTAAGGATGTTGTAATTCCAAGGGTAATCTGAAGAGTGAGTAGGGATATTGTAATTCCAAGGGTAATCTGAAGAGTGAGTAAGGATGTTGTAATTCCAAGGGTAATCTGAAAAGTAAGGATGTTGTAATTCCAAGGGTAATCTGAAGAGTAGGGATATTGTAATTCCAAGGGTAATCTGAAGAGTGAGTAAGGATGTTGTAATTCCGAGGGTAATCTGAAGAGTAAGTAAGGATGTTGTAATTCCAAGGGTAATCTGAAGAGTGAGTAAGGATGTTGTAATTCCAAGGGTAATCTGAAGAGTGAGTAGGGATATTGTAATTCCAAGGGTAATCTGAAGAGTGAGTAAGGATGTTGTAATTCCAAGGGTAATCTGAAGAGTAAGTAAGGATGTTGTAATTCCAAGGGTAATCTGAAGAGCAGGGATATTGTAATTCCAAGGGTAATCTGAAGAGTGAGTAAGGATGTTGTAATTCCGAGGGTAATCTAAAGAGTAAGTAAGGATGTTGCAATTCCGAGGGTAATCTGAAGAGTAAGTAAGGATGTTATGATTCTGAGGGTAATCTGAAGAGTAGGTAAGGATGTTGTAATTCCAAGGTTAATCTGAAGGATGAGTGCAGATGTTGTAATTCCGAGGGTAATCTGAAGGATGAGTGCGGATGTTGTAATTCTGAGGGTAATCTGAAGGATGAGTGGGGATATTGTAATTCCGAGGATAATCCGACTGTAATGTTAGCCCACTTCTAGAACAGCAGCAACTGAATGAATAATGGTAATATTTCTTCTCCCTGTCTTAGGAGGAGATGGCCATGACGCTAAAAACAAAATAAAAAATAAAAATGTAGTGACTGCCCTTGCAACTGCTAACAAAATATACATTAGCATCTCAAGGCAACAAAATATATACCAAGTAGTGATGTATCGGATATCCGCATCCGCAGAACATCCACACAATTTCTTACAGCCACATCTGCATTTTACTGTAAACAGATATCCGCATATGCATCCAAATCCATGGAACATCCGCACAATTTCTTACATCCGCATCAACAGCCACACAATTTCTTACATCCGCATCAACAGCCGCACAATTTCTTACATCCACATCAACACCCGCACAATTTCTTACATCCGCATCCGCAAAATAAGACATCCTCACACACATCCGCGGATATCTAAATTTTCACATCCAATACATCTCTCATACCAAGATGTAAATGTGTTCTAAAATAATTAGTTTGTGGTTAATTTCCTGATGAGGTCATTAGAATTACTATTAATATTTAACGCTGGCAATCTCCCAACGAGACAAGGGCGACTCAAAATAGACACACTTTCACCATCATTCACACTATCAGTCCTTGCAGAGGGATGCAGATACAACAGTTTGGATGTCACTAAATTACAGCAAACATTCCAAACCTGTCCTTCAGAGTACAGCCACTGTGCTTCCCACCTCCAGGACTCAAGTTTGGCTAACCGGTTTCTCTGAATCCCTTCACAAAATATTACCCTTCTCGCACTCCAACAGCTCGTCAAATCCCAAAAAATCATTCATCTCCACACACCCCTGGGAAGTGCTATTCCTATGGAGTATACAGCACTTGGGAAAATGGAGGCAATCAATTTTGATTCAAGAAAGAGGAAGGAAAGTATAATTTCTCTGATCAAAAGTTCTTAACCAGCATCATAGTACCTCCCTCAGGGTGCAGGAACATGTAAGTACAATTATCATACCCAGGAACGTGTGTATAAATTACCCACCAAGATAACCCCCCAAAAAGGTTAGTGGCTTATTTCTTAGAAAGTTGCTCTATTTACAGCCTCTCCTCACTTAGCGACCGCCGAGTTCTGTTCCTAAGAGTAGGTCGGTAAATGAACTGGTCATTAAGTGAGGAGCATACTATACTGGTAGTGGGTTTGTGTCAACCATCTTTAGATATTTTTTTAATGTCACTTTTGTACCATTTATAATATTTCTAGTATATTTTTAAATGTTTATACTGTAGTGTACTATATACTGTAATAAATGGTATACAGGAAATCAGCTCTAATATATATTATTAGGTTTGCATACTGGTTGGAGAGCGGGTCGTAAGTTCGGTAAACGAGTAGGTCATTAAGTGAGGAGAGGCTGTAATGTGACTTTTGTAAATGCAATGTATGATACTAGTACAGTAAACTCTTTTAAAAAGCTCTTCTATAATGTGAGTTTTGTAAACAGAACGTATGATACTAGTACAGTAAACTTTCTTAGAAAACTTTTATATACAAGCACACAGAGAAAGTGCACACAACACTGAATAGATATATTAAGGAGACCTTAATACCTGTTATTCAATTTTGGATGTATATTTCTTAAAAGCCGTGTATGCCGTAAGAGGCCACTAAATTGCTGGGAGCAAGGCGTATTATTGGTAAATATAAAAATAGAGGTCTTTGTGGCATTTGTGGATTTGGAAAAGGCATATAACAGGGTGGATAGGGGGGCAATGTGGCAGATGTTGCAGGTGTATAGTGTAGGAGGTAGGTTACTGAAAGCAGTGAAGAGTTTTTACGAGGATAGTGAGGCTCAAGTTAGAGTATGTAGGAAAGAGGGAAATTTTTTCCCAGTAAAAGTAGGCCTTAGACAAGGATGTGTGATGTCACCGTGGTTGTTCTTATAGATGGGGTTTTAAGAGAAGTAAATGCGAGGGTCTTGACAAGAGGCGTGGAGTTAAAAGATAATGAATCACACAAAGTGGGAGTTGTCACAGTTGCTCTTTGCTGATGACACTGTCCTCTTGGGAGATTCTGAAGAGAAGTTGCAGAGATTGGTGGATGAATTTGGTAGGGTGTGCAAAAGAAGAAAATTAAAAGTGAATACAGGAAAGAGTAAGGTTATGAGGATAACAAAAATATTAGGCGATGAAAGATTGGATATCAGATTGGAGGGAGAGAGTATGGAGGAGGTGAATGTATTCAGATATTTGGGAGTGGACGTGTCAGCGGAGGGATCTATGAAGGATGAGGTGAATCATAGAATTGATGAGGGGAAAAGGGCGAGTGGTGCACTTAGGAGTCTGTGGAGACAAAGAACTTTGTCCTTGGAGGCAAAGAGGGGAATGTATGAGAGTATAGTTTTACCAACACTCTTATATGAGTGTGAAGCATGGGTGATGAATGTTGCAGCGAGGAGAAGGCTGGAGGCAGTGGAGATGTCATGTCTGAGGGCAACGTGTGGTGTGAATATAATGCAGAGAATTCGTAGTTTGGAAGTTAGGAGGAGGTGCGGGATTACCAAAACTGTTGTCCAGAGGGCTGAGGAAGGGTTGTTGAGGTGGTTCGGACATGTAGAGAGAATGGAGCGAAACAGAATGACTTCAAGAGTGTATCAGTCTGTAGTGGAAGGAAGGCGGGGTAGGGGTCAGCCTAGGAAAGGTTGGAGGGAGGGGGTAAAGGAGGTTTTGTGTGCGAGGGGCTTGGACTTCCAGCAGGCGTGCGTGAGCGTGTTTGATAGGAGTGAATGGAGACGAATGGCTTTTAATACTTGACGTGCTGGTGGAGTGTGAGCAAAGTAACATTTATGAAGGGGTTCAGAGAAACCGGCAGGCCGGACTTGAGTCCTGGAGATGGGAAGTACAGTGCCTGCACTCTGAAGGAGGGGTGTTAATGTTGCAGTTTAAAAACTGTAGTGTAAAGCACCCTTCTGGCAAGACAGTGATGGAGTGAATGATGGTGAAAGTTTTTCTTTTTCGGGTCACCCTGCCTTGGTGGGAATCGGCCACTGTGATAATAATAAAAAAAAAAAATAAAAAAAAAGAATACTTTACAGGGATCTTTTCTTTTGGGTCACCCTGTCTCGGTGGGAGACAGCCTGTGCGTTATACACTGTATATAAAAAAAAAAAAACACTAGATCTTTATAAGATAACTAAGTTAGAAAGTTAGAAGAGCTCCACACATAGCTCAACTGACCTGCATATATTTGTAGTGCTGTTGAATCTTGGCTTGTACATCTCCGGGTAGTCACTGACATTGAAGGAAGCGAGGGAGTGTTCGAGGAAGCCTTCAAGAGAGTTGTGCGTGGACACCACGTGACGATATACAAGCTCCGGGATGAAATTAGACGTGAAGGCGATGATGAATGCCTGAGAACACCACATTACTATTATTACGTATTGTTCAACTTTTCACAGTATGGGTGGGGTTAGACCCCACGACAGTATGGGCGGGGTTAGACCCCACGCCAAGTGAGTGGTAAAACTCCACGTCAGTAACTAAGTCACCGGGCCAGCTGGCTATAACAACATTCATCCAACTGGGTATATTTATACACCATAGGCAGGTTAACATGGGCTTGGAGTTTTACGCCTCACTCACCATGGGTTCAAATCCACCCGTTCCATGATTTGTTTACAATTGTGTTATTGTGATTCCACGAGTCATGATGGCAGCTTTTCAAATTCAAATTCAAAGTTTATTCTCTATAAGGATTACAATGCTGAGTATACAGAATTTGGTTATTGTGTGGTTTACATGTAGTAAAATAATAATTACAGAGTGTACCACTAGAACACCTAGTATGGCTAGGCATTTCCGGGAGTCTTAGTTTAATTCTTAATTTTAAAATATTACAAATTATGAGGTAAGTTGGTATTATGGCTAAGTGACTAAATACTAGTTTGTGAGTTTAGCAATGTGAATGCTTTTGTTTTGGCACAGTACATAGTTTCAGTATTGGAGTATCACAGGCCAACTTATGACTAGTTTGGATTGGATTCATTATTTTAAGATTGAGATTAATATTTCTGTTTATGGACAAATGGGTGAGTGAGTGTAAGTGTGAACCACCAGGTGGTATTCGTGTAGTTAGTTGACGGGGTGTATCAGGGAGATAAGATGTTTTCTAATGGTAGTTTTGAAAGTGATGAATGTGTCTGCAGTTCTAGAGTTTTCAGGTAGGGTGTTCCAGATTTCAGGGCCTTTGACATACATTGAATTTTTGTAAAGGTTTAGTCGGACACGGGGAATGTCAGAGATGTTTGTGTCTGGTGTTATGCCTGTGGGTTCTGTCACAACTATCAAGAAAGCGTTTTAGGTCAAGGTTAATATTAAAATTTAAGGTCCTGTAGATGTAGATTGCACAGTAGTAAGTGTGGATGTACTGAACAGGGAGTAAGTTTAGATCTATGAAGAGTGGGGGGGGTGTGTTGCCAGGGATGGGATTTAGTGATTATTCTTACTGCGGCTTTTTGTTGGGTTATTATTGGCTTTAGGTGTGTTGCTGCAGTTGATCCCCAAGCACAAATAGCACAGGTGAGGTATGGATAAATAAGTGAGTGGTATAGTGTGAGAAGGGCATTTTGTGGCACGTAGTATCGTATCTTGGAGAGGATCCCAAGAGGGATCCGAGCTAGAGTACGACACACCCACGCTGGTGTAGCATTCAACTGTTAAAGCCATCATTTGTGGTTACAGTGGTGACCCATGCTAACCATCCTATGGTGCACAGAAATATTCTTAGTTGGATAAATATTGAAAGTTTATTTGGGTATAGGCATACAAAGTTAGGAGACTACAATTATTGTACACCTAGGTAGTAGGCTGGTAGACAGCAACTGCCCAGGGAGGTACTACCATCCTGTGGTAGTAGGTTGGTAGAAAGCAACTGCCCAGGGAGGTACTACCATCCTGTGGTAGTAGGTTGGAAGACAGCAACTGCCCAGGGAGGTACTACCATCTTGTGGTAGTAGTTTGGTAGACAGCAACTGCCCAGGGAGGTACTACCATCCTGTGGTAGTAGGTTGGAAGACAGCAACTGCCCAGGGAGGTACTACCATCCTGTGGTAGTAGTTTGGTAGACAGCAACTGCCCAGGGAGGTACTACCATCCTGTGGTAGTAGGTTGGTAGACAGCAACTGCCCAGGGAGGTACTACCATCCTGTGGTAGTAGGTTGGTAGACAGCAACTGCCCAGGGAGGTACTACTGTCCTGTGGTAGTAGGTTGGTAGGCAGCAACCACCCAGGGAGGTACTACTGTCCTGTGGTAGTAGGTTGGTAGACAGCAACCACCCAGGGAGGTACTACTGTCCTGTGGTAGTAGGTTGGTAGACAGCAACCACCCAGGGAGGTACTACTGTCCTGTGGTAGTAGGTTGGTAGACAGCAACCACCCAGGGAGGTACTACTGTCCTGTGGTAGTAGGTTGGTAGACAGCAACCACCCAGGGAGGTACTACCATCCTGCTAAGTGTAAAATGCAAGTCTGTAATTATTTTACATGATGTTAGGATTGCTGGTGTCTTTCAGGTACATCTTGCTACTTCTACTTACACTTGGGTCACACTACACATGCATGTAAAGTATATATATACACGCCCCTCTGGGTTCTCCATTTTCTTACTAGTTCTTGTTCATTTCCTATCTCCTTGGGAAAGTGAAACAGAATCCTTCCTCTGTAAGTCATGCATGTTGTAAGAGGCAACTAACACATGGGGAGCAAGGGGCTAGTAACCCCTTCTCCTGTACACATAACTGAAGTTAAAAAAGAGAAACTTTTGTTTTTCTTTTTGGGCCACCCTGCCTTGGTGCGATACGGCCAGTTTGTTGAAAGAAGAAGAATTATTGTACATAGTAACGGTTGTAAATTACCTACCAGAATAACCCAAAGAGAGTCAGAATTGACTTATTCATTGTAGCCAGCTGGTTCAGTGGTTAACACACTCTACTGAGAGTTTAAGGACTCACTTGCCATAGGGTCAAACCCCACCTGTTCCTTGATTTACACGAGTATCTATTAGTTATGACAGTAGAGTGTATATTTATTACATTACAGTACCCATTTAAAAATTTTAAGGGTGGGCTGAAGCTCACGGGCCTGCTTCATAATTTGTGACAGGTTTCAAGAGTTTTTCACATCAAAGCCATACCTGTGACCAGTTTCAAGAGGTTTTCACATCAAAGCCATACCTGTGACCAATTTTGAGTGTTTTTCACATCAAAGCCATACCTGTGACTGGTTTCAAGAGTTTTTCACATCAAAGCCATACCTGTGACCAGTTTCAAGAGGTTTTCACATCAAAGCCATACCTGTGACCAATTTTGAGTGTTTTTCACATCAAAGCCATACCTGTGACCAGTTTCAAGAGATTTTCACATCAAAGCCATACCTGTGACCAGTTTTGAGTGTTTTTCACATCAAAGCCATACCTGTGACCAGTTTTCAGTTTTTTCCACATCTGGCAGCTTGGCCTGGACCCCAGCCAGTTCTGTTGCTTACATATTTATACCTGTTCCACTCTTAGATGGACTCAAGAAATCATTCACATCGAATTGTTTCCTATCCCGGCAATGCTCATGTGTCTTATTTCTCTTCTGTCAGTATTTTATATAATTTCTTACTCATACTGCTGAACATGTGTAGTTGTAGAAAAAAGTCAAGGACGATTTCTCCTGGGCAGAAATAATATGTTCCAATTTTAGACATTTTTCACTTTTAGACATTTTCCATTTTTAGACATTTTTTTTATTTTAGACATGTTCCACTTATTGCTCTTATACTGAAGAGATGTTTCTTGATGCCTGTAACTTTGGTGTTCAGTGTTTGGTCAAGTCCATGTCTGATTTTCTCTAGAGCTTGTCCTGGCAAATGTCTAGTTAAGTCTGTCAACCTGGCTTTCCCCTACTTGAAGTGTAAAGTGACTGTCTACATTGTCTACTCAAGTCACAACACAGAACTGTCTGTGTCTAGTGTGTCTGTCTACCTTCTCTACATAAAGTCAACAAATGCACAATACAGAATGCATCCTGTTTAAGTGTTTTGTCTACTCTCCCTGCATAAGTAACATACACAAACAAGAGAGAAGAACAAAAATGGGAACTAACATTGGTTATGACTGCCAGTTTACCAATGGAGTCAAGAATCTTGAACCAGATGCCAATGTCCTTCACCCGCTGAGATATGGGACGACGGAAGTGCGTCAGCAGCTTCTTGGCATCGAGACGCATCTCGAAAACGTTGTTGAGGAAGGCGAACAGAGGAGCCAGAGGGAATGATGAGACGAAAATGGTCACAAAGCCATACTGCAAAACTGTAAAGGTGTGTCATGAAATACAACACTGTAATGTATTAAACACTACTGCATTTTATAAGTAATTCTAACATTAACACTGCACATGATGATAATTATTATTAATTGTAATTTTTATTCATAGGTACCAATGTGAGATTTTAAACATTGTAGCAAGGAAGAGGCTGGGGATAGTGGAGATGGAGGCAGTGGAGATGCCATCTTTGAGAACAATGTGTGATGTCAATATTTTGCAGAGAATTTGGAATGTAGAAATTAAAAGGCAATGAGGGGTGACCAAGGGTATTAATTCAGAGGGCTGAGGAGTGGTTGCTGAAGTGGTTTGGCCATGTAGAGAGAATGAAACCGAATAAGTTGATGAAGAAGGTGTATCAATTTGGGGTGGAAGACAGGAGTAAGGGTCACCCCAGGAAGGGTTGGAAGGGAGGGGGGTTAAGGAGACTGAGTACAAAGGTTTTGAACATCCAGAAGCGTAATGTGAGTGTTAGGAGCAGAAGCAAGTGATTTTTTTTGTGGAGGTGTTGTTGGAGTGTGTGTGGATAACATACAAGAGATTTTGGGAAAATGGTTACCCAGACGAGTCCTAGAATACACAAATGACCTGCACATAGGGAATAGGTGCTTATGACAATAGTTCGGTCTGACCAGGAGCATTTACAAGTCATGCTAACACACAAAGATGTGAGAGCCAGCATATATGTAGGAGGACAGGGATGGGAAAAAGATCAGAAGGCAGAAGTGGAAACGTAGTGGTGGAGGTAATGCCAGTAGTAGTAGCAGTAGTAGTAGTGGTGGTGGTGGTAGTGGATGGTGGCGGCAGCAGCGATGGCAGCAGCAGCAGCGGTGGTAATAGTAAGTAGAGGGAGTAGTGGAAATGGGAAGTACAGCGAGTGTACAGGGAGTAATCTGAAATGCGATGTCACTACTAACGATGGGATACCAATATTTTCGCTGATAGAAATGCCTATACATACTTGATTTTAGGGCTATGCTGATACTATTAAAATTATCTGATACCCACAGATACTGAGGCAAACCCCTACTCAGCACACTTCCGGAAACACAGCGATTGAATGAATGATGGTGAAATGTTTTCTTCTCTGGGGGTCACCCCTACCTTGATGGATGACAACCATCGAGTTAAAATGATAAAAAGTTCTATTATTCCAGCCTTCACATTAAAATACAGTGGACCCCCGCATAACGATATTAATCCGTGCATGAGAGCTCATTGTTATGCGAAATTATCGTTATGCGAATGAATTTTCCCCATAAGAAATAATGGAAATCAAATTAATCTGTGCAAGACACCCAAAAGTATGAAAAAAAAAAATTTAACGCAAGTTTCTGTGCGTGGTTCACGTATGTTACGCAACCTATATAAGAGTGTTCATTGAAAGTTCATAAATTATGATTACAAATACTGTGGTACCTCGGGATACGAACAGCTCAAAACTCAAAAAATTATGTAAGTACCACATGAAATATACATTTTCCTACACACAACGAGAAGGATACATGCACAATAGTAGAGTAGTACATGCACAGTATATATTGTGCATGTACTAGTCTACTAAATGAAGAATAAATGACACTTACCTTTATTGAAGATGCAGCAATGACTGATGAGACACTGTGTCCTGGGAGTGCCTTTTCCTCCTGAGTACTGTAGGTCCTGTTTGGCATTTTCTTCCAGAACATGCCTTATCACACTGTGTATGCCACTACGATTCTTAAATCTCTCAAACCAACCTTTGCTGGCTTTAAATTCACCAATATGAGCACTAGTTCCAGGCATTTTTCCCTGTTCACCTGGGTGTTAGTCGACTGGTGTGGGTTGCATCCTGGGTGTTAGTCGACTGGTGTGGGTTGCATCCTGGGTGTTAGTCGACTGGTGTGGGTTGCATCCTGGGTGTTAGTTGACTGGTGTGGGTGGCATCCTGGGTGTTAGTGGACTGGTGTGGGTGGCATCCTGGGTGTTAGTCGACTGGTGTGGGTGGCATCCTGGGTGTTAGTAGACTGGTGTGGGTCACATCCTGGGTGTTAGTGGACTGGTGTGGGTGGCATCCTGGGTGTTAGTAGACTGGTGTGGGTCACATCCTGGGTGTTAGTGGACTGGTGTGGGTGGCATCCTGGGTGTTAGTGGACTGGTGTGGGTGGCATCCTGGGTGTTAGTGGACTGGTGTGGGTGGCATCCTGGGGGACAAGATTAAGGACCACAATGGAAATAAGTTAGACAGTCCTCGATGACGCACTGACTTTCTTGGGTTATCCTGGGTGGCTAACCCTCCGGGGTTAATTGTTTCTCGGTAATTGTTTCACGTTAAGCCACACCAACAACACTCTCTCCACATCTTCGAGTAATACAGCTGATGGTGGTGCAGCAACAACAACAGCTGTGGTGCAGCTGACCATGGTGCAGCTGCAGCTGTGGTGTAGCAGCTGTGGTGCAGCAGCAGCTGTGGTGCAGCTGTGGTGCAGCTGTGGTGCAGCAGCAGCTGTGGTGCAGCTGACCATGGTGCAGCAGCAGTGGGTGCAGCTGTGGTGCAGCAGCAGCTGTGGTGCAGCTGACCATGGTGCAGCAGCAGCTGGGTGCAGCTGTGGTGCAGCAGCAGCTGTGGTGCAGCTGACCATGGTGCAGCAGCAGCTGGGTGCAGCTGTGGTGCAGCAGCAGCTGTGGTGCAGCAGCAGCTGTGGTGTAGCAGCAGCTGTGGTGCAGCTGACCATGGTGCAGCAGCAGCTGGGTGCAGCTGTGGTGCAGCAGCAGCTGTGGTGCAGCAGCAGCTGTGGTGCAGCAGCAGCTGTGGTGTAGCAGCAGCTGTGGTGCAGCTGACCATGGTGCAGCAGCAGCTGTGGTGTAGCAGCAGCTGTGGTGCAGCTGACCATGGTGCAGCAGCAGCTGTGGTGTAGCAGCAGCTGTGGTGCAGCTGACCATGGTGCAGCAGCAGCTGTGGTGTAGCAGCAGCTGTGGTGCAGCTGACCATGGTGCAGCAGCAGCTGACTGTGGTACGATAGTATTTATCACCCTTTTTACCACAGGGTTGGCACTAGAAGCTTTCTTTGGGCCCATGGTGGCTTATTTACCAGTTACAAGCACTATAAATAATGGAATAATACAAAA
Organism: Cherax quadricarinatus; assembly: GCF_026875155.1. Classification (NCBI taxonomy): domain Eukaryota; kingdom Metazoa; phylum Arthropoda; class Malacostraca; order Decapoda; family Parastacidae; genus Cherax; species Cherax quadricarinatus. Next base: position 9,704,285 of record NC_069480.1, read on the forward strand.
TGTATGGAATGTATGCATGCAACCGGCCACCCTCCCTGGCTGGTAAACACTGACGGCAAGGCGCTCAGGCTGGACGGACAGGTTCAGGACGAGTCATGTTCAGAGACGGCTGATGGTGCAACAGCAGCTGACCGTGGTGCAGCAGCAGCTGACTGGTCCAGCAGCAGCTGACTGGTCCAGCAACAGCTGACTCGTCCAGCAACAGCTGACTGGTCCAGCAACAGCTGACTGGTCCAGCAACAGCTGACTGGTCCAGCAACAGCTGACTGGTCCAGCAACAGCTGACTGGTCCAGCAACAGCTGACTGGTCCAGCAAAAAGCTGACTGGTCCAGCAACAGCTGACTGGTCCAGCAACAGCTGACTGGTCCAGCAACAGCTGACTGGTCCAGCAACAGCTGACTGATCCAGTAACAGCTGACTGATCCAGTAACAGCTGACTGATCCAGCAACAGCTGACTGATCCAGCAACAGCTGACTGGTCCAGCAACAGCTGACTGGTCCAGCAACAGCTGACTGGTCCAGCAACAGCTGACTGATCCAGCAACAGCTGACTGATCCAGCAACAGCTGACTGATCTAGCAATAGCTGACTGATCCAGCAACAGCGATTCTTAAATCTCTCAAACCAACCTTTGCTGGCTTTAAATTCACCAATGTGAGCACTAGTTCCAGGCATTTTTCCCTGTTCACCTGGGTGTTAGTCGACTGGTGTGGGTTGCATCCTGGGTGTTAGTCGACTGGTGTGGGTTGCATCCTGGGAGACAAGATTAAGGACCCCAATGGAAATAAGTTAGACAGTCTTCGATGACACATTTTTTTGGGTTATCCTGGGTGGCAAATTCTCTGGGGTTAATTGTTTCTTGATATTCTCAATAAGCCACACCAACAACGGTGCTACAGCAGCAGCAGCTGACAGTGCTACAGCAGCAGCAGCAGCAGCTGACTGCTACAGCAGCAGCAGCTGACAGTGCTACAGCAGCAGCAGACAGTGCTACAGCAGCAGCAGACGATGCTACAGCAGCAGCAGACGATGCTACAGCAGCAGCACGATGCTACAGCAGCAGCAGATCGGTACTACGCAGCAGCAGCAGCTGACGGTGTACAGCAGCAGCAAGCAGCTGACAGTGCTACAGCAGCACCAGCAGCTGACAGGTGCTACAGCCAGCAGCAGTGACAGTGCTACAGCAAGGGAGGAGCAGCAGGACGGTACTACAGCAGCAGCAGCAGCAGCTGGGCGGTGGTACAGCAGCAGCAGCAGCTGACGGTGGTACAGCAGCAGCAGCAGCTGACGGTGGTACAGCAGCAGCAGCAGCTGACAGTGCTACAGCAGCAGCAGCAGCTGACAGTGCTACAGCAGCAGCAGCAGCTGACAGTGCTACAGCAGCAGCAGCAGCAGCTGACAGTGCTACAGCAGCAGCAGCAGCAGCTGACAGTGCACAGACAGCAGCATGCAGCTACGCAGACAGTGCTACAGCAGCAGCAGCAGCTGACAGTGCTACAGCAGCAGCAGCAGCTGACAGTGCTACAGCAGCAGCAGCAGCTGACAGTGCTACAGCAGCAGCAGCAGCTGACAGTGCTACAGCAGCAGCAACAGCTGACAGTGCTACAGCACCAGCAGCTGACAGTGCTACAGCAGCAGCAGCGCAGCTGACAGTGCTACAGCAGCACCAGCAGCTGACAGTGCTACAGCAGCAGCAGACAATGCTACAGCAGCAGCAGACGGTACTACAACAGCAGCAGCAGCTGACGGTGGTACAGCAGCAGCAGCAGCTGACAGTGCTACAGCAGCAGCAGACGATGCTACAGCAGCAGCAGCAGCAGACGGTACTACAGCAGCAGCAGCAGCAGCTGACGGTGGTACAGCAGCAGCAGCAGCTGACGGTGGTACAGCAGCAGCAGCAGCTGACAGTGCTACAGCAGCAGCAGCAGCTGACAGTGCTACAGCAGCAGCAGACGATGCTACAGCAGCAGCAGACGGTACTACAGCAACAGCAGCAGCAGCAGCAGCTGACGGTGGTACAGCAGCAGCAGCAGCTGACAGTGCTACAGCAGCAGCAGCAGCTGACAGTGCTACAGCAGCAGCAGCAGCTGACAGTGCTACAGCAGCAGCAGCAGCTGACAGTGCTACAGCAGCAGCAGCAGCTGACAGTGCTACAGCAGCAGCAGCAGCTGACAGTGCTACAGCAGCAGCAGCAGCTGACAGTGCTACAGCAGCAGCAGCAGCTGACAGTGCTACAGCAGCAGCAGCAGCTGACAGTGCTTACAGCAGCAGCAGCAGCTGACAGTGCTACAGCAGCAGCAGCAGCTGACAGTGCTACAGCAGCAGCAGCAGCTGACAGTGCCTACAGCAGCAGCAGCAGCTGACAGTGCTACAGCAGCAGCAACAGCTGACAGTGCTACAGCACCAGCAGCTGACAGTGCTACAGCAGCAGCCAGCTGACAGTGCTACAGCAGCACCAGCAGCTGACAGTGCTACAGCAGCAGCAGACAATGCTACAGCAGCAGCAGACGATACTACAACAGCAGCAGCAGCTGACAGTGCTACAGCAGCACCCAGCTGACAGTGCTACACAGCCAGCAGACAATGCTACAGCAGCAGCAGACGGTACTACAACAGCAGCAGCAGCTGACAGTGCTACAGCAGCACCAGCAGCTGACAGTGCTACAGCAGCAGCAGACAATGCTACAGCAGCAGCAGACGATACTACAACAGCAGCAGCAGCTGACAGTGCTACAGCAGCACCAGCAGCTGACAGTGCTAACAGCAGCAGCAGACAATGCTACAGCAGCAGCAGACGGGACTACAACAGCAGCAGCAGCTGACAGTGCTACAGCAGCACCAGCAGCTGACAGTGCTACAGCAGCAGCAGACAATGCTACAGCAGCAGCAGACGATACTACAACAGCAGCAGCAGCTGACAGTGCTACAGCAGCACCAGCAGCTGACAGTGCTACAGCAGCAGCAGACAATGCTACAGCAGCAGCAGACGGTACTACAACAGCAGCAGCAGCTGACGGTGGTACAGCAGCAGCAGCAGCTGATGGTGGTACAGCAGCAGCAGCAGCTGATGGTGGTACAGAAGCAGCAGCTGATGGTGCTACAGCAGCAGCAGCTGACAGTGCTACAGCAGCAGCAGCAGCAGCAGCAGTTGACCATGGTACCACAGTATTTCGATAATATTTCTCACCCTTTTTACCACAGGGTTGGCACTAGAAGCTTTCTTGGGGCCCATGGTCACTTATTTTGCAGATAAAATCACCAAAAACACTGTAATAATACGAAATGTTACAATTGTATGCTTGGATGTTACCGCGGAGGCTGGCTTGTAAACAATGCCACCGGCGGAACATGTGAGGCTGGCTCAGGCCTCACATAGACGTGTCTCGGACGAACAGCGTTGAGCGGGTTTTTCAGCGGTATGCGAGGCAAAATCTTAGCGATAAAATGTATCGGTATGCGGATTTAACGTTATGCAAGGCCAACGGTATGCGAGGGTCCACTGTATTTGTATGTTAACTCTCACACCTCGCATCAAACCATCCTGTAATGGAACTGAACTTATCCACCTGAACCTCACCACCCTCGCTCGAACCTCACCACCCTCGCTCGAACCTCACCACCCTCGCTCAAACCTCACCACCCTCGCTCAAACCTCACCACCCTCGCTCAAACCTCACCACCCTCACTCAAACCTCACCACCCTCACTCAAACCTCACCACCCTCACTCAAACCTCACCACTCTCACTCAAACCTCACCACCCTCACCACTCTCACTCAAACCTCACCACCCTCACCACTCTCACTCAAACCTCACCACCCTCACTCAAACCTCACCACCCTCACTCAAACCTCACCACCCTCACTCAAACCTCACCACCCTCACTCAAACCTCACCAACCCTCACTCAAACCTCACCACCCTCACTCAAACCTCACCACCCTCACTCAAACCTCACCACCCTCACTCAAACCTCGCCACCCTCACTCAAACCTCGCCACCCTCACTCAAACCTCGCCACCCTCACTCAAACCTCGCCACCCTCACTCAAACCTCGCCACCCTCACTCAAACCTCACCACTCTCACTCAAACCTCACCACCCTCACCACTCTCACTCAAACCTCACCACCCTCACTCAAACCTCACCACCCTCACTCAAACCTCACCACCCTCACTCAAACCTCACCACCCTCACTCAAACCTCACCACCCTCACTCAAACCTCACCACCCTCACTCAAACCTCACCACCCTCACTCAAACCTCACCACCCTCACTCAAACCTCACCACCCTCACTCAAACCTCACCACCCTCACTCAAACCTCACCACTCTCAGTGCTACAAATACGTACAAGATTATCTTATCAAAAACATTATCTCAAAGTTAACTATTCCATTACTACAAGAAAAAACATTATACATATTGCTAAACAAACAGAATGATTGGGGATGTGAACCGAGGTACCGGCACATGGCCGGTCCAGCGTGCTACCACTCACCTACACACCTTGCAACTACAATGTACAGGAAACTATACTATCTACAAGTTAAACATTATTAATACTGTAGAATTAATGTAAATCATTGTACAAAAGTACAATGATTTAAAGAAAAAAAAAATCCTATGAAAATTAACATGAATTATTTGCCCCCCCCAAAAAAAAAAAATTGAAATCATCTACATTACAAAAAAATGTTTAGGAAACAAAATTACATAAGTTAATAAATTATTACAAAACAATATACACCTACCATCCGACTTATGACCGAGTTCGGTTCCGAGAAACCGGTCGTAAGTCGAAATGGTTGTAAGTCGAACTTTACTACTGAATATCAACAAACATTTTGTAATGACTTTATTTTATTGTTTTATTTTGGTATTTCATGTTTTACTTTACTTTTTATGTTGTTAGTACTGTATTTTATATTGTAAGGTTTAGGATAAACATTGTACAACACAAATACTGGTTTATTTCCCAGAAATTTGGCATAAAAAACACAGTGGTAAGTCGAGTGGTCGTAAGTCGGATGGTAGGTGTAGTATATGAAATTAGTATCAAGAAAAATGCAGAAACAAAGACAAGTTTCCATGCAATGTTTTGACGTTCAACATGCAGGTAACGACTGATATATTAGTATTAATTATATCACTGGTGCAACACTTGGGTATCTATACTGTGGAAATGCCAACCAGCAGCTTTATCGATCAAAGACAAAGAAAAAAATGTGGAAGATGTGGAGAGGTTGTCTGAGGTAATCAGTCCCTCACACTAGAGATAATACAGCCTGTCCTCACTTAGCAAATTACTTGTTTACCGACGACTCGGACTTACGACGGGCTCTCTGACCAGTATTCATACCTAAATAATGAATATTAGAGCCAATTTCCTCTATTCTGTTTATTACAATATACAGTACACTACTGTATAAACATTTAAAAATATACCAGAAATGTTATAAATGGTACAAAGGTGACATTAAAATAATATGAAAGATGGTTGACACAAACCCACTACCATTATAGTATGTACCTCACTTTGCGACGAATTCATTTACCGACGTGGTCTTAGGAACAGAACTGTCGTTAAGTGAGGAGAGGTTGTATACACAAATAACCCACACGTAGGAGAAAGGCTTATGATGACATCTTGGTCCAGCTTGGATTATTTACAAAGTCACACTAACACAAGTGTGTGTTTGAGAATAAAGGTACTTCACCTACCTATACCTACTGTGTCTTTCTCGATGTTATCTTGCCTTCGTGTGAAATAACTGTTTTTCCTTTCAAGGTAAATTGTTTCTTTTATTCTCAAAGCTTCGATGTCACTATGGGATTCCTCTATCCCCTGTTCTTACAGAAAGTGTTAGTGTGACTATAAAATGATCAAGAGGGACCAAAACATCTTCATTAGCTTCTCTCTTCCTGTGCGGGTTATTTGTGTGTTGTTCCAGTCACGCTATTGTGCCTTTATATTCTTTTAGAATATGTGTTCCGTCTCCAACAGTCTTGCAGGAATGATTGTACCCTCAGTTCACTGTTGTGGCTCTTACATAGTTGACACATCGTGCTGGAAGAAAATAAAATGACACTGATCTCGCTATATACATGGATGGTATTAGTTTATATGACGTGTATATTTCGCCTAGTGGTTTTATTACAACATGAAGGTAGAACTTACAAGAATAAGATGTTTGGACCAGTTCTCACACACTTTGGTGGATTCAAACTGTGGTGCTGAAGAGATTTACACACAGTGGCACTTTATTAGGTACACCCTTATAGTACTGGGATAGGACCCTCCCCTTCCCCGGGAAAACAACCTGAATTCATCGTTCGGATTCACCAATGTGCTGGAAAACATTTCTTAAGAAATCCTGGTCCATGCTCACATGATGGTTATCTTGTAGTTGCTACAAATCTGTCAGCTGCCACATTACTGCTGTGAATCTTTCTGCCTTCACCACTTCCAAAGGCTTTTCACAAATTCTGACCTACTTTCTGCATTGTGCAGCAGAAATTGTGGTTAATGGGACCAGGTAATGTGTTTTTTCCAATCTTCAAACTGTCCAGTTGTAGTTGAGCCTGTGCCCATGTAGCCCTCAGTTTCTGTTTTAGGTGACAGGAGTGGAACCTGGTGTGGTCTGCTGATGATTACAATACACTTGAAGGTTTGTCCGTGTTCATTCAGAGATTTGATTTGAATTGACAGGTGAAGACTCTCTGCCAAGTCTTACATACACTCCATCACTACATGACTGCCAAGTCTTACACTACACTCCATCTACTACCTTGACTCTGCCAAGGTCTTACACTACAATCCATCATACCATGGACTGCAAGTCTTCACTATACTCCTTCCTACCATGACTGCCAAGTCTTCACAATTTACACTCCATCACTAACCCATGGACTCTGCAATTCTCACATTACACTACATCCATCATACCATGACTCTGACCAGTTACACTACACTCCATCTACTACCATGACTGCCAATGTCTTACATATACTCCTCACTACTTGACTGCAAGTTCTTCCTACACTATACTCCATCACTACCATGACTCTGCCAAGTCTTACACTACACTCCATCATACCATGCACCTGCCAAGTTTACACTATACTCCATCACTACCATGACTCTCGCAAGTCTTACACTACACTCCATCACTACCATGACTGCCAAGTCATACACTATACTCCATCACTACCCATGACTGCCAAGTCTACACTATACTCCATCACTACCATGACTGCCAAGTCTTACACTACACTCCATCACTACATGACGCCAAGTCTTACACTTACACTCCACACCTACCATGACTGCCATGTCTCACTATAATCCATCACTACCATATGACTTCGCAAGCTTACCACTATACTCCATCACTTACCATGGACTGCCAAGTCTTACACTATACTCCATCACTTCCATGACTGCCAAGTCTTCACTACACTCCACTCACTACCATGACTGCCAAGTCTTACACTATACTCCATCACTACCATGACTTGCACGTTTACACTTACCACTCCATCATACCCATGGACTGCCAAGTCTTACTATACTCCATCACTACCATGATGCCAAGTCTTACATACACTCATCACTACATGACTGCCAAGTCTTACACTATACTCCATCATACCATGACTGCAAGTCTTACACTATACTCCACACTACCATGACTGCCAAGTCTTACACTATATCCATCACTACCATGCTGCCAAAGTCTTACACTATACTCCATCACTAACTGGACTGCACGTCTTAACTACACTCCATCAATACCATGACTGCAAAGTTTACACTATACTCCATCACTACCATGAACTGCCAAGGTCTACACTATACTCCATCACTACCTATTGACTGCCAAGTCATACCCTATACTCCATCACTACCATGACTGCCAAGTCTTACACTATACCCTCCATCATACCATGACTGCCCAAGTCTTCCACTACACTCCATCACTAACATGACTGCCAAAGTCTTACACTATACTCCATCACTACCATGACTGCCAAGTCTCTACACTATACTCCATCACTACCATGACTGCCAAGTCTTTACACTATACTCCATCCACTACCATGACTGCCAAGTCTTACACTACACTCCATCAATACCATGACTGCCACGTCTTACACTACACTTCCATCACTACCATGACTGCCAGTCTTACACTATCCTCCATCATACCATGATGCAAGTCTTACACTATACTCCATCACTACATGACGCCAAGTCTTACACTACACTCCATCACTACCATGACTGGCAAGTCTTACACTCTACTCGATCACTACCATGCTGGCAAAGTCCTTACACTAAACTCCAATCACATCCCAAACTCCTTCACTACTGTTAGAGATACAACAATCTGATTAAATAAGGTTTTATATTATATTTAAATGAAAATGAACCATAATGAATGTAAAACATGGGCAATGTTCCTTAGTTATATAAAATAAACAAATTTATGTTATAATTAGTTGGCACAATATTGTCATTGCAGGAACATGCGCTGTGATAGTGACGGATTACAAAACATTGATTAACACTAAAAATAAAAGTCCTATGAAGATCTCTTAGCCTTTACCACTGCCACAATAGTAACAAAAACAACAATTAAATACATCAGTTTGAATAAAACACACTAGAAACAATAACAATGATAATTACAATGACAAAATCAGAACAGCAAGAAAAAGACAACAACATTATAACAAACTGAATTTGGAATGACTTCACAAATCATAACACGAATGTTACACAACACGAATGAGATGTTAACGCACTGGCCTGTGGAGTTTTAGGATTACTTTCCAAGGGTTCAAATCCCACCTGTTCCTGATTAGATTTTAGACTATTTTGGATGAGTAAGCATTTTCAATTACATTTACGCCTCGACCTTCACAATGGAATTAAATTCGACGACGAACCCGTTTGTTAAGTTGAAAATTCCCAAGTTCTTCTTAATTGAATACAGTGGAATCCCAGTTTTCAATCGGTTCTGCTTATCGTAAAATTCAGTTTTCGACCACCTTTTTTGGCTAAGGAGATTTGAATCTACTAACCTTGGGACAAGGTACGCAGTGCTCTAACCACCATACCATACTGGACAATACCTTAGCGCCCAGCCAACACTAGACATTAAAATCTCCCATCAGTAGATGCATGCAGGGGATGAGATGAAATAGCTACCACCACCTGCCTGAATGCTGGCTGCCTTGGATCAAAAATGTCTAGTGTTGCCTGGGCATCAAGGTATTGTCCAGTGTGGTATGGTGGTTAGAGCACTGCATACCTTGTCCCAAGGTCTGTGGGTTCAAATCTCCTTCGCCGAAAAAAGTGGTCAAAAACTGAAAACTTGAAAACTGATGTCAACAGGTCCCTCTGTAGCCATCCGTCTCACCTCCTTAGTTCCACTACTACTACTACTACTACCACCTCTACCCACATGACACTTCACTTGACTCCTGCCACTATATATACGCATTTTCTTGGTTTTCTCTGTATTAGGACTGAAGAAGCCACTCGTGGTGAAACGTTTCCTTTAATAAATGTCCTGAACTGTACATAAATGTCTTTTTCACACTGCGTACCTTGTCCCAAGGCTCATAGGTTCGAGTCTCCTTCGATTAGAGATTAGTGTTTGTGAATACAGTGGACCCCCTGTTAACGATATTTTTTTCATTCCAGGAGTATGTTCAGGTGCCAGTACTGACTGAATTTGTTCCCATAAGGAATATTGTGAAGTAGATTAGTCCATTTCTGACCCCCAAACATACACATACAAACGCACTTACATAAATACACTTACATAATTGGTCACATTGGGAGGTGATCGTTAAGCGGGGGTCCACTGTATTTCGGCCTGTTCTGCGAATTCTAATCCAATTTAGCTAAATAAATAACTTGTCAACTGATAAGTATACCAAATAAAACTACTGTAACTAATTAACCCTTTGACTGTCGCGGGCCGTATATGTAGTCTTACGACAGGTACCGTGTTTGACGTTTACTATACTCATAAAATTCTAGCGGCTTCAGATCAAGCAGGAGAAAGCTGGTAGGCCACATGTGAGAGCAATGGGTCTGTGGGGTCAGTGTGCACCCATATAAAAAAAAATCCTGGAGCACGCAGTGCATAATGAGAAAAAAAAAAATGACTTTTTTTTTAATAAAATGCCACTTTGTGGTCTATTACTTTCGTATAGCATTTTATGGTTGTGTATTCTCATTTTCTTGGTCTCATTTGATTGAATGGAAAACATATTATAGAAATAGAGGTGATGATGATTGATTTTACTATAAAAGGAACCTAGAAATGGAGCTCAAAGTAGGGGAAATGTTTGATTTTTGCCAATGTTCAAAAGTAAACAAATGATGCCATTGTCCAATAAATGTCAATTAGCCATTCTAATATGCAGTCACGAATGGGTTGATGTTATTTATACAATTATTACAGTACTGCAGTAGTCTGCATAATAGTAAGTCTTCTATTTTTTGTTTGAATAAAAATTCAAAATAGGAAGCAAGAATAATATCAGAGGGGCCTGGAGATGTGACTGATGAACAAAGGAATGTCTGCATTGTTCATTCTGGACCTTATTTTGAAATTGTCATATGTTTTATTTTTCGTGATATGGCCAAATTCCACATTTCTTGGACCACATTATTAGGTAGTTGAAATTGGGTAAAAGGGCAAGTTTCTTGTACTCAATCGATAGAAAAAATGGAGTTCTTAAAGAAATAGCTATGAGTTTGGGCACAACTGGAACACTGGAATTAGCTGACAATAGTGCTCAAAGTTGGCGAAATCGCCGATTTGTAAACATTCGGCGCGCCTTTGAGGTCGCTAACTTTGGAGAGCATAATTCCGTCAGTTTTTCATTCAAATTTCGTTTTTTTTTTGGTGTCATTACAATCGGGGGAAAAAGATTCGCTATCATTTCATACAGAAAAATAAATTTTTTTTTTTTTTTTAAATTTTGCGACACCCGGAGACACTCAGGGACTGGGGTTGCGTCAGTCAATGGGTTAACCCTTCAGGGTCCGTCCCGTAGATCTACGGCTGGTCGTGTGAGCTTCCAAACGTAGATCTCGCAAAATTTCTAGCGCCGGTCAAATTTAGCGCGAAGCGCTCTAGGCCTTACATATGAGAGAAAGGTGTCTGCGCGGTGCGGTGTGCGCCGGTAAACAAAAAATCTAGGGCCTGCATAGCATTGTGGGACGCCGGCTTCACGTCACCTTGTTCAACCAAGTTCGGTCGCAAGTCAGCTTCACTCCCCGGAAAATTGGGACTATCTCTTCCTGTCGTGATAGTTTCTGACAATGATGGAGTGGAAATGAGAGACGAAATTCTACGGCTTTGATGATTTAGTGACCGAAAAATAAGACCAGGATATCGGATAATAGTGCAGGAAAACCCCGACGATACTTGACCTTCTACCTCTGGTGTGGGCACTTCGTGACTCACGGTCGGTGTTCCTAACGTACGAGGAAAAAAATATTTTCCCGTGGCCTGGCCTCTGACTTCGTCAATGACGATGGATCTCTGACGTGTGGATTGTGATTTTATTTGCGCGCGACGATCATTCGAGTAGTGATAGTGAGGAAACATATTCACCAGCGTTGGAAGCGTCGGTAGTGCGCGCCGCATGCGCTCGGGTAGTGTACCCTATGCTATGCCCAGGGACGGAGTACATCCCGTAGAACATCCCGGAGTACCTCCGTGGCCCTAACCCGTTTTTAGGTAAGTGATAGTGAGGATGATGTGGCTACACTTGCATGGATGGGCCCAGGACATCAGTGGATGGTGTAGTGGGGCTGGTGGATGGGAGTGCACCGCCATGCCGGACTAGCTGTTGCCACACGGGAAACCACACGTGCTGACTCGGTCAGTTCAAGCCAAAGCGGAGCGTCAACCACAGCCGCCAAAACCATACCGTACAACCAGCCTATTGATGTCCAGTATCCACAGCAAACCGTATCTGGGATTGGCAGCAAATCAAATTTTGTTCCCAGCCTCCACTTTGATGACTCGCAACGTGGAAATTTAAAACCTACTGTACCCTTGGAACCACGGCCAAATGAAATGAAATTCTTTGAATAATTCTTTGACCTGCCATTGGATGGAAACTATTGTCAGGGAAGTAATTAAGTATTTTCTGTACACATGGCAAATACGATCTTATCACTCAGGTCAAGACTACACAGGTGGAAAGAAGAGACGACGCCTGTTGCAGAAAATGTATAAGCTTTTTGCAACAATAATGCTATGGCCTCCGTTCTATTACGCATAATATAAAAGCATACTGGTCCACAGACTCGGCTAATTTGTACCATCCTTCAGTAAATAATACACGTGAACAGGTGTATCTTACTCATAGTTATGTTGCTCTTCTCTGACAAAACCAGGCCTGACAGAAGTGACAGGGTTTTATACAAGATTAGAAATGTTTTCATGTATCTCACCGTCCCCGAAACAAAAAGGTCGGATATACTTTTATCCATTCAAGAATCTTTTAATTGACGTGTATTTGATTTTGTTCAAAGGTAGACAGTCATTCAAGCAGTATATACCGAGCAAGAGGGAACCCGCTTTGGTATAAAATTGTTTGTACCAGTGATTGTTACAGTGGCTGGGTGTGGATATTGTTGTATAACGGGTAGTAAAACATTGAAAGATACCAAGATGTTATAGGGTATATCGGCTGACGTAGTGAGAAACATGATGGCACTTATCTTGGTAAGCGGCCATACATTTATACCGATAAAAGGTACACAAGCCCATTAATCAGTGATTTCATGCGAGAGAACAAGGAACAAGATGTGTGGGCACCGTGCGTTCTTAATCGTAAAATATGCCAGGCTCAACGCAGGTGTTCGTTGGTGATTGAGTTGCAGGTTGTTTACTGCCAATGACATCATGGCATTACGGTGGCATAACAAACGTGATGTCACTTGTTGACAACCATTTCACGTATGAAAATGCAAGACAGTGGCAAAGTTGATCGAGTGACTAATTGAACGGTCTTCGCAAACCAGTGACAGTGTTGATTTACACAAAAACATGCGCCTTGGTTGACAAGTGTGTCATTGCAGATTGGTTTTGTTGACTGTGTTCGTAAGAGTACAAGTGGTACATGAACATTTTATTCCATTATCATGGACATTTCAATGCTGAATGAATATAATATGTACCAAATTAAAGACTGGTAACAGACCGCCGTAGGGTTAATTTGTTTGTCTGTTGTCAGGACAACTCATTAATGAAGTACCAGGTAACAACACTGCTTACAACATGGTTCTCGAATTCATCACAATATACCCAGCGTTTGAGAAAGAAGGTGATCCATTTCATAATACAGTTCCCTAAACTTCAAAAGACCATTGCTCAGAAGAGATGCCATTGTCTGTGCACAAACAAAACGACGGCAAAAAGACGCAAAGCACTCGGTTTATGTGTGAGGAATTTAAGGTGCCTCCTGTGCATGGTTGCCTTTTTCAAGGAGTTCACAAGCTCCAGCGTTCTAAAAACATGTCAGTGATTCGTACATATGTAAAATATATGACTAGAACATTAGTATTATTACAATATTTGTGCATGTTTATTGGTAATAAACATACAGTGGTAAATATAATTGATAATCTTTAGTGCGGTTATTGTGTTCAATACAGTGAGTTTTTTATATAAATTATATAATTAATGGTTCTCTCAGGCCCATAATGATAGTAGGAATAGAAAAAAAAATTGGGAAAAGAAAAGAAAAAACAACTAAAACAACAAAAATAAATAATATATACGCGTAATCGTGGAATTCGTCGATGTTGCCGGCCACCACATCATTTTCTACAAACTTCTAGGCACTGTATCTCGGTAAGTACTGATCAGATTCTAATTTTTTTTGTTTTATTACCTTCACAAAAATATGCTCTTTAATTCTGTAAGAAAAAATAATTTTTTTTTTTTTTCAAAATTTCTTGGACACTGGTGCGTGACTTCAGATTTTGGCCTTGGACCCTGAAAGGGTTAAATATAGCATTGAAAAATAAATAAATGATTACAAGTTAGGGGCTCACTGCCTCCATGCTGGGTAATTATCTTAAATTTCATCTTCAAAGTAATTGTTACTGCACTGTCATAAGTTGAAATATCATAAGTCGAACCATCGTAAGTCGTGGGTGTCTGTTAGACAATAGGCTTGGGTTCTCAACAATCAACTTATGAATAATTTTCAGCAACACAATGACATGCATGGGCGAGCCATCGTACATCAAATAATAGAGAGCGTCATGCTAGAAACGGTGCCGAAATATACACTGCACAAAGAAAAACAGAATCCTTAGAGAAAGGTTTCACATACAAGATAAATTTTCTCACAGATCAAAAACTTTGGTTGAATGACATATAAAGACCATCTGAGGGAATGCATTGTAATATCACCAACTAGAGTCACGTCTTCATTAGTGTCACTTCAAAAGGTGTAAATTTTCATTTGGCTTTCCCAAAAAACTCTTCAAATCACGCACAAAAATTACACAAAATTCAAAAAGCATAAATTTGTATTTAGTACAAAATTAAAGATATTTTTTTCCCAAAAATCTTCAAATCATTCACAAAAATTACATATAATTCGAATAGCGCAAATTTTGATTTAGCGCAAAATTAATTAATGCTAATTTTTTCCTAAAACTCTTAAAATCTTATGCAAAAATATAATATAATTTGATTAGTGCAAATTTGAATGATGCGACCATTCCGTAGGATTCATTTTTCAGAGTAACTGAGCCCTGGCTGTACTACAGTTTTGTTTTTAGCTTCTGAATCCGAATCAGGGGATAGGCGGACGGAGGTTTGAAACTTATGGACCAAACTCCTAAAACTACAGGCAGTGCGTTATCCTGACCTTCAACCAGGATACTTTGAAATGATAACTGACATGACTGAGACAGTTTATACTAGTGATCTCTAGATTTGTTATACTATTGATCCTCGATTTATAAGATTAGTGATCCTTGACATATTATACTATTGATCCCTCACATCTATTATACTAGTGATCCCTCACATCTATTATACTAGTGATCCCTCACATCTATTATACTAGTGATCCCTCACATCTATTATACTAGTGATCCCTCACATCTATTATATTAGTGATCCCTCAGTCTATTTACTAGTGATCCCTCACATCTATTATACTAGTGATCCCCACACATCTATTATAACTCAGTTATCCCTCACATCTATTATACTAGTGATCCCTCACATCTATTATACTAGTGATCCCTCACATCTATTATATTAGTGATCCCTCATATCTATTATATTAGGGATCCCTCACATCTATTATACCAGCAATCTCTCAGCTCTGTTAAGGTTATGTTCCTTAACCCTTTGAGTGTCACAACCCCTGTTAGCACACTTCCTCCCAAGGTCGAAATGGTAGAGAATGTTTTTCCAAAGTTAATGACATCAAAACTATAAAATTTGATAGAAAGCTTAGGAAATTATGCTTCCGCAAAGTTAGCAGTCTCAGTGATATTTATGCAATGGCGATTTCATTCACTCTGAGCCCTATTTTGTTCCAGTCAACCAAACTCATAGCTATTTCTCTAGTAATTCTTTATGCTACTGTAATAATCACAGTGTACGTGCTGTATTTTACCTTTGTATTACAGTTTTTAGACTCAAACATGCCAGAAACATTGATCATAAGATTTCCTTTAAAAAACTACAAAATTCCTCTTTAATTTTCCGAACTTTCTACTCACCTTATATAAAACTTGTTGAATAAGTTTTGACTCTCTTTAGAAAGTTTGATTTCTACTGGAATCACAAGTTATTATTGTGAATGTATGTAAACTTATACATGGGCTGTTGGAGCATGGATTTTAAACATTGCAGCGAGGAGACTTGAGGCAGTGGAGATGTGTCTAAGGGCAATGTGTGGTGTGAATACAGTGGACCCCCGGTTAACGATATTTTTTCACTCCAGAAGTATGTTCAGGTGCCAGTACTGACCGAATTTGTTCCCATAAGGAATATTGTGAAGTAGATTAGTCCATTTCAGAACCCCAAACATACACGTACAAATGCACTTACATAAATACACTTACATAATTGGTCGCATTCGGAGGTGATCGTTATGGGGGGTCCACTGTATTTATGACAGAGTTATTCAAGAGTGTGGAGATAAGAAAACAGTGTGAGGTTACCAAAGTATAATTCAGAGGGTTGAGGAGAGGTGCTTGAGATGGTTTAACTAGGTTAAGGCATTAGCTTAAGCCAGTGGGAGAACTGGACCTGCCTTGCATGGGCTAGTAGGCCTGCTGCAGTGTTCCTTCTTTTTTATGATAAGACGTTTCGGTCCAACTTGGTCCAAGTTAGACAAAAACGTCATCACATATTTCATTCTGCGTGCGGGTTATTTGTGCATTGGTCCAGTCATGGTATTGTGCCTCATTATTCTTTAGAGAGGATAAAGCAGAAAATGATAACCAGGTTACATAAATCTAGGGTGGGAAGAGGGAAGGATACGGGTCGTCCTACTTAAACATCCATCAGGCTCTTGAACTCAAAGTTGAATATTCGAGCAACTTTTCAAGAGGAAATAAGAACCGAACTTTAAGAAAATAGATCAAAAACCCAGAGTGTGGTGTGTGTGGGTGTTGTGTAGTATTATATTCTTTTTTCAAACACTGGCCATATCCCACTGAGGTGGGGCGGCCCAAAAGGAAAAACGAAAGTTTCTCCTTTTACATTTAGTAATACATACAGGAGAAGGGGTACTGCCCTTGCTCCCGGGCATATTAGTCGCTCTTACAACCGCATGGCATACGGAGGGGAGAATTCTGTTCCACTTCCCCATGGAGATAAGAGGAAATAAACAAGATCAACAACTAGAAAGAAAATAGAAAACCCAGAGGTGGGTGTATATATATGCTTGTACATGAATGTGTAGTGTGACCTAAGTGTAAGTAGAAGTAGCAAGATATACCTGTTGACCAACAATTATACAACCTAATTATTATTAAGTGTTTTTGAAGTTAACTTTAATCCATCCATAATGAAGGGATAACCAGGAGCTTTTAAAAAATATATATGTACTAATATTCACCTGAGATTGTAACAATTATGAAATTTTTGAAAAATACAGTAATGCCTCATTATAATGGATTAATGGGGGATACTCTCTGAGAGTCCATTAACCCTTAAACGGTCCAAATAGATCGACGTTCAAATTCGTAACTACAAACGTAGATCTACTTTTTTTTACATATTTTCAAATATGTAAAGATGAGGTAAATCATAGAATTGATGAGGGAAAAGGGTGAGTGGTGCACTTAGGAGTCTGTGGAGACAAAGAACTTTGTCCTTGGAGGCAAAGAGGGGAATGTATGAGAGTATAGTTTTACCAACGCTCTTATATGGGTGTGAAGCGTGGGTGATGAATGTTGCAGCGAGGAGAAGGCTGGAGGCAGTGGAGATGTCATGTCTGAGAGCAATGTGTGGTGTGAATATAATGCAGAGAATTCGTGGTTTGGAAGTTAGGAGGAGGTGTGGGATTACCAAAACTGTTGTCCAGAGGGCTGAGGAAGGGTTGTTGAGGTGGTTCGGACATGTGGAGAGAATGGAGCGAAACAGAATAACTTCAAGAGTGTATCAGTCTGTAGTGGAAGGGAAGGCGGGGTAGGGGTCGGCCCAGGAAAGGTTGGAGGGAGGGGGTAAAGGAGGTTTTGTGTGCGAGGGGCTTGGACTTCCAGCAGGCATGCGTGAGCGTGTTTGATAGGAGTGAATGGAGACAAATGGTTTTTAATACTTGACGTGCTGTTGGAGTGTGAGCAAAGTAACATTTATGAAGGGATTCAGGGAAACCGGCAGGCCGGACTTGAGTCCTGGAGATGGGAAGTACAGTGCCTGCACTCTGAAGGAGGGGTGTTAATGTTGCAGTTTAAAAACTGTAGTGTAAAGCACCCTTCTGGCAAGACAGTGATGGAGTGAATGATGGTGAAAGTTTTTCTTTTTCGGGCCACCCTGCCTTGGTGGGAATCGGCCAGTGTGATAATAAAAAATAAAAAAATAAAAATTTCAAATATAACAAAAGAAAAGTAGATAAAAGTTTTTTTTACACGTCTTCACATGTGAAACAAAAAAAAAAAAAGATTACATTTTTTACATACTTTCAGATGTTGAAAAAACGTATATATACGTTTGGACCGTTTAAGGGTTAAACCAGGATACAGTAATGTTAAAATTATATTAGACAAAATACTAAAGTACTCTACTATACATGTAATACTGAACAATCTACTGCAATAAACATTAATAATAAAGGAGTCAAATGTACAATTCTCAAAGTGCATTTTATCTTATTTCAGAAGTTCTTTATAATGAGGTTCATTGTATCAAAGGTTTACTCTACAGTTGTTTGTATGTAAACACGAATAAGAATATAATTATTCCTACGCAGTAATATATAGTGAATAATGGTGAGAATATTAATATTGATAAATAAGACACTTGTGCAATGTTTGGGTGACTTTAGCCTGGAAATGTTTTGCCAGTTGGTGGATTCTTCAGTCTAATGTTGAGGTAAGTAGAAGATGAGGAGGAGTTTGAGGTAATCAGTCCCTCAGCCTAAAGTCGGTGTGTTCAGTCCATCAATAAAGGCTGATGAACACATCGACTCCAGGCTGAGGGACTGATTACTTCAAACTTTTCCTCATCTTATACCTACCTCTACACTGGACTGAAGAATCCACTGACTGGCAAAACATTTCCAGATTAAACACACCCAAACACTGCACAAGTGTCTTATCAACGTGTTAGTTTTCCCAACCATTTATTCACAACATTAATAATGCATAATAAATTAAACACATGTGCAACACTTGCGTATCTTTAACTCTTAAACTGTCCAAACGTAGATCTATGTTCACGTGCATAGCGCTCCCACCTTGATTTTCCCCATTTGAAAGCATGTAAAAAAAAAAAACGTAGGCCCGGTGGCCTGGTGGCTAAAGCTCCCGCTTCACACACGGAGGGCCCGGGTTCGATTCCCGGTGGGTGGAAACATTTGACACATTTTCCTTACACCTGTTGTCCTGTTCACCTAGCAGCAAATAGGTACCTGGGTGTTAGTCGACTGGTGTGGGTCGCATCCTGGGGGACAAGATTAAGGACCCCAATGGAAATAAGTTAGACAGTCCTCGATGACGCACTGACTTTCTTGGGTTATCCTGGGTGGCTAACCCTCCGGGGTTAAAAATCCGAACGAAATCTTATCTTATCTTATCTTATCTACATTCGGAGCCCCTCACATGTGGATGTAAATCTACATTTGGACAGTTTAAGGGTTAATGAGGAAACGTTTTGCCAAGTGTTGCACATGTGTCTAGTTTATCAACTTGTTGGTTCTCTGAACCATTCATCTACATTAATAATGCACCATGACAGCAACAGGTATGAAGGAAGCCAGCGACTGACACGTCCAATGGTGTGCTAGTTAGTTCCCCACCATCGTCACATCAAAATTAGGAGAACACACACACACACACACACAACAGGCTAAAAATCACACTGGTATTGCAATCTAGAGCATTAATGGGTGTTCACCGGGGCTACAGCTACAGCCATCCCTCGATATAACGAACTTTGAAATTATGCCCACGACCTGCTGGGCAAGTCAACTTGTAAATTCCATTATTTTCAATATTTATAGCAATACCTGTGTAAACTGTAAACAGTAGTGCTACATTATTTAAATAACCATTATTTTAATTTAATGGGTTACTCGAACTCCCCCCCCCTTAGTTCGTTACATTGAGAGATTTTAAATTTCAGTTCGTAATTTCCTGTTATGGAAACATCAGAGACACTGTTATACAATATGGTAAATTTAATCAATCATAAGCTCAATCCTTAAACACATCTGAGCATAACTAGTCTGTTGTTCTGCAGTAGTGACAACAGTAGCATAACAACAGTACTGTTGTTAGTCACAAGAAACAGAAGGAAAAAATGATAATTTAAAGCCTTTTAATGGTGCATAAAAGAAAAATTATTCTATAATAAAATTTGTCCTGGTATAATTTCCAGCAATTATCTCGGATGACTTATAATTTAATTTTTTTTTTAATCTATACATAAAAAATTTTTTCATTTAGACAGCAACAGCTAGCATATAAAAAATCACATTCTGCAGCTGAAGCTTCTATTAATATGGAATTCTTAATCATAAAACTAGCTTTAAATTTATCTGGTAAGCTGTTTACAATTACAGTTAGCTCGGTTATAAAGCTCCTCTTAATGATGCAATTATTCGTGAATGTGATTATAAAGAGACTTGAAAATTGAATAGCACATACTATAGAGGCCTTTTCATGTGCTATTTAATTTTGGATGTGCCTTTTGAATCGCATTTATGAAATATTGCTCTACAGGGGCTCTTTACACGGAAGCCGTCTGTAAACTAAGCCGAGGATCAGGAGAAGGCGAGCAACTCACGCTTACGTTGTTATTAGCTTACCCCTGTCTAAATAACTTGGTCTGCACCCCATGGGAAGGAACGGATGGCCTAAACCTGCAGTAAAGACCCATTATTATATGTACAGCAGCTATCAGCTAATATCATTGATCGAAACCTGCAGTAAAGACCCATTATTATATGTATAGCAGCTATCAGCTAATATCATTGATCAAAACCTACAGTAAAGACCCATTATCATATGTATAGCAGCTATCAGCTAATATCATTGATCGAAACCTGCAGTAAAGACCCATTATCATATGTATAGCAGCTATCAGCTAATATCATTGATCAAAACCTGCAGTAAAGACCTATTATCATATGTATAGCAGCTATCAGCTAATATCATTGATTTAAACCTGCAGTAAAGACCTATTATATGTACAGCAGCTGTCAGCTAATATCACAGACCTAAACCTGCATTAAAGACCCATTATCATGTATGTATAGCAGCTGTCAGCTAACATCACAAAATTATTTCCAAAAACTGAATGACAAAACTGCTCAAGGATTTATCAATACAAAAATTACAAAAATTGTGAGATTTAAGTTCCAGGTTGGTTAAAATACAGCTAGAGAAAAAGATTAACCCTAGTGATAAGAAAGAATAGAGAACAAAAAAGGCATAATACAGCGACTGGAACAATACAGCGACTGGAACAATACAGGCGTTCCTCAACTTAGGACAGTTCGGCTTACGATATTTCAACTTCACGATGATGCAAAAGCAATCAGTTACAGTAATTATTTGTTTATTTACTTATTCAGTGATTTTACTTTTTTATTCAGTTATCTACTTATTTATTTAGCATATCATATTCGTATAAGACTTACGATATCTTCGACTTACGTGTTTATTGGAACATAACCCCATCTTAAGTCAAGGACCCCCTGTACACAAATAAAGCGGACATACCAGAATGAAAGTCATAATGAGGTTTCTGTCCTATTTAGACTATTAATTATACATAATTAGTAGTGTTAATTAACACAATTAATAGTGTTAATTATAATTAATAGGCGATATGTTACTAAATGCTGTAAAGAGTTTTTATGAGGATAGTGAGGCTCAGGTTAGGGTGTGTAGAAGAGAGGGAGACTATTTCCCGGTAAAAGTAGGTCTTAGACAGGGATGTGTAATGTCACCATGGTTGTTTAATATATTTATAGATGGGGTTGTAAAAGAAGTAAATGCTAGGGTGTTCGGGAGAGGGGTGGGATTAATTTATGGGGAATCAAATTCAAAATGGGAATTGACACAGTTGCTTTTTGCTGATGATACTGTGCTTATGGGAGATTCTAAAGAAAAATTGCAAAGGTTAGTGGATGAGTTTGGGAATGTGTGTAAAGGTAGAAAGCTGAAAGTGAACATAGAAAAGAGTAAGGTGATGAGGGTGTCGAATGATTTAGATAAAGAAAAATTGGATATCAAATTGGAGAGGAGGAGTATGGAAGAAGTGAATGTTTTCAGATACTTGGGAGTTGACATGTCGGCGGATGGATTTATGAAGGATGAGGTTAATCATAGAATTGATGAGGGAAAAAAGGTGAGTGGTGCATTGAGGTATATGTGGAGTCACAAAACGTTATCTATGGAGGCAAAGAAGGGAATGTATGAAAGTATAGTAGTGCCAACACTTTTATATGGGTGTGAAGCTTGGGTGGTAAATGCAGCAGCGAGGAGACGTTTGGAGGCAGTGGAGATGTCCTGTTTAAGGGCAATGTGTGGTGTAAATATTATGCAGAAAATTCGGAGTTTGGAAATTAGGAGAAGGTGTGGAGTTAATAAAAGTATTAGTCAGAGGGCAGAAGAGGGGTTGTTGAGGTGGTTTGGTCATTTAGAGAGAATGGATCAAAGTAGAATGACATGGAAAAGCATATAAATCTATAGGGGAAGGAAGGCGGGGTAGGGGTCGTCCTCGAAAGGGTTGGAGAAGGGGGTAAAGGAGGTTTTGTGGGCGAGGGGCTTGGACTTCCAGCAAGCGTGCGTGAGCGTGTTAGATAGGAGTGAATGGAGACGAATGGTACTTGGGACCTGACGATCTGTTGGAGTGTGAGCAGGGTAATATTTAGTGAAGGGATTCAGGGAAACCGGTTATTTTCATATAGTCGGACTTGAGTCCTGGAAATGGGAAGTACAATGCCTGCACTTTAAAGGAGGGGTTTGGGATATTGGCAGTTTGGAGGGATATGTTGTGTATCTTTATATGTGTATGCTTCTAGACTGTTGTATTCTGAGCACCTCTGCAAAAACAGTGATAATGTGCGAGTGTGGTGAAAGTGTTGAATGATGATGAAAGTATTTTCTTTTTGGGGATTTTCTTTCTTTTTTGGGTCACCCTGCCTCGGTGGGAGACGGCCGACTTGTTGAAGAAAAAAAAAAAAAAATTCAGGGAAACCGGTTATTTTCATATAGTCGGACTTGAGTCCTGGAAATGGGAAGTACAATGCCTGCACTCTGAAGGAGGGGTTTGGGATATTAGCAGTTTGGAGAGATATGTTGTGTATTTTTATACGTATATACTTCTAAGCTGTTGTGTTCTGAGCACCTCTGCAAAAACAGTGATAATGTGTGAGTGAGATAAAAGTGTTGAATGATGATGAAAGTATTTTCTTTTTGGGGATTTTCTTTCTTTTTAGGTCACCCTGCCTCGGTGGGAGACGGCCGACTTGTTGAAAAAAAAAAATTAATAGTGCAAGTTGGCCGGTTAAACAGTTAACTAATCACTTAACTGTGGGAGACCCCAGATAAAAAAATCCTGTGAAGGGAGAGATGATTTTCAAAAACAAAAAAAAAAAAAAAAAATTTCCTACAGATTGATAGATCTTTGTTTTTTGAATCAAGTTAGACTAAAATGAGAGAAATCTGATAAAAGCTTATGATTCTGTGGTGTGCTGAAGTTGATGAAAAATGATACTGAATTAGCAACAGCGGCTGTAAAGTGCCAGTGATGTTTACCTTTTACAATTATTGAGGCTAATGAATAATTTTGTTTTTTAAATTGCTTTTAATGTTCAATGCTATATATACTAGCTTTTTATAATATGAGAGATGTTTCAAGGTGTTTAAGTACAGTGGACCCCCGCATAACGATTACCTCCAAATGTGACCAATTATGTAAGTGTATTTATGTAAGTGCGTTTGTACGTGTATGTTTGGGGGTCTGAAATGGACTAATCTTTTTTTTTTTTTTTTTTTTTTTTTCAACAAGTCGGTCGTCTCCCACCGAGGCAGGGTGACCCAAAAAAAAGAAAGAAAATCCCCAAAAAGAAAATACTTTCATCATCATTCAACACTTTCACCACACACACACATTATCACTGCTTTTGCAGAGGTGCTCAGAATATAACAGCTTAGAAGCATATACGTATAGAGATACACAACAATCTACTTCACAATTATTTCTTATTTTTTTTTTTATTATCACACCGGCCGATTCCCACCAAGGCAGGGTGGCCCGAAAAAGAAAAACTTTCACCATCATTCACTCCATCACTGTCTTGCCAGAAGGGTGCTTTACACTACAGTTTTAAACTGCAACATTAACACCCATCCTTCAGAGTGCAGGCACTGTACTTCCCATCTCCAGGACTCAAGTCCGGCCTGCCGGTTTCCCTGAATCCCTTCATAAATGTTACTTTGCTCCCCACTCCAACAGCACGTCAAGTATTAAAAACCATTTGTCTCCATTCACTCCTATAAAAACACGCTCACGCAGGGCCTGCTGGAAGTCCAAGCCCCTCGCACACAAAACCCTTTTCCCCCCTCCCTCCAACCCTTCCTAGGCCGACCCCTCCCCCGCCTTCCTTCCACTACAGACTGATACACTCTTGAAAGTCATTCTGTTTCGCTCCATTCTCTTACATGTCCGAACCCCCTCAACAACCCTTCCTCAGCCCTCTGGACAACATTTTTTGGTAATCCCGCACCTCCTCCAACTTCCAAACTACGAATTCTTTGCATTATATTCACACCACACATTGCCCTCAGACATGACATCTCCACTGCCTCCAGCCTTCTCCTCGCTGCAACATTCATCACCCACGTTTCCCACACCCATTAAGAGCGTTGGTAAAACTATACTCTCATACATTCCCTCTTTGCCTCCAAGACAAAGTTCTTTGTCTCCACAGACTCCTAAGTGCACCACTCACTCTTTTTCCCTCTTTCAATTCTATGATTCCCCTCATCTTTCATAGACCCATCCGCTGCCCACGTCCACTCCCAAAATATCTGAATACGTTCACCTCCTCCATACTCTCCCCCTCCAATCTGATATTCAATCTTTCATCACCTATTTTTTTGTTATCCTCATAACCTTACTCTTTCCTGTATTCACCTTTAATTTCTTCTTTTGCACACCCTACCAAATTCATCCACCAATCTCTGCAACTTCTCTTCAGAATCTCCAAGAGCACAGTGTCATCAGCAAAGAGCAGCTGTGACAACTCCCCCTTTGTGTGGGGATTTTTTATCTTTTAACTCCACGCCTCTTGCCAAGCCCCCTCGCATTTACTTCTCTTACAACCCCATCTATAAATATATTAAACAACCACGGTGACATCACACATCCTTGTCTAAGGCCTATTTTTACTGGGAAAAATTTCCCTCTTTCCTACATACTCTAACTTGAGCCTCACTATCCCCGTAAAAACTCTTCACTGCTTTCAGTAACCTACCTCCTACACCATACACTTGCAACTCTGCCACATTGCCCCCCTATCCACCCTGTCATACGCCTTTTCCAAATCCATAAATGCCACAAAAGACCTCTTTAGCCTTATCTAAATACTGGTTCACTTATATGTTTCACTGTAAACAAACCCGGGCCACACCCCCTACCTTTCCTAAAGCCCCTTGTTCATCTGCTATCCCATTCTCCGTCTTACTCTTAATTCTTCAATTATAACTCTACCATTTCACTTTACCAGGTACACTCAACAGACTTATCCCCCTATAATTTTTGCACTCTCTTTTATCCCCTTTGCCTTTATACAAAGGAACTATGCATGCTCTCTGCCCAAACCCTAGGTACCTTACCCTCTTCCATACATTTATTAAATAATTGCACCAACCACTCCAAAACTATATCCCCACCTGCTTTTAACATTTCTATCTTTAAACCCTTCAATCCCGGGTGCCTTTCCCCTTTCATTTTTCCTACTGCCTCACGAACTTCCCCCACACTCACAACTGGCTCTTCCTCACTCCTACAAGATGGGTTTTTTCCCCCTTGCCCTATACACGAAATCACAGCTTCCCTATCTTCATCAACATTTAACAATTCCTCAAAATTTCCTTCCATCTTCCAATACCTCTAACTCTCCATTTAATAACTCTCCTCTCCTATTTTTTAACTGACAAATCCATTTGTTCTCTAGGCTTTCTTAACTTGTTAATCTCACTCCAAAACTTTTTCTTATTTTCAACAAAATTTGTTTATAACATCTCACCCCCTCTCTCATTTTTTCTCTCTTTTTTACATTGCTTCACCACTCTCTTAACTTTCTCTTTTTTCTCCATATACTCTTCCCTCCTTGCATCACTTTACTTTTTAAAAACTTCTCATATGCTAAATTTTTCTCCCTTACTACTCTCTTTACATCATCATTCCACCAATCGTCCTCTTCCCTCCTGCACCCACTTTCCTGTAACCACAAAACTTCTGCTGAACACCTAACACTACATTTTTAAACCTACCCCATACCTCTTCGACCCCATTGCCTATGCTCTCATTAGCCCATCTATCCTCCAATAGCTGTTTATATCTTACCCTAACTGCCTCCTCTTTTAGTTTATAAACCTTTACCCTCTCTCTTCCCTGATGCTTTCTATTCTCCTTGTATCCATCTACCTTTTACTCTCAGTGTAGCTAACAACTAGAAAGTGATCTGATATATCTGTGGCCCCTCTATAAACATGTACATCCTGAAAATCTACTCAACAGTCTTTTATCTTCCAAAACATAATCCAAAAACTACTGTCATTTCGCCCTACATATATCGTGTATACTTATTTATCCTCTTTTTCTTAAATTATGTATTACCTTTTAACTAAACCCCTTTCTATACAAAGTTCAATCAAAGAGCTTTCCCCTTATCATTTTACACCTGGCACCCCAAACTTACCTACCACACCCTCTCTAAAAGTTTCTCCTACTTTGCATTCAAGTCCCCTTCCACAATTACTCTCTCACTTGGTTCAAAGGTCCTATACATTCACTTAACATCTCCCAAAATCTCTCTCTCTCCCCTGCATTCCTCTCTTCTCCAGGTGCATACACGCTTATTATGACCACTTCTTCGCATCCAACCTTTACTTTAATCCACATAATTCTTGAATTTACACATTCATATTCTCTTTTCTCCTTCCATAACTGATCATTTAACATTACTGCTACCCCTTCCTTTGCTCTAACTCTCTCAGATACTCCAGATTTAATCCCATTTATTTCCCCCCACTGAAACTCTCCTACCCCCTTCAGCTTTGTTTCGCTTAGGGCCAGGACATCCAATTATTTCTTATGGGAACAAATTCGGTCAGTACTGGCACCTGAACATACTTCTGGAGTGAAAAAATATCATTAACCGGGAGTCCACTGTATTTCAAACATTGTTTCGCTTGGAATAATTGGTATATATACAGCCTCTCCTCACTTAACAATGGAGTTACATTCCTAGAACAGTAAATGAATTCGTCGCTAAGTGAGGAGCATACTATAATGGTAGTGGGTTTGTGTTAACCATCTTTGATAGTGTTTTAATGTCACCCTTGCACCATTTATAACATTTCTGGTATATTTTTAAATGTTTATACAGTAGTGTACTGTATATTGTAATAAACAGAATACAGGAAATCAGTTCTAATGTACATTATACAGGTATGCACACTGGTCAGAGAGCCCCGTCGTAAGTCCAATCGTCAGTAAATGAGTATGTTGCTAAGTGAGGAGAGGCTGTATTACAATTGTTTCAGAGTGTAATACTCCTCAAAACACGAAATTAAGTCCTACTGATTGACTGTACTAGGTAATATATATTTTTTTTATCACATCGGCCGTCTCCCACTGAGGCAGGGTGACCCAAAAAAGAAACACTTTTACCATCATTTAATATTTTTACCATCATTCACACTATCAATGTCTTTGCAGAGACGTGCAGATAAGACAGTTTAAATGCCACTCCAAACAGCCAATATCCCAAACCCTCCTTTAAAGTGCAGGCATTGTACTCCCCATCTTCAAGACTCAAGTCCAACTGACTGGCTTCCCTGAATCCTTTCACAGAATAATACCCAGCTCACACTTCAACAGCTCGTCAAGTCCAAAAAGCCATTCAATTTTGGTCATCTATGGTTATGTATAATGAATTAATTACTGTAGACTATAATACATATCAAAACATGAAAATTATTGACAATGTTCAACTTGACTGGGTTAAATATACTTAGTGTGTTTTGTGGATGAAATTCCACTGTTACTATCATTAAATTGTAACAAATCAGTACTGAATAAGCCATTTTCGAGTCGCTTGCGCACACTGTTGGTAGGGAAGCTGGAGGTGGTGGAACAACAGCTCCTGGTTCCAATGTTTACTTTTGCTAGCAAGGCTTACTAGTGCGTTGAACAAACAGTCATCCCGAGTATAACCATGATACACTGTGTACACACTGCTGGCCTGAGATTTTTTCAAATGTGTGAATGGATGGAAGACCCAGAAAATTGTCCTAAAGCCAAAAATATTGGCAGCTGACAGATTTGTTGGGTACTAAAAACTGTGCGCACTAGTATGTCAGACACAGTACCAGTACCTACGTAGTAGTACATCAGACAGCACCGGTACCTGCGTACTAGTATGTCAGACAGTACAAGTACCTGTGTACTAGTACGTCAGACAGTACCAGCACCTGTGTACTAGTAAGTGAAGACACAGTACCACTACCTGCATACTAGTACGTTGGACACATTTAAAGGGTTCAAGTACCAAGTTGGACCAACATGTTGTCCTATGTTTCAGTCTCGTATATAAAAGATATTTGTGTATTGCAATAAGCCTCACATTAACAATGACTTAATTTATTTTTCAACACACCGACCATCTCCCACCTCCTTTAATTATCAACAATTTAATTCTGATTACAACAATTATATTTCAATATTTGTCCTCACTGGGTACAGCATACCCCTTGGGTATAATATATGAAGACGACTACTAGAAGAATAGCTCTCTAGCCTTACATTTATCTGAAACTTGGCAGGCAGTGAAATAATTGCCATGATCAAATGAAGAATAAAAGTCACAATACCATGGTAGTAACAAGTGACAATTAATCAATAAAATGAAGAAGAAACTAAAGATAATTTGGTAAAAAATACCATTACGATGGAAAAATAGACAACTGCGGTACAATGCGATACTTTATTAATGACATTTTACACATAGTGAGTTTTATCAAGTCACAAACAGATCTACTTAGACAAAGAGTACACGAGTATACTCATGTACTCTTTGCCCAGGTAGATCTGTTTGCACACGAGTATACTCATGTACTCTTTGCCCAGGTAGATCTGTTTGCACATGAGTATACTCATGTACTCTTTGCCCAGGTAGATCTGTTTGCACACGAGTATACTCATGTACTCTTTGCCCAGGTAGATCTGTTTGCACACGAGTATACTCATGTACTCTTTGCCCAGGTAGATCTGTTTGCACATGAGTATACTCATGTACTCTTTGCCCAGGTAGATCTATTTGCACATGAGTATACAGTGGACCCCCGGTTAACGATATTTTTTCACTCCATAAGTATGTTCAGGTGCCAGTACTGACCGAATTTATTCCCATAAGGAATATTGTGAAGTAGATTAGTCCATTTCAGACCCCCAAACATACACGTACAAATGCACTTACATAAATACACTTACATAATTGGTCGCATTCGGAGGTAATCGTTATGCGGGGGTCCACTGTATTCATGTACTCTTTGCCCAGGTAGATCTGTTTAAGACTTGATAAAGCCCACTGTGTGGGAAAAACATAGTCAATAAAAAATTGCATTATACTCCAATTTTGTCTATTTTTCTACGAAACTAAAGAATATCTTGGTGGTAATAATGTTGGTAGAATTACTGACAATATGTTAGGTAAAAGGACACATGTGACTAATGTGGCATTTGTAAAGGCCTGACAAAGTTCCTGGAGAGCGAAACGTTGCCACATTAAATGTTACATTAGTAGCATTTATGTCCTTTTACCTAACAATATTTTAGTCTATCCTGACCACTGTCATGTCACAAGTGAGAAAAAAATAAGACAGCCACAAGTTAGGTCAAGTGAAGAGGTAACAGACAACCAGGGTCAGGAAGCAGCTATACTTAGTTCAAGTCACATTCATTTCAAAGATTATTCTTAAAATTGTGCTATTTTTTAGCTACCTCTCATTTGTAATAATACTTACAAGAAACTGTACTACTGTTTACTTAGCTATATCATTTTATTATTTTTTTTATTAACACACTGGCCGATTCCCGCCAAGGCAGGGTGGCCCGAAAAAGAAAAACTTTAACTGACTTAAGAAATCGTAATGACACGATTGCAAATAAACCATACCCCCGGCCGGGATTGAACCCGCGGTCATAGAGTCTAGTGGCTAACGCGACGGGCTGGAGTTTTGAGACTATGACCGCGGGTTCAATCCCGGCCGGGGGTATGGTTTAAGAAAAACTTTCACCATCATTCACTCCATCACTATATATCACTATATCACTGTCGTACAATCAAAAAACTCCGTAAAAACCCATGACTAGTTCTCAATATTGCATTAGTCTACCGGAAATGTTGACCAATACAATATTTTATTACATGTAAACTATATTCTGTATACTGCAGAAAGAAATAAAGTTTGTCTGATTAAAACACTTAACAATGTACTGGGAAAGGTAGGTATTAACAAAGCCAATGTTAAAATTCATGTTAGAATATTGTGAATAAGAGATCTGACTTAACAACACTTCTTTGTGTAAGTCAGAAGATGGATACATAGTTTTTTGTGACCAGCTTACGAGGTGAATGCAATCTGTAACACTGGAGGTGGGAAGTAGTGCCTGCACTCTGAAGGAGGAGTGTTGTGTAACACTGGAGGTGGGAAGTAGTGCCTGCACTCTGAAGGAGGAGTGTTGTGTAACACTGGAGGTGGGAAGTAGTGCCTGCACTCTGAAGGAGGAGTGTTGATAAACTGCTGTCTAATAACTGTAGTGTAGGCATGCCTCTGGTAAGTCAAGTGATGGAGTGAACGATGATGAAAGTGTTTCTTCTTTTTTGGGTCACTTTGCCTTGGTGGGTAAACGGCCAATGTGTTAATAAAAAAAAAAAGTTGGATTCTTGTTGAGTTGTCTGTCACAAAATAAAGCAGCCGTTTTCACCCATGTTTTCGAGAAGGAACAAAATGGAAAAGCACGAACTAGGTGACTTTTTAACTAAATATGAAGTTCAACAATTTGTTGACCGATAATGAAACCAATGAAATAACTTTACTAGTAGAATTATGAAACTTATTATGTACAACTATTTGAAATTGACCTGTTTACACCTAAGTAGTCTTTAATTTTTTTTTTTATTAACACATCGGCTGATTCCCACCAAGGCAGGGTGACCCGAAAAAGAAAAACTTTCACCATCATTCACTCCATCACTGTCTTGCCAGTAGGGTGCTTTACATTAGTTTTTAAACTGCAACATTAACACCCCTCCTTCAGAGTGCAGGCACTGTACTTCCCATCTCCAGGACTCAAGTCCGGCCTGCCGGTTTCCCTGAATCCCTTCATAAATGTTACTTTGCTCACACTCCAACAGCACGTGAAGTATTAAAAACCATTTGTCTCCATTCACTCCTATCAAATATGCTCACACATGCTTGCTGGAAGTCCAAGCCCCTTGCACACAAAACCTCCTTTACCCCCTCCCTTCAACCTTTCCTAGGCCGACCCCTACCCCGCCTTCCTTCCACTAGAGATTGATATACTCTTGAAGTCATTCCGTTTCATTCCATTCTCTCTACATGTCCGAACCACCTCAACAACTCTTCCTCAGCCCTCTGGACAACAATTTTGGCAA
The DNA here is from genome assembly GCF_026875155.1 of Cherax quadricarinatus. NCBI lineage: Eukaryota > Metazoa > Arthropoda > Malacostraca > Decapoda > Parastacidae > Cherax > Cherax quadricarinatus. The sequence continues at coordinate 9,735,947 of NC_069480.1, forward strand.
TTCTGCACCTCCTCCTAACTTCCAAACTACAAATTCTCTGCATTATATTCACACCACACATTGCCCTCAGACATAATATCTCCACTGCCTCCAGCCTTCTCCTCACTGCAACATTCATCACCCATACATTACACCCATATAAGAGCATTGGTAAAAACTATACTCCCATACATTCCTCTTTTTGCTTCCAAGGACAAGGTTCTTTGTCTCCACAGACTCCTAAGTACACCACTCACCCTTTTCCCTTCATCAATTCTATGATTCACCACATCTTTAAGTATTATGTTAAGTATGCCTGAAATGCCTTGGCATATTGGCTTTCTCTGTACCAATCAAATTATGAAATGTAAACACACATTGTAACCTTTGCAACTGTAGTAGGTTTGCTGTTCTTGTTCTGGCCTGGGTCTTTTCCAGATGGTGACCGGGTGAACCTTTGCAAAGAAATAAACTTTGTTTTGTCACACTAAGTGCAAACAATGAATCCTGTGAAGTGATCATGCTATTCTAATTATTCTTATTTCAACAAACCGGCGGTATCCCACTGAGGCAGTGTGCGCCAAAATGAAGAACAAAAGTTTCTCTTTTAACCCTTTCAGGGTTTCGGCAGTACTAGTAGGGTTTTTGACGTACTAGTAGGTCTAAATTCTAGCGCCCTCAAATCTAGTGAGAGAAAACTGGTAGGCCTACATATGAAAGAATGGGTCTATGTGGTCAGTGTGCACACTATGAAAAAAATCCTGCAGCACACAGTGCATAATGAGGAAAAAAAAAATTTGACAGTGTTTTTGGATTAAAACAGTGACTTTGCACTGTATTTCCGTATGGTATTTATTGTTGTATTCTAGTTTTCCTGGTCTCATTTTATAGAATGGAAGACATATTATAGAAATTGAGATGATTTTGACTGGTTTTACGATGAAAAGTACCTTGAAATTGAGCTCAAAGAAGCAGAAATGTTCGATTTTTACCAAAGTTCAAAAGTAAACAAATCATGCCAAGCGTCCAATATACGTCAACTGGCGAGTCTAATATTCTTTCACAAGTGCGCTGATATTATTTATACCATTTCTACACTAATGCAGTAGTCTGCATAACAGTAAATCTTCTATATTTTGTAAGAATAAAAATTCAAAGTGGAAAGCCAAAGAAATATAAGAGGGGCCTGGGGATGTGACTAATGAACAGAGAACTTGTTATTTTAGTGCCAGGAATGTCTTTCTTGTTTATTCTGGACCCAATTTGGAAATTGGCATCTTCTGAAATTTGTGTGAAATTGGCAAAATTGCTAAATTCTGACCACTTTATTGGATAGTTGAAATCGGTAAATGGGTGGTTTCTTGTACTCATTCGATAGAAAAAATGGAGTTATAGCAAAATAGTTACGATTTTTGTTGACCAGTACATTGGAATTGGCCGAAAATAGGGCTCAAAGTGGGCGAAATCAACGATGCATAAACATGGTCGAGACTGCTAACTTCGCGAGAGCATAATTCTGTAAGTTTTCCATCAAATTTCATACTTTTGGTGTCATTATGATCGGGAAAAGATTCTCTATCTTTTCATAAGAAAAAATATTTTTTTTTTAATTTGGGGGCCCTGAGAACAAGTCTGGGAGAGGGCCTGGGGACCCTGAAAGGGTTAAACTTTAGTAATGGATACAGGAGAAGGGGTTACTAGCCCCTTGCTCCTGGCATGTTAGTCGCCTCTTACAATACGCATGGCTTATGGAGAAAGAATTCTGTTCCACTTTCCCATGGAGATAAGAGAAAATAAACAAGAACTAGTAAGAAAATAGAAGAAAATCCTGAGGGATGTGTATGTGTATGTGTATGCTTGTACATGCATGTGTAGTGTGACCTAAGTGTGAGTAGAAGTAGCAAGACATACCTGAAATCTTGTGTGTGTGTTTTTTTTTTTTCAACAAACCGGCCGTATCCCACCAAGGCAGGGTGGCCCAAAAAGAAAAACGAAAGTTTCTCTTTTTAAATTTAGTAATTTATACAGGAGAAGGGGTTACTAGCCCCTTGCTCCTGGCATTTTAGTCGCCTCCCACAACACGCATGGCTTATGGAGGAAGAATTCTGTTCCACTTCCCCATGGAGATAAGAGGAAATAAACAAGAACTAGAAAGAAAATAGAAGAAAACCCAGAGGGATGTGTATATATATGCTTGTACATGCATGTGTAGTGTGACCTAAGTGTGAGTAGAAGTAGCAAGACATACCTGAAATCTTGTGTGTTTATGAGACAGAAAAAAGACACCAGTAATCCTACCATCATGTAAATATTATGGTTATGATTATTACCATTTTATAAACACTAGTTGTAGGAAATCCATTATTAACCCTTTCAGGGTCACCAGGCCCTCTCAGCCTTGTTCTCAGGGTCGGCCAAATTTCAAAAAAAAAAAAAAAATTATTTTTTCTTAAGAAAAGATAAGAGAATCTTTTCCCGATCATAATGACACCAAAAGTATGAAATTTGATGGAAAACTTAAGGAATTATGCTCTCGCGAAGTTAGTGATCTCGATCTCAATGATGTTTGCACACCAGCGATTTTGCCCACTTTGAGCCCTATTTTCGGCCAGTTCCAGTGTACTTATTGACAAAAATCATAACTATTTGGCTAAAACTCCATTTTTTCTATTGAATGAGTACAAGAAACCACCCATTTACCAATTTCAACTATCCAATACAGGGGTCAGAATTTAGCAATTTTGCCAATTTCACACAAATTTCAAAAGATGCCAATTTCCAAATAGGGACAAGGAAGATTATAGTGGGAAAATGAACGTTATTAGAAGACGGGGGAACTTAAGGGGTCCAGAATAAACAAGAAAGACATTCCTGGCACTAAAATAACATTTCCTCTGTTCATTAGTCACATCTTTTGCTTTCCACTTTGAATTTTTATTCTCACAAAAATATAGAAGATTTACTGTTATGCAGACTACTGCATTAGTGTAGAAATGGTATAAATAATATTAGCACACTTGTAAAAGAATATTAGACTCACCAGTTGACGTATACTGGACGCTTAGCATGATTTGTTTACTTTTGAACTTTGCTAAAAATCGAACATTTCTGCTACTTTGAGCTCAATTTCAAGGTACTTTTCATTGTAAAACCAGTCAAAATCATCTCAATTTCTGTAACATGTCTCCCATTCTATAAAATGAGACCAGGAAAACTAGAATACAACAATAAATACCATACAAAAATACAGTGCAAAGTCGCTGTTTTAATCCAAAAACACTCAGTTTTTTTTTTCTTTTTACGCAGTGTGTGCTGCAGGATTTTTTTTTATACCGCGCACACTGACCACAGAGACCCATTCTTTCATATGTAGGCCTACCAGTTTTCTCTCACTAGATTCGAGGGAGCTAGAATTTAGGCGTACTAGTACGTGAAAAACCCTGGTGCGTAAGCCGTACTGGTACGGCCAAAACCCTGAAAGGGTTAACTGTCTCGTCGCTGCCTCCTGTGATCTACCCCAACATCATTTTTCTATGAAACTAAGAAGTGGACAGACTAAAGTGACCTCACCTGCTGTTGACAACCTTATAAAAAGGGAAGCATTAAAAAGATCCTCGGATAACAGTAGCCGGAGTAAATAAAACCATCCTCATGTAAATCATGGAACAGGTGGGGTCTAAAACCAGTGAGAGTCCTAAAACTCACAGGTCAGTGCATTAAGCACTGGACCAGCTAGTTCTAACAAGATTCATTCTTATCAGAGCCAGCTGGTTAAGTAGTTAACACACTGACCTCTGAATTTTAGAAGTAACTTACCATGGGTTCAAACCCTGCTTGTTCCATAATAAATAATATCTATATTTCTACAAGTACATGTACAAGGTATACAGACATACTACTATATAGAAAGCCGCTTGTTATGCAAAGCATTTCCCACAAATTAGGTCAGTTTTGTCCCAGGATGTGACCCACACCAGTCGACTAACACCCAGGTACCCATTTTACTGATGGGTGAACATAGACAACCGGTGCAAGGAAATATGTCCAATGTTTCAACCCTCACCAGGAATCGAACCCAGACACTCACCGTTTGAAGCAAGAGCTTTTGCCACCAGGCCAGGGGCTACTGTTCCATGATTTGTTTGCAACTGTGTTATGATATTGTAGGGCTAGTAACCCCTTATATGGTATATATTACTACAGTGGACCCCCGCTTAACGATCACCTCCAAATGCGACCAATTATGTAAGTGTATTTATGTAAGTGCGTTTGTACGTGTATGTTTGGGGGTCTGAAATGGACTAATCTAATTCACAATATTCCTTATGGGAACAAATTCGGTCAGTACTGGCACCTGAACATACTACTGGAATGAAAAAAGTTCGTTAACCGGGGGTCCACTGTATATGGAAAAGGAGAAATTTTTGTTTTTCCTTTTGGGCCACCCCGCCTCGGTGGGATATGGCTGATTTGTTGAAAGAAGAAGTATCATGAACAACCATAAAACATCGTCTTCAGAAACAACATGGGATGCCATCTCCAATTCCTACCAAGAAACCTCTTTTATTGAAGCCAATGTAATCCAGACAAGAGTGAGAAGGTGCCCACTAACCCAAACAACTCGGCTTAGGCCTAAAATTTCAGTGAATGTTAATCTGAAGAAAAAATGCACAAATTGGGACGTGACACAGTTTGTTCCTCTGCATACATGGCCCCTCAAGGGAGGTTCCTTAATGCTGGTGAGGGCTCTTGATCTAGGGAATTTGATCTGTGCTCCAGTTCCCTGAATTAAGCCTGAATACCTTCCATCCACCCCCCCCATAGGAACTGTATAATCCCTATGGGTTTAGTGCTCCCCACGATAATAATAATTACTAATAATAATAATCTGCAGATATGGCACATCATTCACACAGAATTAACTGATTCCAAAATGTCAATGTCATAAATACTCAGTATGGCAAGTCTTAATAAAATTCTCAACAAAAATGTTAGGTAACAGACACAGATGCAACCGTGACATTTTATTGTAGCAAAGTTATGTTTTCCAGGAACTTTGTCAAGTAATGACAGCTTGGAAATATAAACACAAATGCAGTATAATGTGATCCTTTATTGACAACGTTTCACCCACACAGTGGGCTTTTTCAAGATCCGTGTGTGACTTGAAAAAGCCCACTGTGTGGGTGAAACGTTGTCAATAAAGGATCACATTATACTGCATTTGTGTTTATATTTCCATTGTGTCGGTATTTTATACCATTTATTTCCATAATGACAGCTTGACAAAGTTCCTGGAGACTGAAATGTTGCCACAATAAAATGTCATACTATTCGCGAATAGTATTCGTATCTGTTTCTATTTACTTAAGATAGTAAGTCTTGACCTACTGTACCTGAATGCTACAGAAAGAATTATGTGCTACAACCACTGGAAACTATACAAAATTATATAACTAAACAACGAAAACAAAACATGAGCGTACCTCTGCTACTGTCACTCCAAACACGTAATGACAAACATACAATAAGTACTGCCACCAATGTGCTTGTCACTAATGGTCTTGCGACATGCTACAGAAAATTTGTATTTAATTCTGAGTGGTACAAATATTAATAAAAGCTTAGCACATTACAGTGTAAAAAGCCACTGAGTAGGATGCAAAGAAGTACAGGAGGGTCCTGTATATATAGCAGAGTATAGGAGAACCCTGTATATATAGCACCTCTTTTTGGTGTTGCACGTTTTCATTGGCTTTCAACCGAGCCACTGTTCACTATGTTCTGCCAGCGATTTTCGTCAGGTGGAGCAATGGCCGAACTGAAAGCTAACGAAAATATGGAATGCTGAAAAGAAGTGCTGTATATGCGGGGCCATCCTGCACATGTAAATAAGGAAGTAATGCAATGGCTCGAGTACTCACCCATCTCCAAGTACTCTGGAAAGAGTCCACGAGGATCAAAGTTGACCAGGCGGAAATCTTTGGCCCAGCGTGGCCAGCGGTTGTAGGCTTCTCTCTGTTGTTCTGGGACGGTAAGCATGTTGTACCACTTCCACAGTAAGGGGATGACCATCTCCATGCAAGTGTTCATGGCTTGCTTGCCTACCATGATGATAGCCAGCTGCACTGATAGTTCCAGCAAGCAGCCACCAGGTGAACACTGTTGGTGTTAGTCTCCTCTATATTTCCATGCTCTCTACTGATACACATTCAAAACTGTCCTCATAAGATGGGTTATTTTACACTGATGTGTTTAATTTTTCTATATGCTGTACTTGTATGCTATTTTAGAAAACACTAATGAAAATTAGCCTCAAGACAAGTCTAAATGAACAACTGTCGATGAGTACAACAAATCCTCGACAAACACGTTGAGAATCTTCCGTATTGTGTATAATATCATTATTATATAGTTTTTCTTTCAACAAACCAGGTAGGGTGGCCTCCTCCCCAAAAAAAGAAAGTTTCTATTTATAACATCAGAAATGTATACAGGAGAAAGGGTTACTAGCCCCTTGCTCCCTGCATGTTAGTCACCTCTTGCTACACGCATGGCTTATGGAGGAAGAATTCTGTTCCACTTCCCCATGGAGATAAGAGGAAATAAACAAGAACTAGTAAGAAAATAGATGAAAACCCAGAGGGGTGTGTGTATATATGTTTGTACATGTATGTGTAGTGTGACCTAAGTGTGAGTAGAAGTAGCAAGATGTATCTTAAATCTTGCATGTTTATGAGACAAAAAAAAGACAGCAGCAATCCTACCATCATGTAAAACAATTACAGGCTGCAGTTTTACACTCACTTGGCAGGATGGTAGTATCTCCCTGGGTGGTTGCTGTCTACCAACCTACTACATAGGTATTATATCATTATTATACACAATTCAGGAGGTCCCCAATGTGTTTGTAAGTCAAGGACTTACTGTAAACAGAAGAATGGATGGTGGCTTGAACCGTGGTGCTGGTAGCAGCAGACCTAACACTACCATTGAGCCATGAAGATTACAATAGGAAACTTTTACAAGCAACTTAAAGTATTTTTTAAAATTTTCATATTGTAAGCTTTGAGACTTAGTGGTATAGTACTGGATTTGCTACTGCCAGGATCATGGTTCAAGTCCAAAGTCATTCTTCAGTTTCTTAATGAATTAACCGTATTTCGTTAAACATTACAGGACCCAATGATAGCTATTTGTGAGCCTAATGATAATGACATCTTAATATCTCAACAACAACTTTCTGAATAAATGGTTTAGGAAACAGACAAGTTGATAAATGAGATACTTGTGCAACACTTAGATATCTTTATTCTGGAAACGTTTTACCAACTGGTAGCTTCTTCTGTCCAATATAGAGAGAGACGGAAGATGAGGAATGAGAGGTACGTATTTCACAGCTTGTTAGATGCATTTTTTCCCATAATGTCTCCAAAAACCAGCCTGCGTCCTATAAATTGAAGGCCAGTGACAGGAGCTATAAGTTTGGGGTGTGGGGTAGGCCGTAGCTCTCCTAGTTACGTCTGATGCTGAGCCACTGAAACTATAACATATCCAGCGTTTCAAAATTACAATAAATTAATAACGTTTTGAGACAAACTATTAATGAAACACGAATACTATACTGAGATACTGACAGAAAATGAAATTCCTCCTTATGTAACACTTTCCTTTCTTATTTCTTAAACTACCAAAGTCACAAAGCAGCGTCATTCATGGTAGGCACTTTAAAATAATGCCTCCATATACTACGCTATTGTTAGCACATACTGGGTATTTTCACTTTATTAGTAGGTACCTGTAATCATATTTACCATGTATTATGGTACTTATAGTGTCAAATATTGCCAGGCAAATACAGTGGCCCAAAATGGCTGAAGCAGCCATTTTTGTTTATACTGATAATCAATGACAAAGATGCATTAGAATGCACTCTGGGGCCCTCACTATACAGAGTTGCACACACGGCAGCAACTCAGCCACCAGAGCCACCAGTGATTGTTTCACCAGTTCAAACTGAGAGATCATTGGGGTGTCCAGGTGAACACTAGGCCTATCATATGTTTTGGCCTACCCATAAATCAAACAAAACCTTATTTCTGTATGTAAAATTAACATAGGTTTCAGTGGAGTAAATGTTACTTAGTATTAGGCACTTAACTTTTTTTTTTTTTCTGGTTATTACCTTCTATACTGGGATACAACTAATGCATCAGCGCCTTATAAGCCACGAAATACGGTAATCAGTCCCTCAGCCTAAAGGCAATGTGTTCAGTCCATCAATCCTGATGGGCTGAACACAACTCCAGGCTATGGGACTGATTACCTTCAACTCCTCATCTTCCTCCTTTCTCTGCAATAGACTGAAGAAACCACAAGTGTGTTCCATTTATCACCACAATAGTTACATAATGAAGCTCTGGAGATCAGCGACCTTCCCCTCACAGTCCCACATGATCACATGCCTACATTATAATTTTCTTTTCAACACATCGGCCATTTCCCACCAAGGCGGAGTGACCCAAAAAACGAAAAACACTTTCACCGTCATTCAACACTTTCACTATCATTCACAATCACTGTCTTTACAGAGGAGCTCGGACACGACAGTTTAGATGTCACTCCAAACCTAATAAATATTTCCTGATAGTCAGAAAATGGGAACTATGGAGATGAAGGTGAATGTACACAATACAAAATAAATATTGTGGCTGTCTGCAAGTGATTGCAAATATGAAAAAAAAAAATACCATTGAAAACAGGAAATAAAACCTGATAGCTTTCATGTGCTTACAAACATCTTCAAAGGAATAAAAAGAGGCAAGAGAAGCATATTTTAAATGTTAAACAGAGAGGTGACACCTAAGAGAAAGTGACAACACCTCTCACAAACCCTGAGGTGTCACCCCAAGGTTTAACATATGTGCTTCTCTTGCCTCTTCTTCCCAGTTCCTCTAAAGATGTGTGTGTAAACACATGAAAGAACTCGGAGCTTCACTTCCCATTTTCACCAAGGCATTTTTTCACAAGTCAATTTATTAAAAGAAACGAACATGGTCTCATGAGGTCAGGCTCCAATATGTCATGGTCTCGTATTAAGGCTTTATTTTATGTATCACTTAACAAAATGCTGTTTAATATTTTTAACACAGTATAATATTTAAAAAATGCAATTAATTTATTCTCTGTGTAAGAGACAACAACTGTGGTTCACTGTCTCAACTGACAGAATGAACACATGCAACAAAACACCTGCCAGACAGTGCCGAATTAAGTGCAGGTAGGGACAACACATGTGCAACGTAGTGAAAATTTATAATCCACTCATGCATATTATTCCTCAATAAAACTGCCTAAGGAACTAACGTATGCTTACACGTACAAAACAATTAATTAATTAAGCATTCTCAGGGTTTGGTTAATTTTTTTTTTTTTTTTGGTATGGAAAAAGGTGACTTAGGAGTCCATCATACCTCAGGTCCCTGGGGCAAGTGCGCCTTTGTGCATCACATTAACCTGGCACTACCCTCACGTCACAATGAAATCTTGCAGCTTGCAGTAGTCGCCTCTTTTTATAGAGGTTCCCTATATTGTGCAGTTTTTCATAAGTGCAGCTTGAAAAGTGCATTGAAAACTGAACAGCATGCACTATGAAGGACTTTCCATACACTAATTCTGAACGTACTAATAACCCCAATAACTCCAGCATTAACCTCTTTAATTAACCCAGTATTAACCTCATTAATAACACCAGGGCCCCGTTTACACAGCACCAATTTCTGGTGTTCCACATTTTTGTTGGCTTTTGACCCATTGTTCATTATGTTCGGTGATTTTTGCCGCTGCTCTTCCATTATCATCATTTTCATAAAATATTGTGTAAGGGAAGGATGACCAGAGTCATATTTAGAGCTGTATGAACGGGGTCCTCCTTTACATTTTTTGATCACATCTATGAAAAACTGTACTATATAGAGGTGCATAGGAAAGGCGAGAGTAACTCTTGAGTACAAACCTCCTCTTGTCGTGAGTCGAATATTCTGTTGTAGTCGCCAGGGTAGCCCACCATCTTGCCCTTGAAGAATGCTATGTAGAATATGGACGAATAATAGTTGATAAACTGCAGCATGTAAATCTTCAGTGTTAGAGAGTCATCAAATTCCGTTTGGGTCCGCTGAAGTTCCAGCTCTGTGAGATACTCTGCCACTCTGGCATAGATCTAATAAGTGAGGAGAACAAAATGGAATAAAATAGAATAACACCATAACAGAAATAATAATTAGTGATACAATAATACCTCACTAATATGGCAAGTTCTAGACTGCTATCCTCAAGTGAATATCTAAAGTGAATCACTTGTCAATGAATTAAAGGCCTAAAAACATGTATATACTATCATTTATCAAGTATGCAACAGCACCAGACCTAAAATAAACGATATAAAAATAAATAACAAAGATTTGAAAATTACCGAAAATCATTTCAAGAGCAAGGCAAACACTGTAATAACCATGAATATACAGTGGCACCTCAGTACTTGAACAATTCAGTATCTGAATGCTTTGTTCGGTAAACAAATTACTCGATAGTCAACCGTTTACTTGGCACTCGACCAAACAAACACGACTTGCCAGAACTCGGCTGTAAACCACTTTGTGTTTTCGCATTTTTTTTTTATATTATTTGTATACATAAGTCACCATAGGGCCTAAGAGGGTTAGTGATTAACAGCCAGCCCCCAAAAAAATTGGTTGGGAAAAATTCGTTCTGTACTTGAACAGATCACCACTCGAACAGCCTTATGGAACCAATTAAGTTCGAGCGCCGAGGTTCCACTGTAGTAACTGAAAAGTGATGTAGTATTAGCAAAGCACTCTGAAGTGAGCACCGTATTAACCAAGTAAGGCTGTAATTATGTTCTCAAACGTACTGTTCTTCACCAATCTTTTAGATCGAAAACTAGTTAAGAAGTTTCAAGAATAATTTGTGTGTTTAGTAACATACATTCAGTCCTTGACTTACAAACACATTGGGGACCTACTGAATTGTGTATAAAATTCATGGAAATATTATAAATACATAAGCAGTATAATGTAATCCTTTATTGATAACGTTTTGCCCACACAGTGTGCTTAATGAAGTAACAAACAGATCAGATCTGATAAAGCCCACTGTGTGGGCAAAACGTTGTCAATAAAGGATTACATTATACTGCTCATGTGTTTATATTTCCACTGTCAGTATTTTTTACCATTTATTTCCATAAAATTCAAAATACAGGAAGTCTTCAACTTACGAACATGTTGGGACCTTCTGTATTATGTATAATAATGATATACACAATACAAAAATTTCTCAATGCATTTGCAAAATCGAGGACGTACTTATACATAACCTGCACATCGGAAAATGAAATTCATGATGACCCTTCAGTCCGACTTGGACCAATAGTTACTGACCAAAACATAAGTTTCTGTCTCCTATGTGCGGGTTATCTGTGTATGTTAGTCACTCTATTTTGCAGTTTTATTCTCTACTAACCTGATTGAAAATCATGATGCAAATTAAGTTGATGAAGGCTGCTGTAGTGGAGGTAAAGATGATTGCATGAGAGGTTATGACGGAATCTCCATGGATACTGAGAGCTGCTAACACAGACATACGATACAGAATTACAGCCATAACAGCAACTAGAGCCATTGTTACCTGAAGGGGAAAAAAATGTTAAGTTACATTTGATCCTTGTCGTATGAACTACAGGTGCTCCTCGACTAATGATGGGGGTCATGTTCTGACAACCCAATCATAAGTTGAAAATACCAAAGTTGAAAATATCCTAAGTCGAAAATATCCTAAGTCAAATTTTTTTTTTTTTTTTTTTTTTTCAACAAGTCGGCCGTCTCCCACCGAGGCAGGGTGACCCAAAAAAGAAAGAAAATCCCCAAAAAGAAAATACTTTCATCATCATTCAACACTTTCACCACACTCGCACATTATCACTGTTTTTGCAGAGGTGCTCAGAATACAACAGTCTAGAAGCATAAACATATAAAGATACACAACATATCCCTCCAAACTGCCAATATCCCAAACCCCTCCTTTAAAGTGCAGGCATTGTACTTCCCATTTCCAGGACTCAAGTCCGACTATATGAAAATAACCGGTTTCCCTGAATCCCTTCACTAAATATTACCCTGCTCACACTCCAACAGATCGTCAGGTCCCAAGTACCATTCGTCTCCATTCACTCCTATCTAACACGCTCACGCACGCTTGCTGGAAGTCCAAGCCCTTACCCACAAAACCTCCTTTACCCCCTCTCTCCAACCCTTTCGAGGACGACCCTACCCCGCCTTCCTTCCCCTATAGATTTATATGCTTTCCATGTCATTCTACTGTGATCCATTCTCTCTAAATGACCAAACCACCTCAACAACCCTCTTCTGCCCTCTGACTAATACTTTTATTAACTCCACACCTTCTCCTAATTTCCACACTCCGAATTTTCTGCATAATATTTACACCACACATTGCCCTTAAACAGGACATCTCCGCTGCCTCCAACCGTCTCCTCGCTGCTGCATTTACCACCCAAGCTTCACACCCATATAAGAGTGTTGGTACTACTATACTTTCATACATTCCCTTCTTTGCCTCCATAGATAACGTTTTTTGACTCCACATATACCTCAACGCACCACTCACCTTTTTCCCTCATCAATTCTATGATTAACCTCATCCTTCATAAATCCATCCGCCGACACGTCAACTCCCAAGTATCTGAAAACATTCACTTCTTCCATACTCCTCCTCCCCAATTTGATATCCAATTTTTCTTTATCTAAATCATTTGACACCCTCATCACCTTACTCTTTTCTATGTTCACTTTCAACTTTCTACCTTTACACACATTCCCAAACTCATCCACTAACCTTTGCAATTTTTCTTTAGAATCTCCCATAAGCACAGTATCATCAGCAAAAAGTAACTGTGTCAATTCCCATTTTGAATTTGATTCCCCATAATTTAATCCCACCCCTCTCCCAAACACCCTAGCATTTACTTCCTTTACAACCCCATCTATAAATATATTAAACAACCATGGTGACATTACACATCCCTGTCTAAGACCTACTTTTACCGGGAAGTAGTCTCCCTCTCTTCTACACACCCTAACCTGAGCCTCACTATCCTCAATAAAAACTCTTTACAGCATTTAATAACTTACCACCTATTCCATATACTTGCAACATCTGCCACATTGCTCCTCTATCCACTCTATCATATGCCTTTTCTAAATCCATAAATGCAATAAAAACTTCCCTATCTTTATCTAAATACTGTTCACATATATGCTTCAATGTAAACACCTGATCTACACATCCCCTACCCACTCTAAAACCTCCTTGCTCATCCGCAATCCTACATTCTGTCTTACCTCTAATTCTTTCATTTATAACCCTACCGTACACTTTTCCTGGTATACTCAGTAAGCTTATTCCTCTATAATTTTTACAGTCTCTTTTGTCCCTTTCCCTTTATATAAAGGGACTATACATGCTCTCTGCCAATCCCTAGGTACCTTCCCCTCTTTCATACATTTATTAAACAAAAGTACCAACCACTCCAACACTATATCCCCCCCTGCTTTTAACATTTCTGTCATGATCCCATCAGTTCCAGCTGCTTTACCCCCTTTCATTTTACGTAATGCCTCACGTACCTCCCCCACACTTACATTCTGCTCTTCTTCACTCCTAAAAGATGGTATACCTCCCTGACCAGTGCATGAAATTACTGCCTCTGTTTCTTCCTTAACATTTAAAAGTTCCTCAAATATTCTCGCCATCTACCCAATACCTCCATCTCCCCATCTACTAACTCCCCTACTCTGTTTTTAACTGACAAATCCATATTTTCCCTAGGCTTTCTTAACTTGTTTAACTCACTCCAAAATTTTTTCTTATTTTCATTAAAATTTCTTGACAGTGCCTCTCCCACTCTATCATCTGCTCTCCTTTTGCACTCTCTCACCACTCTCTTTACCTTTCTTTTACTCTCCATATACTCTGCTCTTCTTATAACACTTCTGCTTTGTAAAACCTCTCATAAGCTACCTTTTTCTCTTTTATCACACCCTTTACTTCATCATTCCACCAATCACTCCTCTTTCCTCCTGCCCCACACCCTCCTATAACCACAAACTTCTGCCCCACATTCTAATACTGCATTTTTAAAACTATTCCAACCCTCTTCAACCCCCCACTACTCATCTTTGCACTAGCCCACCTTTCTGCCAATAGTCGCTTATATCTCACCCGAACTTCCTCCTCCCTTAGTTTATACACTTTCACTTCCTCTTACTTGTTGTTGCCACCTTCCTCTTTTCCCATCTACCTCTTACTCTAACTGTAGCTACAACTAAATAATGATCCGATATATCAGTTGCCCCTCTATAAACATGTACATCCTGGAGCCTACCCATCAACCTTTTATCCACCAATACATAATCTAATAAACTACTTTCATTACGTGCTACATCATACCTTGTATATTTATTTATCCTCTTTTTCATAAAATATGTATTACTTATTACCAAATTTCTTTCTACACATAGCTCAATTAAAGGCTCCCATTTACATTTACCCCTGGCACCCCAAATTTACCTACTACTCCCTCCATAACATTTTTACCCACTTTAGCATTAAAATCCCCAACCACCATTACTCTCACACTTGATTCAAAACTCCCACGCATTCACTCAACATTTCCCAAAATCTCTCTCTCTCCTCTACACTTCTCTCTTCTCCAGGTGCATACACGCTTATTATAACCCACTTTTCACATCCAATCTTTATTTTACTCCACATAATCCTTGAATTAATACATTTATAGTCCCTCTTTTCCTGCCATAGCTTATCCTTCAACATTATTGCTACTCCTTCTTTAGCTCTAACTCTATTTGAAACCCCTGACCTAATCCCATTTATTCCTCTCCACTGAAACTCTCCCACCCCCTTCAGCTTTGTTTCACTTAAAGCCAGGACATCCAGCTCTTCTCATTCATAACATCCACAATCATCTCTTTCTTATCATCTGCACAACATCCACGCACATTCAGACTTCCACTTTGACAATTTTCTTCTTCTTATTCTTTTTTAGTAATCTTTACAGGAAAAGGGGTTACTAGCCCATTGTTCCCGGCATTTTAGTTGACTTTTACAACACGCATGGCTTACGGAGGAAAGATTCTTATTCCACTTCCCCATGGATATAAAAGGAAAATTAATAAGACCAAGAACTATTAAGATAAAATCAAAGAAAACTCAGATGAGTGTGTATAAATAAATGTGTACATGTATGTGTAGTGTGACCTAAGTGTAAGTAGAAGTAGCAAGACATGCCTGTAATCTTGCATATTTATGAGACAGACAAAAGACATCAGCAATCCTACCATCATGTAAAACAATCACAGGCTTCGTTTTACACTCACTTGGCAGGACGGTAGTACCTCCCTGGGTGGTTGCTGTCTACCAACCTACTACCTATAAAGTCAAATATGAATGTATAATAGATAAATAATTACTGAATATTTTCAGATATTAGGGGGTTGACTTGTCAGTGGATGGGTTTATGAAGGATGAGGTTAACCATAGAAATGATGAAGAAAAAAAGGTGAGTGGTGCATTGGGGTACCTGTGGGGACAAAAAAAAAAAAAAAAAAAAAAAAAAAAAAAAAAAAAAAAAAAAAAAAAAAAAAAAAAAAAAAGGTTATCCATGGAGGCAAAGAAGGGAATATACGAGAGTATAGTGGTACCAACACTTTTATATGAGTGTGAAGCTTGGGGTGTAAATACTGCAGCGAGGAGGCGGTTGTAGGCAGTGGAGATGTCCTGTCTAAGGGTAATGTGTGTAAATATTATGCAGAGAATTCATAGTGTGGAAATTAGAAGGTGTGGAGTTACTAAAAGTATTATTCAGAGGGCTGAAGAGGGGTTGTTGAGGTGGTTTGGTCATTTTGAGAGAATGGATCAAAGTAGAATGACATGGAGAGTGTATAAATCTGTAGGTGAAGGAAGGCGGGGTAGGGGTCGTCCTCGAAAAGGTTGGAGGGAGGGGGTAAAGGTTTTGAGGGAAAGGGGCCACAACTTCCAGCAAGTGTGCATGAGCGTGTCAGATAGTAGTGGAGATGAATGGTTTTTGGGACTTGACAAGCTGTTGGAGTGTGAGCAGGGTAATACTTTGTGAAGGGATTCAGGGAAGCCAGTTAGCCAGACTTGAGTCCTACAAATGGGAAGTACAATGCCTGCACTTTAACCCTTTGGGGGTCGCCAGGCCCTCTCAGAGACTTGTTCTAGGGTCGCCAAAATTTCAAAAAAAAAAAAAAAATTATTTTTTCTTACGAAAAGATAGAGAATCTTTTCCCGATCACAACGACACCAAAACTATGAGATTTGATGGAAAACCTACGGAATTATGCTCTCACGAAGTTAGCGGTCTCGACGATGTTTACGCATCGGTGATTTTGCCCACTTTGAGCCCTATTTTCGGCCAATTCCAGTGTACTAATCAACAAAAATCATAATTATTTCGCTAGAACTCTGTTTTTTTTCTATCGAATGAGTACAAGAAACCACCCATTTACTGATTTTAACTATCCAATAAAGTGGTCAGAATTTAGCAATTTTGCCAATTTCACACAAATTTCAAAAGATGTCAATTTCCAAATAGGGTCCAGAATAAACAAGAAAGACATTCCTGGCACTAAAATAACATTTCCTCTGTTCATTAGCCACATCCCCATGCCCTTCTTACATTTCTTTTGCTTTCCACTTTGATTTTTTCTCACTAAAAAAATAAAATTTACTGTTATGCAGACTACTGCATTAGTGTAAAAATGGTATAAATAATATCGGCGCACTTGTGAAAGAATATTAGACTCACCAGTTGATGTGAATTGGATGCTTGGCATGATTTGTTGACTTTTGAACTTTGGTAAAAATCGAACATTTCTGCTAATTTGAGCTCAATTTCAAAGTACTTTTCATTGTAAAACCAGTCAAAAATCGTCTCAATTTCTGTAATATGTCTTCCATTCTATAAAATGAGACCAGGAAAACTAAAATACAACAATAAATACCATACGAAAATACAGTGCAAAGTTGCTGTTTTAATCCAAAAACACTGTCAAAGTTTTTTTTTTCTCATTATGCACTGTGTGCTGCAGGATTTTTTTTATACTGTGCACACTGACCACATAGACCCATTCTTTCATATGTAGGCCTACCAGCTTTCTCTTGCTAGATTTGAGGGCGCTAGAATTTATGCATACTAGTACGTCAAAAACCCTGGTGCGTAAGCCATACTAGTATGACCGAAACCCCCAAAGGGTTAAAGGAGGGGTTTGGGACATTGGCAGTTTGGAAGGACATCTAAACTTTGTAACTGAGCGCCTCTGCAAAGAATGTGATTATGTATGAGTGATGGTGAAAGTGTTGAATGATGATGAAAGTGTTTTCTCTCTTTTTGGGTCACCTTGCCTCGGTGGGAAACGGCAGATGTGTTAAAAGAAAATAATAACTACTGTCGTAAGTTGTAGGTTCGTAGACAGCAACCACCCAGGGAGGTACTACAGTCCTGTGGTAGTAGGTTGGTAGACAGCAACCACCCAGGGAGGTACTACAGTCCTGTGGTAGTAGGTTGGTAGACAGCAACCACCCAGGGAGGTGCTACCATCCTGCCAAGCGAGTGTGAAATCGAAGCCTGTTATTGTTTTACATGATGATAGGATTGCTGGTGTCTTTTTTCTGTCTCAAATATGCAAGATTTCACGTACATCTTGCTACTTCTACTTACACTTAGGTCACGCTACACTTGCATGTACAAGCATATATATACACACCCCTCAGGGTTTTCTTCCATTTTCTTACTAGTTCTTGTTCTTGTTTATTTCTGCTTTTCTCCATGGGGAAGTGGAACAGAATTCTTCCTCCGTAAGCCATGAATGTCATAAGAGGCGACTAACCAGCCGGGAGCAAGGGGCTAGTAACCCCTTCTCCTGTATAAATTACTAAATTTAAAAGGAGAAACTTTCGTTTTTCCTTCTGGGCCACCCCGCCTCGGTGGGATACGACCGGTGTGTTGAAAGAAGAATAACTATTGTCACTGAATTAGCAAAATAAGAAAATAAT
Source organism: Cherax quadricarinatus (assembly GCF_026875155.1). NCBI lineage: Eukaryota > Metazoa > Arthropoda > Malacostraca > Decapoda > Parastacidae > Cherax > Cherax quadricarinatus. The sequence continues at coordinate 9,754,118 of NC_069480.1, forward strand.
TGCTGTAACTAAGTACCAGCATTGGAAAGTAAATAAATGAATACAAGTTAGGGATTTGCAGCCTTCATGCTGAGTAAAGTTAAAATAACGCAAGTTGAACCATCGTAGGTCCAGAAGCACCTGTACTAGAAATGGAGAGTCTTGCAAATTAATGATCGATTTGAGTCAGAAAATTGGGCAGTGAATAAAAACAAATTGTAGTAAATTTTACTGTATCGTAACAGCCATCCTAAACAATAAAACACATTCACCAGCATGCAGTCAGTCACTGTTTTGCCAGAACTGTGCTGACTGCTATGTAATGACACATCCTTCAGAGTGCAGGTATTGTACTTTCCACCTCCAGGACTATACCATCCTCACCCATCCTTCAGAGTGCAGGTACTGTACTTCCCACCTCCAGGACTATACCATCCTCACCCATCCTTCAGAGTGCAGGTACTGTACTTCCCACCTCCAGGACTATACCATCCTCACCCATCCTTCGGAGTGCAGGTACTGTACTTCCCACTTCCATGACTATGCCATCCTCACCCATCCTTCAGAGTGTAGGTACTGTACTTCCCACCTCCAGGACTAACAATCTCACCCAACCTTCAGAGTGCAGGTACTGTACCTCCCACCTCCAGGACTAACATCCTCACCCATCCTTCAGAGTGCAGGTACTGTACCTCCCACCTCCAGGGCTATACCATCCTCACCCATCCTTTGGAGTGCAGGTACTGTACTTCCCACTTCCATGACTATGCCATCCTCACCCATCCTTCAGAGTGTAGGTACTGTACTTCCCACCTCCAGGACTATACCATCCTCACCCATCCTTCAGAGTGCAGGTACTGTACCTCCCACCTCCAGGACTATACCATCCTCACCCATCCTTCGGAGTGCAGGTACTGTACCTCCCACTTCCATGACTATGCCATCCTCACCCATCCTTCAGAGTGCAGGTACTGTACCTCCCACCTCCAGGACTCGAGAAACTATGCTATTATCACATTACATTCATAATAATGCACTAAACTCTCAAATGGTGGAGGCAACTTCAACATGCAGCTTCATAAGTAGGAAAGGCTCAAAAGATCAGGAATGAGTAATGGAGATCAAATTAGTCTATGAGGACGTGCCAGGGACTGCAATTCAACCCCTGGAAATTATTATTATAATCAAAAAGAAGCTCTAAACCACAAGGGCTATACAGCACTGCAACCCCTGGAAAAAGATGCTCCATTCACTGAATTTACAGCCATAAGTTACCATAATAATTTAGGCATGAACAAACAATAAGTTTAATAAATGCAAGGGGGATTGTCCAAATGAAAAAAGACATTTCAAAAGTCAAGTAGATTTGAATAAATGGTGGAGTGAAAAACTTATCGCGATGTCCGAACGCTAGAATTTGGAGCGTAGAAATTCAGACTATGGTGAAAAATCTTCATAAAAATAATACCCAGACGATGCACATGTGTTGTATTCATCAACCTGCTGTTGTTGTACATCAACATCAAGACACCAACTGAATGAAGGATGATGAGTATTCTTAATTATTCATCAACTTATAGGTACCAAGACAGTGACTGAATGATGAGTTTTTTCCTCTTATCAGGTGGTTGAGGTAAGATAACTGTTAGACTCACAAGCAAGAAGACAGAAGATAAGCTGATCATCACTCCAGGGAATCTCATTCTCCAAAACGGTGGTCGTGGCTCTAGCGTCTTGGTGACAATGTTGACGGTTTTCTTTTTGATGTGGGAGAGCCGGGCAAGATACTGGGGTCGGGGATGCTCCTCTTGAATGTCGAAGCCGGTGAGGTCCCAACGATGTGTTATCTCAGCAGAGTAGCGCTTCCACATCTCCAGAAACAATGCGGCTGAAAAAAAATCTATACTGCAACATTACTGTTGAAATAACCAGAATTTTGTTACCATGCTGAAATGATCTTTGTGCTTAATTATCGTATTTTTTAAATCACGCCAGCCATCTCCCACTGAGGCAGGGCGACCCAAAAAAGAATAAACACTTTCATCATCACTCACTTCATCACTGTCTTGCCAGAAGGGTGCTGACAATACAGTTCAATTGCCCCTCCAAACTGCAATATCACCGCTTATCCTTCAGAGTGTAGGAACTGTACTTCTCACCTCCAGGACTCAAGTCCAGCTAATCTAGTTCCCTGAATCCCTTCATAAATGCTGCTTTGCTTACATTCCAACAGCACTTAAAGTCATAAAACTACTTGCCTCCACTTCCATCTAGCACACTCACACAAGCCTGTTGGATGTCCAAGCCATTTGCATACAAAACCTCCTTAACCAACTTTTCCTAGGATAACCCTTACCCATCCTTCCCTCCACTACATATTTATACACCCTCCAAATCATCCTATTTCACCTTCCCAATCTAAATATCCAAACCAACTCCATAACCCCTCCTCAGCCTTCTGGATAATACTTTTAATAACCCCCACACCTCCTCCTAATCTCTAAACTGCAAATTCTCTGCATAATATTGACACATTGAACATGCACCTTGCTCTTTCCTGTGTTCACTTTTAACCCTTTGAGGGTCGACAGGCCCTCTGAAACTTGTTCTCAGGGTCGGCCAAATTTAACCCTTTGAGGGTTTCGGCAGTACTAGTACAGCTTACGACACAGGGTTTTTGACGTACTAGTATGCCTAAATTCTAGCTCCCTCAAATCTAGCAAGAGAAAGCTGGTAGGCCTACATATGAAAGAATGGGTCTATGTGGTCAGTGTGCACAGTGTGCAGCACACAGTGCATAATGAGAAAAAAAAAAAAACTGACCGTTTTTTTTTTTGGAATAAAACAGCGACTTTGCACTGTATTTTCGTATGGTATTTATTGTTGTACTCTAGTTTTCTTGGACTCATTTTATAGAATGGAAGACATATTACAGAAATTGAGATGATTTTTGACTGGTTTTACAATGAAAAGTACCTTGAAATTGAGCTCAAAGTAGCAGAAATGTTCGATTTTTACCAAAGTTCAAAAGTAAACAAATCATGCCAAGCGTCCAATACGCTTCAACTGGCGAGACTAATATTCTTTTGCACGTGCGCCAATATTATTTATATAATTTTTTACACTAATGCAGTAGTCTGCATAACAGTAAATCTTCTATTTTTTGTGAGAATAAAAATTCAAAGTGGAAAGCAAAAGAAAGTAAGAGGGGCCTTGAGACGTGACTAATGAACAGAGGAAATGTCATTTTAGTGCCAGGAATGTCTTTCTTGTTTATTCTGGACCCTATTCGGAAATTGGCATCTTTTGAAATTTGTGTGAAATTGGCAAAATTGCTAAATTCTGACCACTGTACTGGATAGTTGAAATTGGTAAATGGGTGGTTTCTTGCACTCATTCGATAAAAAAATGGAGTTCTAGCGAAATATTCATGTTTTTTATCGACTAGTACAGTGGAACTGGCCGAAAATGGGGCTCAAAATGGGCAAAATCACAGATGCGTAAACATCGCCGAGACCGCTAACTTCGCGAGAGCATAATACCGTAAGTTTTCCATCAAATTTCATACTTTTGGTGTCATTATGATTGGGAAAAGATTCTCTATCTTTTCATAAGAAAAAATAAATTTTTTTTTTTAAATTTGGCCAACCCTGAGAACGAGTCTCGGAGAGTGCCTGTCAGCCCTCAAAGGGTTAAAAAAAAAAAATCTTTTTTTTTTCTCATTATGCACTGTGTTGCAGGATTTTTTTTATACTGCACACACTGACCACATAGACCCATTCTTTCATATGTATGCCTACCAGCTTTCTCTCACTAGATCTGAGGGTGCTAGAATTTAGGCATACTAGCACGTCAAAAACCCTGGGTCGTAAGCCATACTAGTACGGCCGAAACCCTCAAAGGGTTAATTTCCTTCTTTTACATTCATCTTCATGTATCTTAATTATCTTACAATGTGCAGTTACACAACTTCACCTATACTATTGTTTATTTTTAGTTTGTTTAATCTTAAGTCTGCATAAAATGATTCATACAACTATGTTCATTACCACAAATATTGAAATCATGCTATCTCTTATACTATACGGTGGTACCTCGGGATACGAACAGCTCAAAACTCAAACAATAATGTAAGTGTATTTATGTAAGTAGAATTCTTCCTCCGTAAGCCATGCATGTCGTAAGAGGCGACTAAAATGCCGGGGGCAAGGGGCTAGTAACCCCTTCTCCTGCATGTATTCCTACATGTGAAAGGAGAAACTTTCGTTTTTCCTTTTGGGCCACCCTGCCTTGGTGGGATACGACTGGTTTGTTGAAAAAAAAAATTATGTAAGTGCTTTCGTAAGTGCATTTTTGGGGGTTTGAAACAGATTAATTTAATTTACATTATTCCTTATGGGAACAAATTCGTTTGGTATCGGCACTCAAACAGCCTTCTGGAACGAATTAAATTCGTATCTCGAGGTACAGTACCACTGTATATGTCTATCATCTTGGAAATAAATCTATTCCTTTATTTCTCAAAAAAATAATATACGTATTTATAGTCATAGTACAAAAAAATCCTAATGTTTCATTTGGTTTCCTAAAAATTCAAACTTCATTAGAAAAAATTTTGTAATGTATATCAGCGGTTCCCAACCTGTGGTCTGGGAACCCCTGGGGGTCCACAAAGGTAGTCAAAAAAGGTAGTACTGGGGGTCAAAAAAGGTAGTACTGGGGGTCAAAAAAGGTAGTACTGGGGGGTCAAAAAAGGTAGTACTGGGGGTCAAAAAAGGTAGTACTGGGGGTGCACAAAGATAATAATGAGGGTCCACAAAGATGATAATGAGGGTTCAAAAAAATAATAATGAGGGTCCACAAATATAATAATGAGGGTCCACAAAGATAATAATAAAGGTCCACAAAGACAATGAAGGTCCACAAAGATAATAATGAAGGTCCACAAAGATAATACTGGGGTCCCTCAAAATTACAAGAAGCTGCAGTGTAAAATGTATAATTACCCACAATAAGGCCGATAAAACTAAATCTTCTCCATGGGGAAGTGGAACAGAATTCTTCCTCCGTAAGCCATGCGTGTTGTAAGAAGCGACTAAAATGCCGGGATCAAGGGCCCAGTAACCCCTTCTGTATAAATTATTAAATTTAAAAAGAGAAACTTTCGTTTTTCTTTTTGGGCCACTCTGCCTTGGTAGGATACGGCCGGTTTGTTAAAAAAAAAAAAAAATCAAATTTTGAGAGCAGTTTCCAAATCAGAGTAGCCAGAACTTGCCTCCAAAGCACTGACGTATTTAATGCCATTCCTCACTGCATATTTATGCGAGCGAGCTTTCCCCCAGCTCTTTTATATAAAATCAAAACACAGAAACAGGGTGGATTTAGAGCTTGATCTACGCTTAAAACTGCATGCCACCAAGCCTGAAATTCGGAAGTGTCAACAAAACAATTTCAACCACCTAATTTATATACAGTAAGCCCTCGACTTACAAACATGTTGAGAATCTTATGTATTGTGTAAGTCATTGTGTACAATATCATTATTATACATTATTATACACAATACAGGAGGTCCCCAATGTGTTTTAAGTCGAGGATTTACTGTGATGGCATACTCGGTTACATACCTGTGATATACCTGTCTATTTGAATGAAAAAATTCTGAATAAGAGAAGCTATTCAATTTAAAATCCAGATTTTGTGCTTTTATCCGGAAAATACAAAATTTTGGGAATTAGTAAAAAATCTGGAAAAGAATTTTCCTAATTAAAACAATTCTCCCACCAAGACTGGATGACCCAAAAAAGAAACACTTTCACCATCATTCACTCCATTGCTGTCTTGCTAGAAGTGTGTAGATACTACAGTTCAGAATGTAATATCCCCAGGTTGTAATTTGAGTAAACTTACTGTCTACTACAAATAAAAACAAATGTACAACTTAAACTATGATCAATTTCTCTAACACAGTTCTCGGCAATTGTAAATTTCGCCAGTCATAGGGGTATTTTCGTATAAACATGGACTCGCTTTTCATAGGTTGACTCGCGAATAGTAGTTCGTCCGGGATGCGTACGCACGGTGTGAGCCGGGGCGGCCTCCCTACCCAGCCAGTTTGGCATTGTTTACCAGTGAGTGAAGGTCCCCTCAAGTGCTCCTACAAAATATTTCATAATATTCCACTCATTTTAGTGCTTGCAAGTACTAAATAAGCTACCATGGCTCCAAAGAAAGCTCCTAGTGCCAAGCCTGTGGTAAAGAAGGTGAGAAATATGTACAGTGACAAAGTCTTGGGCCATTTTAGGGAAGTGTTAAAGAGATGCCAGAAACAGAGCTCTCTCCACAGTTACTTTGCGAGACAGGACTAGAGTGACTCTCAAGGTGGTCCTAGTGGCATTAAGAAACAGAGAAGAGAAGCAACCCCAGAGAAGCAATTTGTACCTGAGGTGTTGCTGGAAGGGGATTCCCCTTCCAAACTGTAAACAATCCACTCTCTCTCCTCCTCCAGTCTGCCATACACTAAGAAGAATCTTCAATAAAGGTAAGTGTTATGCTGTTAATGTTTCATTCATCATTTCCCATTGTATTGTTTATGTACTACATGTATATTTCATGTAAAAAATTTTTTTTTTTTAATACTTCTGGGTGTCAGGAACGGATTAATTGTATTTACATTATTTCTTATGGGGAAAATTGATTCGCAAATCGTAAATTTTGTTTATAGTAGCTCCTCCAGGAACGGATTAATTACGAAAAACGAGGGACCACTGTATTAAGTAGTCTGTAAGCCATTAAATTTAGTCTTCCCATAATGCCGTGGCATGATAGTGGCACTCGTCGCACTGTAACTCATTATTTTAATTACATAATCTCAATGTGATCTTGCAAGGAAATAAACATTTACTTTTGTAAATGTAAAAAGAGAGCAAATGAAAGAGTGGGTGAGATGTTAACAAATTTTGTAGAAAATAAGAAAAAGTTTTCTAGGTAGTGGGTTTTGGTAGACAGCAGCCGCCCAGGGAGGTACTACCGTCCTGCTAAGTGAGTGTAAAACGAAAGCCTGTAATTGTTTTATGTGATGGTAGGATTGTCTTTTTTTCTGTCCATAAACAGCAAGATTTCAGGTACGTCTTGCTACTTCTACTTACACTTAGGTCACACTACACATACATGTACGAGCATATATATACAAAACCCCCTCTGGGTTTTCTATTTTCTTTTTAGTTCTTGTTCTTGTTTTTTTCCTTTTAAACTCCTGGGGAAGTGGAACAGAATTCTTCCTCCATAAGCCATGCATGTTGTAAGAGGAGACTAAAATGCCGGGAGCAAGGGGCTAGTAACCCCTTCTCCCGAATAAATTACTAAATTTAAAAAGAGAAACTTTCGTTTTTCTTTTTGGGGCCCACCTTGCCTTGGGTGGATATGGCCGGTGTGTTGAAAGAAAGTATGACAGGGTGGATAGGTGGGCAATGTGGCAGATGTTGCAGGTGTATGGTATAGGAGGTAAGTTACTGACAGCAGTGAAGAGTTTTTTTGAGGATAGTGAGGCTCAAGTTAGAGTATGTAGGAAAGAGGGAGATTATTTCCCAGTAAAAGAAGGCCTTAGACAAGGATGTGTGATGTCACCGTGGTTGTTCAATATATTTATAGATGGGGTGGTAAGAGAAGTAAATGTGAGGGTCTTGGCAAGAGGCGTGGAGTTAACCCTTTGAGGGTCGACAGGCCCTCTCCGAAACTCGTTCTCAGGGTCGGCCAAATTTAAAAAAAAAAAAAAAATTATTTTCTCTTATGAAAAGATAGAGAATCTTTTCCCGATCATAAAGACACCAAAAGTTTGAAAATTGATAGAAAACTTACGGAATTATGCTCTCGCAAAGTTAGCGGTCTCGGCGATGTTTACGCATCAGCAATTTTGCCCACTTTGAGCCCCATTTCGGCCAATTTCACTGTACTAGTCGACAAAAAACATGAATATTTCTCTAGAATTTTTCCGTTTTTTTCTTTTGAATGGGTGTAAGAAACCACCCATTTATGAAATTCAACTATCCAGTACAGTGGTCAGAATTTAGAAATTTTTGTCAATTTCACACAAATTTCAAAAGATGCCAATTTCCGAATAGGGGCCAGAATAAACAAGAAAGACATTCCTGGCACTAAATGACATTTCCTCTATTCATTAGTCACGTCTCAAGGCCCCTCTTATATTCTTTGCTTTCCACTTTGAATTTTTATTCTCACAAAAAATATAAGATTTACTGTTATGCAGACTACTGCATTAGTGTAAAAAATGGTATAAATATTATTAGTGCACTTGTGAAAGAATATTAGACCCCACCAGTTGACGTGTATTGCACGTTTGGGCACGATTTGTTTACTTTTGAAGTTTGGTAAAAATCGAACATTTCTCCCTACTTGAGCTCAATTTCAAGGGCACCTTTTTTTGTAAAACCAGTCAAAATCATCTCAATTTCTGTATATGTCTTCCATTCTATAAAATGAGACCAAGAAAACTAGAATACAACAATAAATACCATACAAAATACACTGCAAAGTCGCTGATTTATTCCAAAAAAATGGTCAAAGTTTTTTTTTCTCATTATGCACTGTGTGCTGCAGGATTTTTTTTAGACTGTGCACACTGACCACATAGACCCATTCTTTCATATGAAGGCCTACCAGCTTTCTCCCACTAGATTTGAGGCCGCTAGAATTTATGAGACTAGTACGTCAAAAACCCTACGCGTAAGATGTACTAGTACGACCAAAACCCTCAAAGGGTTAAAAGATAAAGAATCACACACAAAGTGGGAGTTGTCACAGTTGCTAGTATGGAGGAGGTGAATATATTCAGATATTTGGGAGTGGACATGTCAGCGGATGGGTCTATGAAAGATGAGGTAAATCATAGAATTGATGAGGGGAAAAGGGTGAGCAGTGCACTTAGAGTCTGTGGAGACAAAGAACTTTGTCCTTGGAAGCAAAGAGGGAATGTATGAGAGTACAGTTTTACCAACGCTCTTACATGGGTGTGAAGCATGGGTGATGAATGTTGCAGCGAGGAGAAGGCTGGAGGTAGTGGAGATGTCATGTCTGAGGGCAATGTGTGGTGTGAATATTAATGCAGAGAATTCGTAGTTTGCAAGTTAGGAGGAGGTGCGGGATTGCCAAAACTGTTGTCCAGAGGGCTGAGGAAGGGTTCGGGCATGTAGAGAGAATGGAACGAAACAGAATTACTTCAAGAGTATAAACAATCTGTATGGAGGGAAGGCAGGTAGGGGTCGGCCTAGGAAAGGTTGGAGAGATGGGTTAAGGGTTTTGTGTGCAAGGGGCTTGGACTTCCAGCAAGCATGTGTGAGCGTATTTCATAAGAGTGAATGGAGACAAATGATTTTTAATACTTGACGTGCTGTTGGAGTGTGAGCAAAGTAACATTTATGAAGGCATTCAGGGAAACTGGCAGGGCCGGGCTTTAGTCCCCGGAGATGGGAAGTACAGTTTCCTGCACTCTGAAGGGGGGGTTGTTAATGTTGCAATTTTATAACTGTAGTGTAAAGCACGCCTCTGGCAAGACAGTGATGGATTGAATGATGGTGAAAGTTGTTCTTTTTCGGGCCACCCTACCTTGGTGGGAATCGGCCAGTGTGTTAATAAAAAAAATAATTGTACAAGTCCCTCTGAAGTCAGAGTGCCGGCACTGTACTCTCCACCTTTCCCGGACTCAAGTCCAGCTAACCAAAGTTACAAATAAAGGAGATATACAATCCCCCTTTGTATCTAACTCGGGTAATTTATTAACTGAAACTTAATACACAAAGAATAAAAAGTAACTATATACCATAGCTGGAAAAATACACCAAAAAAACCCCCAATTAGGAGAAAGGGAAATTAGTGATGTTTCAGCCCATCCTGAACCACTGTTTTAAATTGAGGAGGAATTTACTATCAACAAGTTACCTCCATGGAAAAATAAATGCAAATGTTGAATAGTGCGATCCTTTATTGACAGCATTTTGCCCACACAGTGGTCTTTATCAAGTCACAAACAGATCTGTTTGTTACTTGATAAAGCCCATTATGTGGGTGAAACGTAGTCAATAAAAGGGTCGCATTATAAATGCATCTGTGTTAATTTTTCCATCATGTTGCCATTTTATACCATTTATCTCCAAATTTTCCGCCATCAGGAAAGGGGTCCTGGGTTTACTTCTAGGTAGCAAAGGAAGGCGTGTCTTACCCATGGCCATATATTGTAGCGACTAATACAATGAAGAATTTGGCCAAACTGAGCAGTGGAAATGGCTTAAAATAGGACTCGAAGGGGGGCAAAACCGTCAATGCATAACTGCGCCCACTGCCACTAAATTTGCGTACGCCCAAAAAATAAATTTCCATCAAATTTCATATTTCTGGTAACATTTCCTTGGAAAAAAAAAAAAAAAAGATTCTCTACCATTTCAGAAGAATAAAATAATTTAAAAAACTGTGAGCACTTCCAATATTGGGGTATCTGATAGTGAAGGGGTTAAAACAAACCCTGTGATACACTTACCCCAGAGTGACATAAAAGGCTGTGAAGAAGATGGTAGAAGGATTGTCCACCAGTACGTAAATCTAGCGTGGAAACAAGTCTCCTTGAGGTTCCAGTAGTCACAGAAGTGGTCACACAGCGGACATATGGTGATGTTCAGGTAATTGTTGCAGATGTCATTACTGAAAGTTACAAAAATTACTTCTCTGCATCATGTACTCAACATCATTTAAAAATAATAAAAAAATAATAATAATAAAATAATAATAATAATTTTTTCAAAAAAACTGGTTGTATCCCCCCAAGTCAGGGTGACCTAAAAAGAAAAACAAAAGCTTTTCTTTTTAAATTTAGTAATGTATATAGGAGAAGGTGTTACCAGGTAACACTATTCTCCAACGGAGAATAGTCACAATAACAACAATAATAATACAGTGGACCCCCGGTTAACGATATTTTTTCACTCCAGAAGTATGTTCAGGTGCCAGTACTGACCGAATTTGTTCCCATAAGGAATATTGTGAAGTAGATTAGTCCATTTCAGACCCCCAAACATACACGTACAAACGCACTTACATAAATACACTTACATAACTGGTCGCATTCAGAGGTGATCGTTATGCGGGGGTCCACTGTAATAATGATAATAATAATATATAGGTAGTAGGTTGGTAGACAGCAACCGCCCAGGGAGGTACTACCGTCCTGCCAAATGATGGTATGATTGTATGATGGTAGGATTGCTGGTGTCCTTTTTTCTGTCTCATGAACATGCAAGGTTTCAGGTATGTCTTGCTACTTCTACTTACACTTAGGTCACACTACACATACATGTACAAGCATATAAATACACACCCCTCTGGGTTTTCTTCTATTTTCCTTCTAGTTCTTGTTTATTTCCTCTTACCTCCATGGGGAAGTGGAACAGAATTCTTCCTCCGTAAGCCATGTGTCTTGTAAGAGGCGACTAAAATGCCAGGAGCAAGGGGCTAGTAACTCCTTCTCCTGTATATATTACTAAATGTAAAAGGAGAAACTTTCGTTTTTCCTTTTGGGCCACCCTGCCTCGGTGGGATATGGCTGGTGTGTTGAAAGAAAGAAGAAATAATAATAATAATAAAAGCAATAATAATGATAAAAATATGCAACAGACGTGAAATTAGATATTAACCCTCTGACTGTTTCGGTCGTATATATACGTCTTACGAGCCAATATGATTGACGTATATTTTATTATTTTTTTTATTATCACACTGGCCGATTCCCACCAAGGCAGGGTGGCCCGAAAAAGAAAAACTTTCACCATCATTCACTCCATCACTGTCTTGCCAGAAGGGTGCTTTACACTATAGTTTTTAAACTGCAACATTAACACCCCTCCTTCAGAGTGCAGGCACTGTACTTCCCATCTCCAGGACTCAAGTCCGGCCTGCCGGTTTCCCTGAATCCCTTCATAAATGTTACTTTGCTCACACTCCAACAGCACGTCAAGTATTAAAAACCATTTGTCTCCATTCACTCCTATCAAACACGCTCATGCATGCCTGCTGGAAGTCCAAGCCCCTCGCACACAAAACCTCCTTTACCCCCTCCCTCCAACCCTTCCTAGGCCGACCCCTACCCCGCCTTCCTTCCACTACAGACTGATACACTCTTGAAGTTATTCTGTTTCGTTCCATTCTCTCTACATGTCCGAACCACCTCAACAACCCTTCCTCAGCCCTCTGGACAACAGTTTTGGTAATCCAGCACCTCCTCCTAACTTCCAAACTACGAATTCTCTGCATTATATTCACACCACACATTGCCCTCAGACATGACATCTCCACTGCCTCCAGCCTTCTCCTCGCTGCAACATTCATCACCCATGCTTCACACCCATATAAGAGCGTTGGTAAAACTATAACTCTCATACATTCCCCTCTTTGCCTCCAAGGACAAAGTTCTCTGTCTCCACAGACTCCTAAGTGCACCACTCACTCTTTTTCCCTCATCAATTCTATGATTCACCTCATCTTTCATAGACCCATCCGCTGACACGTCCACTCCCAAATATCTGAATACGTTCACCTCCTCCATACTCTCTCCCTCCAATCTGATATTCAATCTTTCATCACCTAATCTTTTTGTTATCCTCATAACCTTACTCTTCCTGTATTCACCTTTAATTTTCTTCTTTTGCACACCCTACCAAATTCATCCACCAATCTCTGCAGCTTCTCTTCAGAATCTCCCAAGAGCACAGTGTCATCAGCAAAGAGCAGCTGTGACAACTCCCACCCTGTGTGTGATCTTTATCTTTTAACTCCACGCCTCTTGCCAAGACCCCGCATTTACTTCTCTTACAACCCCATCTATAAATATATTAAACAACCACTGTGACATCACACATCCTTGTCTAAGGCCTACTTTTACTGGGAAAAAATTTCCCTCTTTTCTACATACTCTAACTTGAGCCTCACTATCCTCGTAAAAACTCTTCACTGCTTTCAGTAACCTACCTCCTACACCATACACTTGCAACATCTGCCACATTGCCCCCTATCCACCCTGTCTATACGCCTTTTCCAAATCCATAAATGCCACAAAGACCTCTTTAGCCTTATCTAAATACTGTTCACTTATATGTTTCACTGCAAACACCTGGTCCACACACCCCCTACCTTTCCTAAAGCCTCCTTGTTCATCTGCTATCCTATTCTCCGTCTTACTCTTAAATTCTTTCAATTATAACTCTACCATACACTTTACCAGGTACACTCAACAGACTTATCCCCCTATAATTTTTGCACTCTCTTTTATCCCCTTTGCCTTTATAAAAGGAACTATGCATGCTCCTGCCAATCCCTAGGTACCTTACCCTCTTCCATACATTTTTTAAATAATTGCACCAACCACCCCAAAAAACTATATCCCCCCCTGCTTTCAACATTTCTATCTTTATCCCATCAATCCCGGCTGCCTTACCCCTTTCATTTTACCTACTGCCTCACGAATTTTCCCCCACACTCACAACTGGCTCTTCCTCACTCCTACAAGAGTTATTCCTCCTTGCCCTATAAAACGAAATCACAGCTTCCCTATCTTCATCAACATTTAACAATTCCTCAAAATATTCCCTCCATCTTCCCAATACCTCTAACTCCCATTTAATAACTCTCCTCTCCTATTTTTAACTGACAAATCCATTTGTTCTCTAGGCTTCCTTAACTTGTTAATCTCACTCCAAAACTTTTCTTATTTCAAAAAAATTTGTTGATAACAGCTCACCCACTCTCTCATTTGCTCTCTTTTACATTGCTTCACCACTCTTTTAAACCCCTTCTCTTTTTCTCCCATATACTCTTCCCTCCTTGCATCACTTCTACTTTGTAAAAATTTATTTATCCTCTTTTTCTTAAAATATGTATTACCTTTAACTAAAACCCCCTTTCTATACAAAGTTAAATAAAAGGGGCTCCCATTATCATTTACACCTGGCACCCCAAACTTACCTCCCACACCCTCTCTAAAATTTCTCCTACTTTAGCATTCAGGTCCCCTACCACAATTACTCTCTCACTTGGTTCAAAGGCCCCTATACATTCACTTAACATCTCCCAAAATCTCTCTCTCTCCTCTGCATTCCTCTCTTCTCCAGGTGCATACACGTTATTATGACCCACTTCTCGCATCCAACCTTTACTTTAATCCAAAATAATTCCCCGAATTTACACATTCATATTCTCTTTTCTCCTTCCATAACTGATCATTTAACATTACTGCTACCCCTTCCTTTGCTCTAACTCTCTCAGATACTCCAGATTTAATCCCATTTATTTCCCCCCAAATGAAACTCTCCTACCCCCTTAGCTTTGTTTCGCTTAGAGCCAGGACATCCAACTTCTTTTCATTCATAAAAATCAGCAATCATCTGTTTCTTGTCATCCGCACTAGATCCACGCACATTTAAACAACCCAGTTTTATAAAGTTTTTTTTTCTTCTCTTTTTTTGTAAATGTATACGGAGAAGGGGTTACTAGCCCCTTGCTCCCGGGATTTTTGTCGCCTCATACGACCCCGCATGGCTTTTCGGAGGAAAGATTCTTTCCCCCTTCCCCATGGACAATAGAAGAAATAAAAAAGAAACAAGAGCTATTTAGAATAAGGAGAAAAACCTAGATGTATGTATATATATATATGCATGTGCGTGTCTGTGAAGTGTGACCAAAGTGTAAGTAGGAGTAGCAAGATATCCCTGTTATCTAGCGTGTTTATGAGACAGAAAAAGAAAACCAGCAATCCTACCATCATGCAAAACAGTTACAGGTTTTTGTTTCACAGTCATCTGGCAGGACGGTAGTACTTCCCTGGGTGGTTGCTGTCTACCAACCTACCTATACTCAAAAATTCTAGCGGCTTCAAATCAAGTGGGAGAAAGCTGGTAGGCCCACATGTGAGAAAATGGATCTGTGTGGTCAGTGTGTGCAGTATAAAAAAATCCTGCAGCACACAGTGCATAATGAGAAAAAAAAACTGACCGTGTTTTTGGATTAAAACGCCGACTTTGAGGTGCATTTTCGTATAGTTTTTATGGTTATATTCTCGTTTTTGTAGCCACATTTGATAGAATGGGAAACATTATAGAAATGGAGGTGATTTTGATTGGTTTTACTATAAAAAGGACCTTGAAATGGAGCTCGAAGTAGGGGAAATGTTTGATTTTTGCTGATGTTCAAGAGTAAACAAATGATGTCACTGTCCAATAAATGTCCAACTAGACACTAATATGCAGTCATGAATGGGTTCACATTATTTATACAATTATTACAATATTGCAGTAGTCTGCATAACAGTAAATCTTCTATTTTTTGTGCGAATAAAAATTCAAAATAGAAAGCAAGAGTAATATCAGAGGGGCCTGGAGATGTGACTGATGAACAAAGAAAATGTTATTTTATAGCCAGGAATGTCTGCATTGTTCTTTCTGGACCCTATTTTGAAATTGACACATTTTTTAATTTGCATGAAATTAGCCAAATTGCCAATTTCTGACCACTTTATTGGGTAATTGAAATCGGTAAATGGGCAGTTTCTTGTACTCAATTGATAGAGCAAATGGAGTTCTAGACAAATAACCGAGTTTGATCAACTGGAACAAGGGAATTAGCCAACAATAGGGCTCAAAGTGGGCGAAATCGCCGATTTGTAAATATCGCCGAGGCTGGTAACTTCGCGAGAGTGTAATTCTGTAAGTTTTCAATCAAATTTTGTACTTTTGGTGTCATTACCATCGGGAAAATATTCTCTATCATTTCATAAGAAAAATTATTTTTTTTTTTCAAATATTTTGCGACACTGGGAGACGCCTCAGGATTTGGGGTTGCAACAGTTAAAGGGTTAATTTTACGCATTATGGAAAGTTCCTGGTTAATAACATCAGGTATAGTAAACCCTTGATATAATGGACTACTGAGAGTAGTGTCCAAGTGTTTGTTAAATTAGAATCTTAAATATAACAAAAGGTACCAAAGCATTTTATTGTACACCTCTAAGACCTGACTGTACTATACAGTGGAGCTTTATAAGACCTGACTGTACTATACAGTGGAGCTTTATAAGACCTGACTGTACTATACAGTGGAGCTTTATAAGACCTGACTGTACTATACAGAAGCGTTTATTAGTAGTGGGTTCACCGGTGTTGTACCGGCCCAAGTTTTTTCCAAATGGTGACCCAGCAAGCTTTATAAGAGCTTATAAGTTGAGTGCACTGTACAGAAGAGTTCTACAAGAAAGGCGAGTACATAACAAACGTTGTACCTGGGTGGATGGTCATTAACAGTGGAGACAGCATACAAGAAGCACAGGAGGCCAACAATGGATGCCGGTATCAACATGTAAGTGTAGAAACCCAGCAGGCGAAGTAGAGACCAATCTTGGGACCCAAAGTAGTCCTTGACGTAGTCCAGGGGTTGGTACTTGTAGAAGTTCCTCACGGCTGCCCAGTGCTTGAACAACATGGCGCGTTCGTTGTCACCATCATGTAGATCACCCTGAAATATGGATATGATGTTTAATACTTCATGAAATAGTAAAGACGCAATTGCAAACAAACCATACCATGGGCGGGGCTTGAACTTGCAGCTAGAGAGTTGTAAAACTCCAGACTGACACATTAGAAACCTAGTTGGATGAATCTTATTGTAGCCAGCTGGCCCAGTGCCTAACGCATCGGTCTGGAGTTTTACGACTCTCTAACCACGGGTTCAAACCCTGCCTGTGGTACTGTATGTTTATTTAGGGTAGGGGCGGGGAACTTTTTTCTGCCAAGGGCCATTTAGATATTTCTAACATGATTCGCGGGCTATACAAAACTGTCAACTTAAAAATTAACCTGCTATATTTCATCAAACACTTAATTAAATCCTGCAGTTGCCTTGGCAGGGCCAGACCAAATGATTTCATAGGCCTTATATGGCCTGCGGGCCAGATGTTCCCCACCCCTGATTTAAGGTCTCCATGGGCAAGTGGAAAAGAATTCTTCCTCCATATGCACATTCAGCTCACACATTAAAGCCCGAGGTTTGATCCCCGGTACAGGTGGAAACACTGGGTGTGTTTCCTTAAGGCACCTACTGTCCATGTTCACCTAGCAGTAAAATAGGTACCTGGGTGTTAGTCAACTGGTGTGGGTTACATCCTTTGGGCAAAATTAACCTAATTTTCCCAAAATGCTCTGCATAACAAGGGGTTTTATGTATAGTATGTCATTGCTGTCAGCTAGGCCTGTATTTGCTGTATACATACTTGTACAAATAAAGATTATTAAAATTATTATTATTATTATTCTTTCTTTCAACACACCGGCCATATCCCACCAAGGCAGGGCGGCCCAAAAAGAAAAACGAAAGTTTCTCTTAAATTTAGTAATATATACAGGAGAAGAGGTTACTAGCCCCTTTCTCCCGGCATTTTAGTCGCCTCTTACAACACGCATGGCTTACAGAGGAAGAATTCTGTTCCACTTCCCCATGGAGATCATCATCCATCATCATCATCATCATCATCATCATCATCATCATCATCATCATCATCATCATCATCATCATCATCACCCATCATCATCATCATCATCATCATCATCATCATCATCATCATCATCATCATCATCATCATCATCATCATCATCATCATCATCATCATCATCATCATCATCATCATCATTCATCATCATCATCATCATCATCATCATCATATCATCATCATCAATCATCATCATCATCATCATCATCATCATCATCATCTATCATCATCATCATCATCATCATCATCATCATCATTCATCATCATCATCATCATCATCATCATCATCATCATCATCATCATCATCATCATCATCAATCATCATCATCATCATCATCATCATCATCATCATCATCATCATCATCATCATCATCATCATCTCATCATCAATCATCATCATCATCGTGTCGTAAGACAGCTAAAATGCCTAAAGAAAGATGCTAGTAACAAATCTCAAACAAATTACTAAATTTAAAAAGAAAAACTTTCGTTTTTGTATTTAGGTCACTCTGCCTCAGTAAGATACTGTCAGTATGTTGGAAAAGTGTGTTTAGGCTTCTGCTTCTATCAACTTTTCTGTACTCGACTGAAGAAGCCTACTGTGTAGGCGAAACGTTTCGAAATAAAGATACCTAACTGTTGCATATGTCTTACCTAACAACCTGTCGGTATTTTATACCATTTTAATGTTCAGGCACTGGGACACACAAATACAGTTTTCATACTTGTAACACACGCAATACATGTAACGTACGTAATACATGTAACATACGCAATACATGTAACATACGCAATAATGTATTTGCAAACAAGTGACACCAGATGCAAAACAACCACAAAGGGAGTTGAATGATAGCTCTAGGCCTTTAGTGTTGCAAGCAACACATCTTCAAGAGCTTGTAATTTTGCAGAAATGAGTAGGAACTCCAGGAAGATCCGTTCAAGGGAACGATCCTAGTTTAGACCACTGACACAACACTGGACCACTGACACAAGTGACACACAACAATGGACCACATAATACTGGGCCACTGACACACACAACACTGGACGACTGACACACACAACACTGGACCAATAACACACACAAAACTGGACCACTGACACACACCACACTGGACCACTCACCTCGTGTATGGGGTACGCAGCAGAGTAAGTACTCTCGTTCAACAGCTTCTCGATGCCGAAGGCAAAGTCATCATCGTCCGTGTCTTTAAATTTCTTCCTCCTCAAGATGAAGTCCACAATGCGTGCACGAATTGCCGGCGTGAAAAACTCTTCAGTCATATTAAACCTACGAAGATGAAAAATAATTTTTAACACACTGGCTGTCCCCCACTGAGGTAGGCGAGAAGTATTGTTAAGTCGACAACTTATGAACACGTTGGGGACGACCTGAACCCGGTGGCCTGGTGGCTACAGCTCCCGCTTCACACACGGAGGGTCGGGTTCAATTCCCGGCGGGTGGAAACATTTCGACACATTTCCTTACACCTGTTGTCCTGTTCACCTAGCAGCAAATAGGTACCTGGGAGTTAGTGGACTGGTGTGGGTCACATCCTGGGTGTTAGTGGACTGGTGTGGGTCACATCCTGGGTGTTAGTGGACTGGTGTGGGTCACATCCTGGGTGTTAGTGGACTGGTGTGGGTCACATCCTGGGTGTTAGTGGACTGGTGTGGGTCACATCCTGGGGGACAAGATAGAGGACCCCAATGGAAATAAGTTACAGTCCTCGATGATGCACTGACTTTCTTGGGTTATCCTGGCTGGCTAACCCTCCGGGGTTAAAAATCCGAAGGAAATCTTATCTTATAATACACTCTCTCCTCACTTAGTGATGTACTCGTTTACTGACGGCACAGACTTACAACCAGTATGCAAACCTAAGTAATGTGTATTAGAGCATATTACACCATACACCTGCAATATCTGCCACATTGCCCTCCTATCCACCCTGTCATACGCCTTTTCCAAATCCATAAATGCCACAAAAACCTCTTTAGCCTTATCTAAATACTGTTCACTTATATGTTTCACTGTAAACACCTGGTCCACACACACCCTACCTTTCCTAAAGCCTCCTTGTTCATCTGCTATCCTATTCTCCGTCTTACTTTTAATTCTTTCAATAATAACTCTACCATACACTTTACCAGGTATACTCAACAGACTTATCCCCATCTAATTTTTGCACTCTCTTTTGTCCCCCTTGCCTTTATACAAAGGAACTATGCACACTCTCTGCCAATCCCTAGGTACCTTACCCTCTCCCATACATTTATTAAATAATAGCACCAACCACTCCAAAACTATATCCCCACCTGCTTTTAACATTTCTATCTTTACCCAATTAATCCCAGCTGCCTTACCCCCTTTCATTTTACCTACTGCCTCACGAACTTCCCCACACTCACAACTGGCTCTTCCATGTATTTAAAAATATATGGTGGAACCTCGGTATGCGACCTTAATTCGTTCCAGATGGCTGTACGAGTGCCGCTCTGAGTATCAAACAAGTCGTTCCCAACCAATTTTCTACTTGTTTGGCTGTTATCACCAATCTTCGTAGGCCCCATGGTGACTTATTTATACAAATACATAATACAAAAAAAACACCAAAAAAGTGAAGAAACACAAAATAGTTTACAGCGAAGTTCTGGCAGGTTGCATTAGGTCGAGTGCTAAGCTTTGTTCGAGTAGGAAGCTGGTCGTAGACCGAGGTTCCACTGTACTAGAAATGTTATAAATTGTGTAAAGGCGACATTAAAAAATATCTAAAGATGGTTGACACAAGCCCACGTCATTATTATAATCAAGGGGGAATGCTAAACTTGTAGGATTAATTCATTGAACTGGAGCACAGATACAATTCTCTACATCAAAAGCCCCTCACCAACGTCGAGGAACCTTCCTTGAGGGGGCTACCAGTACAGTACGTTCCTCGCTTAACGACTAATTCGCTCGCCGACCTATTCTTCGGAACGTAATTCCGTCATTAAGTGAGGAGTGCCTGTACAGCATTTTAAGAAGTCACATTAAAGTTAATCTAATCACTCTGAGTGCAGACAATACACAATTCAAACTGAATCTGAAGGAAGAATGGAGAAAGTGAATATATTTAGAAAATGAATATATTTAGAAAGTGAATATATTTAGATATTTGGGAAGAAATGGGATGGCAGATGAGGTTAATCACAGAAAATACAAGGACAAAAAAATAGGTGAAGTACTGAAGTGTCCTTGGAAAGAAAAAAAAATTGACTCACGAAAGTGCAATAACACTACTGTAAACAAATCGAGGAACGGGTGGGTTTGTAGCACTTGCTGTGATACAACTTACAGGCCAGTGTATTAATAATTGAACCAGCTGGCTCCAATATCATTCATCCAACTAGGTATATTTCTATACACCACAGACAGGTTAGTATGATTTTTGTGGGTTATTATTAACACGAAGTGTTAAACCCACAAGAGTTTGTAACTCAAAAGATAAAAGGGATTGTAAGGAACATAGAGTAGAGTTAGCAGGAGGAGGTTACAAGTGGTATTAGCCTAAGTATTATCCTGAGTTTAAGAGTCTTACTACTCTCAGAGCCCAGCCATGGGCTGATCTGGTGCTAGCCTGGTCAACCAGGCTGTTGCTACTGGTGGCCAGCTGCCCCACATATCCATGACTGATCTGGCATCTGGTGAGGATACTTGTCCAAGAAGATTTCTACACTTGTTCCATGAGAGTCATTTATATTGCATGTTACATTTAGGATTCACGCCGCTGCTGCAACGTGATTACGGCAACATTTATGTATAGAATCAGAGTAACTGCTTAGCTTGAACTGCACTGTGATGATGGGCAGTACAATGTCTGCACTCTGAACAACGGGTGGGGAACAAATCACTCAACTGGTGGGGTATCAACCCCATGACAAGTAATCCTTAAAACTCACAGGCCAGTGTGTTAACTTGGCCACCTGGTCCAGTGGTTAAGACACAGGTCAGTATGTTAACTTGGCCAGCTGGTCAAGTGGTTAACATACAGGTCAGTGCATTAACAACTTGGCCATCTGGTCCAATGGTTAACACACAGGTCAGTGCATTAACAACTTGGCCACCTGGTCCAATGGTTAACAGACAGGTCAGTGCATTAACAACTTGGCCACCTGGTCCAATGGTTAGCACACAGGTCAGTGCATTAACAACTTGGCCACCTGGTCCAATGGTTAACAGACAGGGCAGTATATTAACAACTTGGCCACCTGATCCAATGGTTAACAGACAGGTCAGTGCATTAACAACTTGGCCACCTGGTCCAATGGTTAACAGACAGGTCAGTGCATTAACAACTTGGCCACCTGGTCCAATGGTTAACAGACAGGTCAGTACATTAACAACTTTGCCACCTGATCCACTCATTAACACACTAACCTGTGAGTTTTAGCAATCACCATGGGTTCAAATACCACCCATTCAATGATTTGTTTGCAATCATATTACTGTGATTTCATGAGTAATGGGCGAGGATGTTGAAGCTACGATCATTTCACCAGTGATGTTCCAACACTTCTGGGAATATTAGAGAACAAGTGATGGTAGTGTGTTTCCTTACACTTTAAGTACATTAACCCTTTCACTGTTGGTGCTGTAATATTACGGCTTGCAAGCTAGTGTTGCTGCTGTAATATTCCGCCAAAATTCTAGCGGCTTCCAGTCTTGCGGGAGAAAGTTGGTAGGCCTACATACGAGAGAATAGATCTGAGTTGTCAGCGTGCACAGTATAAAAAAAAATCCTGCAGCTCACAGTGCATAATGAGGAAAAAAAAAACTCTGGCCATGTTTTTGGTTTAAAACACCAACTTTGTGGTATACAGTGGACCCCCGCATAACGATTACCTCCGAATGCAACCAATTATGTAAGTGTATTTATGTAAGTGCGTTTGTACGTGTATGTTTGGGGTTCTGAAATGGACTAATCTACTTCACAATATTCCTTATGGGAACAAATTCGGTCAGTACTGGCACCTGAACATACTTCTGGAGTGAAAAAATATCATTAACCGGGGGTCCACTGTATTTTCATATTGTATTCATGGCTGTATTCTCATTTTCTTGGTCTCATTTGATAGAAGATATATTACAGAAATAGAGATGAATTTGGATGGTTTTCAGACTAAAAGTACCTTGAAATTGAGCTCAAAGTAGTGGAAATGTTCGATTTTTGTCGATGCTCAAGAGTAAACAAATCATACCACGCGTCCAATACACGTCAACTGGTGGGTCTAATATGCTTTCACAAATGCACTGATATCATTTATACCATTTTTACAATAATGCAGTAGTCTGCATAACAGTAAATCTTCTATTTTTTGTGCGAATAAAAATTCAAAATGGAATACAAACGTAATATAAGAGGGGCCTGGAGACGTGACTAATGAACAGAGAAAATGTTATTTTAGTGCTAGGAATGTCTGCATTGTTTATTCTGGACCCTATTTTGAAATTGGCTTTACCTGAATTGTGTATGAAATTGGACAAATTACCAATTTCTGATTACTTTATTGAAAAGTTGAAGTCAGTAAATGGGCAGTTTCTTGTACTCAATTGATAGAACAAAATGAGTTCTAGTGAAATAGCTATGAGTTTGGTCGACTGGAACAATGGAATTGGCCGAAAATAGAGTTCAAATTGGGCAAAATTGGCAATGTGTAAATATCGCCAAGACTGCTAACTTCATGAAAGTGTAATTCCTTAAGTTTTCCATCAAATTTTGTACTTTTGGTGTCATTACCATCGAGTAAAAATTCTCTATCATTTCATAAGAATTTTTTTTTTTTTTTTTTTGAAAATTCAATACTGAGAGCAAGTTTGTGAGCATGGGTCTCGACAGTGAAATAGTTAATGGAAATGATGTCCACTGAAGCTAAGAAACAAAAATGCATGGAAGGGCCACTAGTTGGCGACTTTTAAAAGTTGCATGTTTAGGATACACAATGTTCGATTATACAGAACTCTCAACAGGCTGTGATTGTGGATATGTGTGAGCAGTGGGCCACCAGCAGCACGCCTGGAGGACCTGGGTAGTAGCACTAGACAAGCCTGGCACCATGCAGAGCTCTAAGAATAGAAGAACTCTCAAAACTCATCAGAGGTAAGGTATACCAAACGTTGGTATTCAAGAGGTAAGGATACATCAAGGTATACTCACAAGTTGTCCCGCGTCTCTGGAATACACAGCAGTAAAATTGCCGGTTCTGGGGGGAAAGATATCCTGGCCAGTGTGACGAAGTTAAACATTCCGACAGGGACCACAAGTCCGTCATCTTCCTGGATGAATGCTGGCGGTGTGAAACTCTGCGCTGGTAACCCGGAGGAAACTTGCATGCAAACAACTAACTTATTATAACCTAGGTATGTACGGAAGCTCTCTTCGAAGCTCCTGTACACACTGGGTTATTATAATCGTGGGGAGCACTGAACCCACAGGATTATTACAGCTATACGCTTGGGGATTTTTATTAATGCATTAAAAAGAGAGCAGCCAAAATAGAACAGTTCGTATAAAGTAAATTTCTTAAATTATTCAATTTTTGGACGCAATCTTTTCAATGAAAATATTGCACTGTTATACTTATAGCTTCGTTTAAAAGTGCTTACGGTACATTTATACAGAATTTGCAGAGATATTAAAGACTACACCTGTTCCTATGTATACATTAAAACTTTATTGTAAATTTTTCAGTATTACAAGAGCTACAGAATTCTTTGAGTAAAAAACTTTAATTTAAATAATGATAACTTTCTAATGAAAATTTTGTATCACTACTGAATTTTAAAATTAACATGTTTTCTAGTTGTTTATTTGTGGCTTAATCAAATTGTTGGTTTTTGACACTTCTTGTGCCGTTTGTGCAGAAACAGAAGTTGTGCTTTGGTGCACAGACTGGAGTGAGGGTACAGTGCAGGTTTGGTGAGGTAACGATTAGTAAGGTTAAGTAAGGGTAAGAACATAAGAAGAAGGAAAACTTACAAACAGGCCTATGGCCTCATGCGAGTGGCAGGTCATTTCTCCCACCTGCTTAAGCTCATGACCGTCTGACCTCCTGACCTTGTGAGGTCTGGGACATGTCACTTAACCCTTTGACTGTCGCGGCCGTATATTTATACGTCTACGAAGGTACCGAATTTGGCGTATATATTTCAGTGGAACCTCAAAAATCGAACTGCTCCCTACTTAACCAATTAGGTAAGTGTATTTTGGAAGTGCTTGTATAAGTGTTTTTGGACCAGGCGTCTGAAATGGGAACTAAATCTCATTTACATTATTCCTGATGGATTAAATTCGTTCAGTAGTGGCCACTGAACAGCCTTCTAGACGAAGGAAAGTTCGATATTGAGGTTCCCACTTACTCAAAAAATTCTAGCAGCTTCAAATCAAGCAGGAGAAAGCTGGTGGTAGGCCCTCATGTGAGAGAATGGGTCTGTGTGGTCAGTGTGCACCATATAAATAAAAAGGTCCATCAGGAGCACGCTGTGCATAATGAGTAAATAAAAACACAATCTTTTTTTTTAATTAATATGTCAACTTTGTGATCTATTTCTGTTATGGTATTTATGGTTTGTATTCTCGTTTCTTGGTCTCATTTGATAGAATGAAAAACGTTTATAGAATTAGAGGAGATTTTGATTGTTTTTACTATAAAAAGAATCCTGGAAATGGTGCTCAAAGTAGGGGAAATGGTTTGATATTTGCGATGTTCAAAAGTAAACAAATGATGCCATTGCTCAATAAATGTCCAACTAGCCATTACTATATGTCAGTTCATGAATGAGTTGACTTTATTTATACAATTAAGACAACATTTGCAATAGTCTGCATAACAGTAAATCTTCTATTTTTTTGTTTGAAATAAAAAATCAAAATTGGATATGCATGTAGTATATCAGAGGGGGCCTGGGGGACTTGACTGATGAAACAAAGTAAATGGTATTTTTTAGAGCCAGGAATGTTCTGCATTGTTCATTCTGGACCTTATTTTGAACTTATCATATTTTTTAAATTTTCGTGAAATTGGCCAAATTGAATTTCTGACCACATTTTGGGTAGTTGAAATTGATAAATGGGCAAGCTTGTTGTAACTTGAATCGATAGAAAAAGTGGAGTTCTAAAGAAATAGCTATGGAGTTTGTTTTTCGACAGGGAACAATGGAATTAGCCGAAAATAGGGCTCAATGTGTGCAAAAATCACCGATTTGTAAATATTCGCCGAGGTCGCTTAACTTCGCGAGAGCGTAATTCTGTCAGTTTTCCATCAAATTTCGTTTTTTTTGTGTCCATTACAATCGGGGAGAAATAGATTCTCAATCATTATAAGAAAAAAACAATTTTTTTTTTAAATTTTGCGACCTCCAGGAGACGCTCAGGATTTGGGGGTTGCGACAGGTCAAGGGGTTTAAGGGATGGAGCATAGCATTGACCTAGTAGCACAAGCTAGTTAGGTCCAATCCTTCAACCCATTCATATATTTATCCAACCTATTTGAAAACTACACAACGTCTTAGCTTCTATGACAGTACTGGGGAAGTTTGTTGAACTATCAAACTCTATTACAATCCAGTGGCTTTCCTATATTCCTTCCTGAAATCTGAATTTTTCTAATTTCAATACATTGCTGCTGAAGTCCTGTCGATATTAGATATTTTTAGCACGCTATTTACATCCCTTTATTAATTCCAGCTTTTCATTTATACACTCTAATCACTCCCACCTAATTCTTCACCGTTCTAGAGTGTAGATTCAGGGCCCTTAGTCTTATCATCATAGGGTAGATTTCTGATACATGGGATCAACTTTGTCATCTCCTCTGTATGTTTTCCAGAGGCATTTTTATCCGTCCTGTAATACTGTGACCAGAATGAAGCAGCATAAGTCTAAATGGGGCTAACAAGGATAAATAGAGTTGAAGATCACCTGAGAATTTTTATTAATTATTTATTGCTTCTTGATATGAAGCAAGGATTCTGTTAGCTTTATTGTGAATACTTAGGCACTTTGTCCTGGTTTCAGATTTGCAAACCAGAACCCTAAATCCTTTTTGCAATCTGTAATACTATATTACTTTTAGTTTTATAGTGGCATGGTTTTGGTTATTTGCTATGGTCCAAATTTAGACTTTGCATTTGTCTATATTAAACTGCTATGCCACTTCTCCGACAATTGCATCAGTCTCTTCAATTCATCCTGGAGTGCTCTAATGGTCCTCATTAGAATGAAGTGGAGGGCCGATTTGGTGTGTCATCAGCAAATTTGCATATGTCACTATTTTTCCCTCATCTATGTCGTTTAGGTCCGATTGTAAACAAGGGCCCAACACTGTCCCTGTGGAACACCGCTTGTGACCATACCCCCATTCTGATGTCTCCCCATTTATGCAAACTATCTGCTGCCTATTGGTCTCCCCATTGCCTCTACTAGGAAAAATTTCTCCTATTTGTGGCCTTATAGTTACTCATAGTCTTGATGTGGACCTCTATCAAATGCATTATGTAGTCCATAATACAAATTACCAATTTATTACCATGATCTAACCTCGTAAATACTTAGTGTGAAAGTTAGGAAATTCGTTTTAAGACAGGGAAACGTCACTTTGTAAACTCTTGCGGAGATTCATTAATCAATTTATGCCTTTCAAGATGTACGAATGGCTTCGGCACTTATTGATTCCATAAATTTACCCAACTATGGAAGTAAGCTTATTGGTCTATAGTTCGAAGCTAAGGGCCTGTCCTGTCACCTGCTTGTAAATAGGTATGTATTACATTTTGCCATTTTCCATTTGTCTGGCACTATGCCAGTTTGTATTGATAAATTGTAAAAGATTAGCCAAAAAGGTCTGCTAAGCCTTTTTACATTCCTTTAAAACACCTTGCAAATTGTTCATCAGGCCTGTGGGATTTGTTAAGTTTTTAATTTCTCTATTAGGTTAGAGTTAGGTTACGTATGGTTTATTAGAAAAATAGGACAAAGTGTTCCATACACGGGTCTTTGTCAATATGAGGAAACATTGCTGGAGCTTCTAGTCATCTGATCGAGGCCTGCCTCTGGCTTACCTGTCTCCCTTTAAAAATTATGGTCATGATTATAACAAGTGGAATACTAGCAGATTCAAGATTGGACCTCTTCCACCTCTAGGTTGAACACTGCACTTTCTTCAGTGATACTCAGGTGTTGGCATATGTCAAAGACAGCAGTATGGACAACTATCTTAGAAGGAAAACTCACGAAATCGTTTACGACACTATTCCTGCTGATTTTTTAGGAATACTTGCCTAGGGGAGGTTCAAACTCTACCTGGTTCATTATTTGTTTTCAGAACAAATACTACAAATACCGACCTCTTTCAATGGATTATTAAACCCTGGGAGTAACCCAGGAAGTTAATAAGCCAGGATAATTATCCTGATATATGCATCGCCTCAAATCAAAATCATACACCATCATCGAAACCTCGCCGAAACCACAGTGCAAAGTTCCGCCCAGAGGTGGATGACACCCACTATGCAACTGTCAGGGCCCCATCGCTTGCAACTGCATCAAGCCATCATTGCCACTGCACAGCCATCAACTTGCAACTGCACCAGCCATCGCTTTGAAACTGCCAGCCTTCCTTGACAACTGCAAAGCCATACTTGCAACTGCACAGCCATCACTTGCAACTGGTTCACTCGACCCAATCTTTGGGACCTTTCTGTGAATATGTTGCAATGATCACCAGAGTTTGGCATCGAACTTTCATCGCAGACTTGTAACCTATTTAATACAGGAACAGCGTAATAGTATTTGTATTCTAATTTACAATGGATAACAATAACTGTTTATCTACTATTTGTAATTAAAATAGTCAATAACAACTATTTGTACCAACTTGAAAATAGTCAATCATAACCATTGGTAATCTACTTAAAATAGTCAATTAACATTAGTATTTGTAATTAACTTTAATACATCACTTATTATAAATCCAAAAAAGGCAATATATCACTAATTTTTTATACTTACAACTTCGTAGTTACTTTTCAAGATTACTGTGGAAATATTAAACGGAAATATTAACAACGGTAATTTTCCTGATACCAAAGACAAGTTTTTCTCTTCACATAAACAAAACAAAACAAAAAAAAATCCCCCTCAAAAGGTAATGTGGTTTTAATATAGTCATAAGTGTGGTGTAAAAATGAAGGCGTCTCCTGGGTTGTAAACTGAGGCAGTCTCTGGGTGTAAACGGAGCAGTCTCCTGGGTTGTAACTGAGGGGCCCCCCAAAGTCTCCTGGGTGTAAACTGAGGCAGGTTCCTGGGTTGATAAACTGAGGCAGTTTCTCTGGTGTAAACTGAGGCAGTCTCCTGGGTGTTAACTGAGGCAGTCTCCTGGTGTAAACTGAGGCCAGTTCCTGGTTGTATAACTGAGGCAGTCTCTGGGTGTAAAACTGTGGCAGTCTCTGTCCCCCCCCCCCCCCCCCCCTCGGTGTAAACTGATGCATTCTCCTGGGTGTAAAACTGAGGCTGTTCCTGGGTGTAAACTGAGGCAGTCTCCCTGGGTGTAAACTGAGGCAGTCTCTGGGTTGGAAACTGAGGCAGTCTCCTGGGTGTAAAATGAGTGCCGTCCTGGGGTGTAAACTGAGGCAGTCTCCTGGGTGTAAACTGAGGCAGTCTCCTGGGTGTAAACTGAGGCAGTTCTCCTGGGTGTAAATGAGGCAGTCTCCTGGGTTGTAAATGATGGGCACTTCTCATGGTGTGTAAACTGAGGCAGTCTCCTGGGTGTAAACTGAGGCAGTCTCCTGGGTGTTAAACTGAGGCAGTCTCCTGGGTGTAAACTGAGCAGTCTCCTGGGTTCGTAAAACTGAGGCAGTCTCCTGGGTGTTAAATGAGTCAGTCTCCTGGGTGTAAAACTGACGGCAGTTCCTGGTTGTAAACTGAGGCAGTCTTCCTGGGGTGTAAACTGAGGCAGTTCCTGGGTGTAAACTGAGCTGTTCCTGGGTGTAAAAACTGAGGCAGTCTCCTGGGTGTAACTGAGGCAGTCTCCCCTGGGTGGTAAATGAGGCAGTCTCATGGGTGTTATACTGAGGCGTCTCCTGGGGTGTAAACTGAGGCAGTCTCCTGGGATGTAAACTGAGGGCAGTCTCCTGGGTGTAAAACTGAGGCGTCTCCTGGTGTAAAATGAGGCAGTCTCTGGGTTGTTGTAAACTGAGGCAGTCTCCTGGGTGTATC
>NC_069480.1:9784446-9859446 GCF_026875155.1 Cherax quadricarinatus
ATTTTTTCATAAAAAAATACCCAGACGATGCACAGTGTTGTATTCATCACCTGCTGTGTTGTACTCAACATCAAGACCCCAACTGAATGAAGGATGATGAGTATTCTTAATTATTCATCAACTTATAGGTACCAACACAGTGACTGAATGATGAGTTTTTTCCTCTTTTATCAGGTGGTTGAGGTAAGATAACTGTTAGACTCACAAGCAAGAAGACAGAAGATAAGCTGATCATCACTCCAGGGAATCTCATTCTCCAAAACGGTGGTCGTGGCTCTAGCGTCTTGGTGACAATGTTGACGGTTTTCTTTTTGATGTGGGAGAGCCGGGCAAGATACTGGGGTCGGGGATGCTCCTCTTGAATGTCGAAGCCGGTGAGGTCCCAACGATGTGTTATCTCGGCAGAGTAGCGCTTCCACATCTCCAGAAACAATGCGGCTGAAAAAAAATCTATACTGCAACATTACTGTTGAAATAACCAGATTTTTTTTACCATGCTGAAATGATCTTTGTGCTTAATTATCGTATTTTTTAAATCACGCCAGCCATCTCCCACTAAGGCAGGGCGACCCAAAAAAAATAAACACTTTCATCATCACTCACTTCATCACTGTCTTGCCAGAAGGGTGCTGACAATACAGTTCAGTTGCCCCTCCAAACTGCAATATCACCGCTTATCCTTCAGAGTGTAGGAACTGTACTTCTCACCTCCAGGACTCAAGTCCAGCTAATCTAGTTCCCTGAATCCCTTCATAAATGCTGCTTTGCTTACATTCCAACAGCACTTAGTCATAAAACTACTTGCCTCCACTTCCATCTAGCACACTCACACAAGCCTGTTGGATGTCCAAGCCATTTGCATACAAAACCTCCTTAACCAACTTTTCCTAGGATAACCCTTACCCATCCTTCCCTCCACTACATATTTATACACTCTCCAAATCATCCTATTTCACCTTCCCAATCTAAATGTCCAAACCATCTCCATAACCCCTCCTCAGCCTTCTGGATAATACTTTTACTAACCCCCACACCTCCTCCTAATCTCTAAACTGCAAATTCTCTGCATAATATTGACACATTGAACATGCACCTTGCTCTTTCCTGTGTTCACTTTTAACCCTTTGAGGGTCGACAGGCCCTCTGAGACTTGTTCTCAGGGTCGGCCAAATTTAACCCTTTGAGGGTTTCGGCAGTACTAGTACAGCTTACGACACAGGGTTTTTGACGTACTAGTATGCCTAAATTCTAGCTCCCTCAAATCTAGCAAGAGAAAGCTGGTAGGCCTACATATGAAAGAATGGGTCTATGTGGTCAGTGTGCACAGTATAAAAAAAATCTTGCAGCACACAGTGCATAATGAGAAAAAAAAAAAAAACCTTAACGTTTTTTTTTGGAATAAAACAGCGACTTTGCATTGTATTTCATATGAGTATTTAATTGTGGTACTTAGTTTTCTTGGACTCATTTTATAGAATGGAAGACTATTACAGAAACTGAGATGATTTTTGATGGTTTTTACAATGAAAAAGCTACCTTGAAATTGAGCTCAATGTAGCGAAATGTTCGATTTTTTACCAAAGTTCAAAAGTATAAAAATCAGGCAAGCAGTCCAATAGCGCTTCAACTGGCGAGACTAATATTTCTTTCGCACGTGCGCCATATATTATTTATATCATTTTTTACACTAATGCAGTAGGTCTGCATAACAGTAAATCGTCTATTTTTGGTTGAGGAATAAAAATTCAAAAGTGGGAAAGCATAAAGAATAAGTAAGAGAGGCCTTGAGACGTGACTAATGAACAGAGGAAAATGTTCATTTTAGTGCAGGAATGTCTTGTTTATTCTGGACCCTATTCAGGAAATTGGCATCTTCTTTGAAATTTGTGTGAAATGGCAAATTTGCTAAATTCTGGACTACTTACTGCGATAGTTGAATATTGGTTAAATGGGTGTTTCTTGCACTCATTCAATAGAAAAATGGAGTTCTGCGAATATAATGTTTTTTATCGACTAGTACAGTGGATCTGGCTCGAAAATGGGGTTCAAAAGGGGCAAAATCACAGATGCGGTAAACATCGCCGAGACGCTAACTTCGGCGAGAGCATATACCGTAAGTTTTTCCATCAAATTTTCATACTTTGGTGTCATTATGATTGGGAAAAGATTCTTCTAATCTTTTCATAAGAAAAAATATTTTTTTTTTTTTAATTTTGGCCAACCCTGAGAACGAGTCTCGGAGAGGGCCTGTCGACCCTCAAAGGGTTAAAAAAAAAAATCGTTTTTTTTTTTTTCTTCATTATGTTACTGTGTGTTGCAGGGTTGTTTTTTTATATGCACACATGACCACATAGAACACGTTCTTTCTACGTATGCCTCCAGTTTCTCTCACTAGATTGAGGGCGCTAGAATTTAGGCTATAGCATGTCAAAAAACCTGGGTCGTATAACCATATGTCGGACCGAAACCCTCAAAGGTTAATTTCCTTCTTTTACATTCATCTTCATGTATCTTAATTATCTTACAATGTGCAGTTACACAACTTCACCTATACTATTGTTTATTTTTAGTTTGTTTAATCTTAAGTCTGCATAAAATGATTAGCACAACTATGTTCATTACAACTATGTTCATTGTAGGTAGTAGGTTGGTTGACTGCAATCCCAGGGACCGGTACTACCGTCCTGCCAAGTGTGATGCTGTAAATCGAAGCTGTGAGTTGTTTTACATGATGGTAGGATTGCTGATGTCTTTTGTCTGTCTCATAAATATGCAAGATTACAGGCATGTCTTGCTACTTCTACTTACACTTAGGTCACACTACAATACATGTACACATTTATTTATTACACACTCTTCTGTGTTATCTTTGATTTTATCTAAGAGTTCTTGGTCTTATAATTTCCCTTTATATCATGGGGAAGTGGAATAAGATCTTTACTCCGTAAGCCATGAGTGTTGTAAAAGTCAACTAAAAAATGCGGTAGGGAAACAATGGGTAGTAACCCCTTTTCTGTAAAGATACTAAAAGAATAAGAAAAAGAAAATTGTCAAAGTGGGAGTCTGAATGTGCGTGGATGTTGTGAGATGATAAGAAAGAGATGATTGTGGAATGTTATGATGAAGAAGGAAGCTGGATGTCCTGGCTTTAAGTGAAACAAAGCTGAAGGGGGTGGGAGAGTTTCAGTTGGAGAGAGGAATAAATGGGATTAGGTTCATGGGGGTTTCAAATAGTGTTAGAGACTAAAGAAGGAAAGTTGCAATAATGTTGAAGGATAGCTATGGCAGGAAAGAGGGACTATAAATGTTATTAATTCAAGTATTATGTGGAGTAAAATAAAGATTGGATGTGGAAAAGTGGGTTATATAAGCGTGTATGACACCTGGGAGAAGAGAGAAGTGTAGGGAGAGAGTGAGATTTTGGGGAAATGTTGAGTGAATGCGTGGTGAGTTTTGAATCAAGTGTGAGCGTTAATGGTGGTTGGGGATTTTAATGCTAAGTGGGTAAAAATGTTATGGAGGGAGTAGTAGGTTAAATTGGGGTGCCAGGGGTAATTGTAAAGGGGGAGCTTTAATTGAGCATGTGTCGTAGAAAGAAATTGGTAATAAGTAATAATATTTTATGAAAAAGAGGATAATTAAATATACAAGGTATGATGTATCACGGAATGAAAGTTAGTTTATTAGATTAGTATTGGTGGATAAAAGGTTGTTGGGTAGTAGGCTCCAGGATGTACATGTTTATAGAGGGGGCAATGATATATCGGATCATTATTTAGTTTTTGTAAGCTACAGTTAGGTAAGTGGGTAGATGGGAAAAGAGGAAGGTGGCAACAACAAGTCAAGAGGGAAGTGAAAGTGTATAAAACTAAGGGAAGGAGGAAGTTCGGGTTCTGAGATATAAAGCGACTATGGCAGGAAAGGTGGGCTAGTGCACAAGATGAGTAGTGGGGGGTTGAGTGGGTTGGAATAGTTTAAAATGCAGTATTAGAATGTGGGGCATAAGTTTGATGGTTATAGGAGGGTGGGGGGCAGGAGGAAAGTCGGAGTGATTGGTGGAATGATGAAGTAAAGGTGTTGATAAAAGAGGAAAAAGGTTAGCTTATGAGAGGTTTTTACAAAGCAGAAGTGTTATAGAAGAGCAGAGATATGTGGAGAGTAAAAGAAAGGTAAGAGAGTGGTGAGAGGAGGGCAAAAGGAGAGCAGATGATAGAGTGGGAGAGGCACTGTTCAAGAAATTTTAAATGAAAATAAGAAAAATTTTGGAGTGAGTTTAAACAAGTAAGCAAAGGCCTAGGGAAAAATTTGGATTTGTCAGTTAAAAACAGAGTAGGGGAGTTTGTAGTGGGGAGATGGAGGTATTGGGTAGATGGCGAGAATATTTTGAGGTAACTTTTAAATGTAAGGAAGAACTGAGGCAGTAATTTCATGCACTGGTCTGGGAGGTATACATTCTTTTAGGAGTGCCAGTGAAGAAGAAAGAGCAGAATGTAAAGTGTGGGGAGGTACGGGATGGCATTTCGTAAAATGAAAGGGGGTTAAAGCAGCTGGAACTGATGGATCATGACAGAAAGGTTAAAAGCAGGGGGGGATATAGTGTTGGAGTTGGTTGGTACTTTTGTTGAATAAAATGTATGAAAGAGGGGAAGGTACTAGGGATTGGCAAGAGATGTATTAGTCCCTTTATATAAAGGGAAAGGGACAAAAGAGACTGTAAAATTTAGAGAGAATAAGCTTTACTGAGTATACAGGACAAATGTACGTACTAGTTATAATTGAAAAAAATGAGA
The DNA here is from genome assembly GCF_026875155.1 of Cherax quadricarinatus. Taxonomy (NCBI): domain Eukaryota; kingdom Metazoa; phylum Arthropoda; class Malacostraca; order Decapoda; family Parastacidae; genus Cherax; species Cherax quadricarinatus. Next base: position 9,789,237 of record NC_069480.1, read on the forward strand.
ATTTGAGGTAAGACAGGAATGTAGGATTGCGGTGACGCAAGGAGGTTTTAGAGTGGGTAGGGGATGTGTAGATCAGGTGTTTACAATTTGATGGGGGCCCCCCCTTTATGTGAACAGTATTTAGATTAAAGATAGGAAGATTTTATTGCATTTATGGATTAGAAAGGATATGATAGAGAGGATAGAGGGCATTGTGAAGATGTATGCAAGTATATGGAATAGGAGGTAAGTTATTAAATGCTGTATAGAAGTTTTTATGAGGATGTGAGCTCAGGGTAGGGTGTTGTAGAAGGAGAGGAGGCTACTTCCCGGTTAAAAGTAGGGCTTAGACAGGGATGTGTAATGTCACCATGGTTGTTTAATAAATTTATAGATGAGGGTTGTTAAAGGAAGTAAATGCTAGGGTGTTTGGGAGAGGGGTGGGATTATATTATGGAATCAAATCAAAATGGGAATTGACCAGTTACTTGTGCTGAGATACTGTGCTTATGGAGATTTAAACGAAAAATTGCAAGGTTAGAGGATGGAGTTTGGGAATGTGTGTAAAGGTAAAGTTGAAAGTGAACATAGAAAAGAGTAAGGTGTTGAGGGTGTCAAATGATTTAGATAATGAAAATAGGATATCAAATTGGGGAGGAGGAGTATGGAAGGGAAGTGAATGTTTTCAGATACTTGGGAGTTGACGTGTCGGGCGGATGGATTTATGAAGGATGAGGTCTAATCATAGAATTGATGAGGGAGGGAAAAAAAAAGGTGAGTGGTGCGTTGAGGTATTTGTGGAGTCATAAAACGTTCTCTATGGAGGCCAAAAGAAGGGTATGATATAAAGTTATTAGTCCAACACTCTTATATGGGTGTGAAGCTTGGGTGTAAATGCAGCAGCGAGAAGGGGACGGTTGGCCGGCAGCGGAGATGTCCTGTTTAAGGGCAATGTGTGGTTTGTAAATATTATGCAGAAAAAATTCGGAGTGTGGAAATTAGGAGAAGGTGTGGAGTTAATAAAAGAATTTAGTCAGAGGGCAGAAGAGGGGTTTGTGTTGAGGTGGTTTGGTCATTTAGAGAGAATGGATCACAGTTTCTTAGAATGCCATGAAAGCATATAAATCTATTGGGGAAGGTAGGCGGGGTAGGGGTCGTCTCGAAAGGGTTGGAGAGAGGGGGGGTAAAAAGGCGGTTTTGTGGGTAAGGGCTTGGGACTTCCAGCAAGCTGTGCGTGAGCGTGTTAGATAGGAGTGAATGGCAGACGAATGGTACTTGGGACCTGACGCTCTGTTGGAGTGTGAGCAGGGTAATATTAGTGAATGGGAGGATTCAGGGAAACCGGTTATTTTCATATAGTCGGACTTGAGTCCTGGAAATGGAAGTTACAATGCCTGCACTTTAAGGAGGGGTTGGGATATTGGCAGTTTGGATGGATATGTTGTGTATCTTTATATGTTTATGCTTCTAGACTGTTGTATTCTGAGCACCTCTGCAAAAACAGTGATAATGTGCGAGTGTGGTGAAAGTGTTGGAAGAGATGAAAGTATTTTCTTTTTGGGATTTTCTTTCTTTTTTGGGTCACCTCCCTCGGTGGGAGACGGCCGACTTGTTGAAAAAAAAAAAAAAAAAAAAAAATGTTCATTACCACAAATATTGAAATCATGCTATCTCTTATACTATACGGTGGTACCTGGGGATACGAACAGCTCAAAACTCAAACAATAATGTAAGTGTATTTAATAAGTAGAATTTTCCTCCGTAAGCCATGCATGTCGTAAGAGGCGACTAAAATGCCGGGGGCAAGGGGCTAGAGTAACCCCTTCTCCTGCATATATTCCTACATGTGAAAGGAGAAACTTTCGTTTTTTCCTTTTGGCCACCCCCCCTTGGTGGGATACGACTGGTTTGTTGAAAAAAAAAAATTATGTAAGTGCTTTCGTAAGTGCATTTTTGGGGGTTTGAAACAGATTAATTTAATTTACATTATTCCTTATGGGAACAAATTCGTTTGGAATCGGCACTAAAAACAGCCTTCTGGAACAAATTTAAAAATTCGTATTCCGGGGTACAGTACCCTGTAAAATGTCATCATCTTGGAAATAAATCTATTTCTTTATTTCTCAAGAAAATAATATACGTATTTATAGTCATAGTACAAAAAAATCCCAATGTTTCATTTGGTTTCCTAAAAATTCAAACTCATTAGAAAAAATTTTGTAATGTATATCAGCGGTTCCAACCTGTGGTCTGGGAACCCCTGGGGGTCCACAATGGTAGTCAAAAAAGGTAGTACTGGGGGTCAAAAAAGGTAGTACTGGGGGTCAAAAAAGGTAGTACGGGGGTTTCAAAAAAGGTAGTACGGGGGGTAAAAAAAGGTAGTAACTGGGGGTGCACAAAGATAATAAAGGTCCACAAAGATAATAAAGGTCCACAAAGATAATAATAAAGGTCCACAAAGATAATGAAGGTCCACAAAGATAATAATGAAGGTCCACAAAGATAATAATGAAGGTCCACAAAGACAATGAAGGTCCACAAAGATAATAATGAAGGTCCACAAAGATAATAATGAAGGTCCACAAAGATAATAATGAAGGTCCACAAAGACAATGAAGGTCCACAAAGATAATAATAAAGGTCCACAAAGATAATAATAAAGGTCCACAAAGATAATAATAAAGGTCCACAAAGATAATAATGAAGGTCCACAAAGATAATAATGAAGGTCCACAAAGATAATAATGAAGGTCCACAAAGATAATAATGAAGGTCCACAAAGATAATAATGAAGGTCCACAAAGATAATACTGGGGTCCCTCAAAATTACAAGAAGCTGCAGTGTAAAATGTATAATTACCCACAATAAGGCCGATAAAACTAAATCTTCTCCATGGGGAAGTGGAACAGAATTCTTCCTCCGTAACCCATGCGTGTTGTAAAGAAGGGGACTAAAATGGCCGGGACAAGGGCCCAGTAACCCCTTCTCCTGTATAAATTATTAAATTTAAAAAGAGAAACTTTCGTTTTTCTTTTTGGGCCACCCTGCCTTGGTGGGATACGGCCGGTTTGTTCAAAAAAAAAAAAAAAAAAAAAACTTCAAATTTTGAGAGCAGTTTCAAAATCAGAGTAGCCAGAACTTGCCTCCAAAGCACTGACATATTTAATGCCATTCCTCACTGCATATTTTATGCGAGCGAGCTTTCTCCCAGCTCTTTTATTAAAATCAAAAAAACAGAAAACAGGGTGGATTTAGAGCTTGATCTACGCTTAAAACTGCATGCCACCAAGCCTGAAATTCGGAACAAATGTCAACAAAACAGTTTCAACCACCTAATTTATATACAGTAAGCCCTCGACTTACAAACATGTTGAGAATCTTAGTATTGTGTATGCCATTGTGTACAATATCTTATTATACATTATTATACACAATGCAGGAGGTCCCCAATGTGTTTTAAGCGAGGATTTACTGTGATGGGATACCGGTTACATACCTGTGATATACCTGTCTATATGAATTTAAAAAAAACTGAATAAAAGAAGCATTCAATTTAAAATCCAGATTTTGTGCTTTTAAAACCGGAAAACAAAAATTTTGGGAATTAGTAAAAAATCTGGAAAAGAATTTCCCAATTTAAAACAATTCCCCACCAAGACTGGATGACCCAAAAAAAAAACACTTTCACCATCATTCACTTCCATTGCTGTCTTGCTAGAAGTGTGTAGATACTACAGTTCAGAATGTAATATCCCCAGGTTGTAATTTGAGTAAACTTACTGTCTACTACAAATAAAAACAAATGTACAACTTAAACTATGATCAATTTCTTTAACACAGTTTCGGCAATCGTAAATTTTGCCAGTCATAGGGGTATTTTCGTATAAACATGGACTCGCTTTTCATAGGTTGACTCGCGAATAGTAGTTTCGTCTGGGATGGTACGCACGGTGTGAGCCGGGAGGCCTCCCTACCCAGCCAGATTGCATTGTTTTACCAGTGAGTGAAGGTCCCCTCAAATGCTCCTACGAAATATTTCATAATATTCCACTCATTTTAGTGCTTGCAAGTACTAAGTAAGCTACCAATGGCTCCAAAGAAAGCTCCTAGTGCCAAGCCTGTGGTAAAAGAAGGTGAGAAAATATGTCAGTGACAAAATCTTGGGCCCTTTTAGGGAAGTGTTAAAGAGATGCCAGAAACAGAGCTCTCTCCACAGTTACTTTGTGGGGACAGGACTCCAGTGACTCTCAAGGTGGTCCTAGTGGCATAAGAAACAAGAAAGAGAAGCAACCCAGAGAAGCAATTTGTACCTGAGGTGTTGTGGAAGGGGATTCCCCCCTTTCCAAACTATAAACAATCCACTCTCTCTCCTCCTCCAGTCTCCCATACACTAAGAAAATCTCCCAAAAAAGGTAAGTGTTTTTGCTGTTAATGTTTCATTCATCATTTACCATTGTATGTTTATGTACTACATTATATTTCATGTAAAAAATTTTTTTGTTTTAATACTTCTGGTTGTCAGGAACGGATTAATTGTTTTTTACATTATTTCTTATGGGAAAATTGATTCGCAAATCGTTTAAATTTTGTTTTATAGTTAGCTCCTCCAGGAACGGATTAATTACGAAAAACGAGGGACCACTGTATTAAGTAGTCTGTAAGCCATTAAATTTAGTCTTCCCATAATGCCGTGGCATGATAGTGGCACTCTTCGCACTGTAACTCATTATTGTAATTACATTATCTCAATGTGATCTTGCAAGGAAATAAACATTTACTTTTGTAAATGTAAAAAGAGAGCAAATGAAGGAGTGGGTGAGATGTTAACAAATTTTGTAGAAAATAAGAAAAAGTTTTCTAGGTAGTAGGTTGGAAGACAGCAACCGCCCAGGGAGGTACTACCGTCCTGCCAAGTGAGTGTAAAACGAAAGCCTGTAATTGTTTTACGTGATGGTAGGATTGTCTTTTTTTCTGTCTCATAAACATGCAAGATTTCAGGTACGTCTTGCTACTTCTACTTACACTTAGGTCACACTACACATACATGTACGAGCATATATATACACACCCCTCTGGGTTTTCTATTTTCTTTCTAGTTCTTGTTCTTGTTTATTTCCTCTTATCTCCATGGGGAAGTGGAACAGAACTCTTCCTCCATAAGCCATGCATGTTGTAAGAGGAGACTAAAATGCCGGGAGCAAGGGGCTAGTAACCCCTTCTCCCGTATAAATTACTAAATTTAAAAGAGAAACTTTCGTTTTTCTCTTTGGGCCACCCTGCCTTGGTGGGATATGGCCGGTGTGTTGAAAGAAAGTATGACAGGGTGGATAGGTGGGCAATGTGGCAGATGTTGCAGGTGTATGGTATAGGAGGTAAGTTACTGACAGCAGTGAAGTTTTTTTTTGAGGATAGTGAGGCTCAAGTTAGAGTATGTAGGAAAGAGGGAGATTATTTCCCAGTAAAAGTAGGCCTTAGACAAGCATGTGTGATGTCACCGTGGTTGTTCAATATATTTATAGATGGGGTGGTAAGAGAAGTAAATGTGAGGGTCTTGGCAAGAGGATTGGAGTTAAAAGATAAAGAATCACACACAAAGTGGGAGTTGTCACAGTTGCTAGTATGGAGGAGGTGAATATATTCAGATATTTGGGAGTGGACGTGTCAGCGGATGGGTCTATGAAAGATGAGGTAAATCATAGAATTGATGAGGGGAAAAGGGTGAGCAGTGCACTTAGGAGTCTGTGGAGACAAAGAACTTTGTCCTTGGAAGCAAAGAGGGGAATGTATGAGAGTACAGTTTTACCAACGCTCTTATATGGGTGTGAAGCATGGGTGATGAATGTTGCAGCGAGGAGAAGGCTGGAGGCAGTGGAGATGTCATGTCTGAGGGCAATGTGTGGTGTGAATATAATGCAGAGAATTCGTAGTTTGCAAGTTAGGAGGAGGTGCGGGATTGCCAAAACTGTTGTCCAGAGGGCTAAGGAAGGGTTCGGACATGTAGAGAGAATGGAACGAAACAGAATTACTTCAAGAGTATATCAATCTGTAGTGGAGGGAAGGCAGGGTAGGGGTCGGCCTAGGAAAGGTTGGAGAGATGGGGTAAAGGAGGTTTTGTGTGCAAGGGGCTTGGACTTCCAGCAAGCATGTGTGAGCGTATTTCATAAGAGTGAATGGAGACAAATGATTTTTAATACTTGACGTGCTGTTGGAGTGTGAGCAAAGTAACATTTATGAAGGCATTCAGGGAAACTGGCAGGCCGGACTTGAGTCCTGGAGATGGGAAGTACAGTGCCTGCACTCTGAAGGAGGGTTGTTAATGTTGCAATTTTATAACTGTAGTGTAAAGCACGCCTCTGGCAAGACAGTGATGGAGTGAATGATGGTGAAAGTTGTTCTTTTTCGGGCCACCCTACCTTGGTGGGAATCGGCCAGTGTGTTAATAAAAAAAAATTGTACAAGTCCCTCTGAAGTCAGAGTGCCGGCACTGTACTCTCCACCTCCAGGACTCAAGGCCAGCTAACCAGACAAAGTTACAAATAAAGGAGATATACAAGTCCCTTTGTATCTAACTCGGGTAATTTATTAACTGAAACTTAATACACAAAGAATAAAAAGTAACTATACCATAGCTGGAAAAATACACCAAAAACCCACAATTAGGAGAGGAACTTAGTGATGTTTCAGCCCATCCTGAACCACCGTTAAGTTGAGGAGGAATTTACTATCAACAAGTTACCTCCATGGAAAAATAAATGCAAATGTTGAATAGTGCGATCCTTTATTGACAGCATTTTGCCCACACAGTGGTCTTTATCAAGTCACAAACAGATCTGTTTGTTACTTGATAAAGCCCATTATGTGGGTGAAACGTAGTCAATAAAGGATCGCATTATATTGCATCTGTGTTAATTTTTCCATCATGTTGCCATTTTGTACCATTTATCTCCAAATTTACCGCCATCAGGAAAGGGGGTCCTGGGTTTACTTCTAGGTAGCAAAGGAAGGAGTGTCTTACCCATGGCCATATATTGTATGTGACTAATACGAATGAAGAATTTGGCCAAACTGAGCAGTGGAAATGGCTTAAAATAGGACTCGAAGGTGGGCAAAACCGTTAATGCATAAACTGCGCCCACGCCACTAAATTTGCGTACGCGTAACAATAAGTTTCCATCAAATTTCATATTTCTGGTAACATTTCCTTGAAAAAAAAAAAAAAGATTCTCTACCATTTCAGAAGAAAAAAATAATTTAAACTGAAAACACTGTGAGCACTTTCAATAATGGGGTATCTGATAGTGAAGGGGCTAAAACAAACCCTGTGATACACTTACCCCAGAGTGACATAAAGGCTGTGAAGAAGATGGTAGAAGGATTGTCCACCAGGTACGTAAATCTAGCGTGGAAACAAGTCTCCTTGAGGTTCCAGTAGTCACAGAAGTGGTCACACAGCGGACATATGGTGATGTTCAGGTAATTGTTGCAGATGTCATTACTGAAAGTTACAAAAATTACTTCTCTGCATCATGTACTCAACATAATAATAATAATAATAATAATAATAATAATAATAATAATAATAATAATTTCAACGAACTGGTTGTATCCCACCAAGTCAGGGTGACCTAAAAAGAAAAACAAAAGCTTTTCTTTTTAAATTTAGTAATGTATATAGGAGAAGGTGTTACCAGGTAACACTATTCTCCAACGGAGAATAGTCACAATAACAACAATAATAATAATAATAATACTAATAATAATATATAGGTAGTAGGTTGGTAGACAGCAACCGCCCAGGGAGGTACTACCGTCCTGCCAAATGAGTGTAAAATGAAAGCCTGTAATTGTTTTACAAGATGGTAGGATTGCTGGTGTCCTTTTTTCTGTCTCATAAACATGCAAGGTTTCAGGTACGTCTTGCTACTTCTACTTACACTTAGGTCACACTACACATACATGTACGAGCATATAAATACACACACCTCTGGGTTTTCTTCTATTTTCCTTCTAGTTCTTGTTTATTTCCTCTTACCTCCATGGGGAAGTGGAACAGAATTCTTCCTCCGTAAGCCATGTGTGTTGTAAGAGGCGACTAAAATGCCAGGAGCAAGGGGCTAGTAACCCCTTCTCCTGTATATATTACTAAATGTAAAAGGAGAAACTTTCGTTTTTCCTTTTGGGCCGCCCTGCCTCGGTGGGATACGGCCGATGTGTTGAAAGAAAGAAGAAAGAATAATAGTAATAAAAGCAATAATAATGATAAAAATATGCAACAGACGTGAAATTAGATATTAACCTCTGACTGTTTCGGTCGTATATATACGTCTTACGAGCCAATATGTTTGACGTATATATACTCAAAAATTCTAGCGGCTTCAAATCAAGTGGGAGAAAGCTGGTAGGCCCACATGTGAGAAAATGGATCTGTGTGGTCAGTGTGTGCAGTATAAAAAAAAATCCTGCAGCACACAGTGCATAATGAGAAAAAAAAACTCCGACCGTGTTTTTGGATTAAAACGCCGACTTTGAGGTGCATTTTCGTATAGTTTTTATGGTTATATTCTCGTTTTCGTAGTCACATTTGATAGAATGGGAAACATTATAGAAATGGAGGTGATTTTGATTGGTTTTACTATAAAAAGGACCTTGAAATGGAGCTCGAAGTAGGGGAAATGTTTGATTTTTGCTGATGTTCAAGAGTAAACAAATGATGTCACTGTCCAATAAATGTCCAACTAGACACTAATATGCTGTCATGAATGGGTTCACATTATTTATACAATTATTACAATATTGCAGTAGTCTGCATAACAGTAAATCTTCTATTTTTTGTGCGAATAAAAATTCAAAATAGAAAGCAAGAGTAATATCAGAGGGGCCTGGAGACGTGACTGATGAACAAAGAAAATGTTATTTTAGAGCCAGGAATGTCTGCATTGTTCTTTCTGGACCCTATTTTGAAATTGACACATTTTTTAATTTGCATGAAATTAGCCAAATTGCCAATTTCTGACCACTTTATTGGGTAGTTGAAATCGGTAAATGGGCAGTTTCTTGTACTCGATTGATAGAGCAAATGGAGTTCTAGACAAACAACTATGAGTTTTATCGACTGGAACAAGGGAATTAGCCAACAATAGGGCTCAAAGTGGGCGAAATCGCCGATTTGTAAATATCGCCGAGGCTGGTAACTTCGCGAGAGTGTAATTCTGTAAGTTTTCAATCAAATTTTGTACTTTTGGTGTCATTACCATCGGGAAAATATTCTCTATCATTTCATAAGAAAAATTTTTTTTTTTTTTTTTCAAATATTTTGCGACACTGGGAGACGCCTCAGGATTTGGGGTTGCAACAGTTAAAGGGTTAATTTTACGCATTATGGAAAGTTCCTGGTTAATAACATCAGGTATAGTAAACCCTTGATATAATGGACTACTGAGAGTAGTGTCCAAGTGTTTGTTAAATTAGAATCTTAAATATAACAAAAGGTACCAAAGCATTTTATTGTACACCTCTAAGACCTGTCTGTACTATACTGTGGAGCTTTATAAGACCTGTCTGTACTATACTGTGGAGCTTTATAAGACCTGTCTGTACTATACTGTGGAGCTTTATAAGACCTGTCTGTACTATACTGTGGAGCTTTATAAGACCTGACTGTACTATACTGTGGAGCTTTATAAGACCTGTCTGTACTATACTGTGGAGCTTTATAAGATCTGTCTGTACTATACTGTGGAGCTTTATAAGACCTGTCTGTACTATACTGTGGAGCTTTATAAGACCTGTCTGTACTATACTGTGGAGCTTTATAAGACCTGTCTGTACTATACTGTGGAGCTTTATAAGACCTGTCTGTACTATACTGTGGAGCTTTATAAGACCTGTCTGTACTATACTGTGGAGCTTTATAAGACCTGTCTGTACTATACTGTGGAGCTTTATAAGACCTCTCTGTACTATACTGTGGAGCTTTATAAGACCTGTCTGTACTATACTGTGGAGCTTTATAAGACCTGTCTGTACTATACTGTGGAGCTTTATAAGACCTGTCTGTACTATACTGTGGAGCTTTATAAGACCTGTCTGTACTATACTGTGGAGCTTTATAAGACCTGTCTGTACTATACTGTGGAGCTTTATAAGACCTGTCTGTACTATACTGTGGAGCTTTATAAGACCTGTCTGTACTATACTGTGGAGCTTTATAAGACCTGTCTGTACTATACTGTGGAGCTTTTTAAGACCTGACTGTACTATACTGTGGAGCTTTATAAGACCTGTCTGTACTATACTGTGGAGCTTTATAAGATCTGTCTGTACTATACTGTGGAGCTTTATAAGACCTGTCTGTACTATACTGTGGAGCTTTATAAGACCTGTCTGTACTATACTGTGGAGCTTTATAAGACCTGTCTGTACTATACTGTGGAGCTTTATAAGACCTGTCTGTACTATACAGAAGCGTTTATTAGTAGTGGGTTCACCGGTGTTGTACCGGCCCAAGTTTTTTCCAAATGGTGACCCGGCAAGCTTTATAAGAGCTTATAATTTGAGTGCACTGTACAAAAAAAGACTGGTTATAAATGACCATAATTTTTAAAGGGGTGGACCGGTAAGCCAGCGGAAGGCCTCGGTCAGATGACCAAAAGCTCCAAAGGCGGGTCATCATCTGACTAAGACCCGCGTCAGGAAACATTTGTCCTGTTTCCTGACGAACCTTACCTAACCTGCACTGTACAGAAGAGTTCTACAAGAAAGGCGAGTACATAAACGTTGTACCTGGGTGGATGGTCATTAACAGTGGAGACAGCATACAAGAAGCACAGGAGGCCAACAATGGATGCCGGTATCAACATGTAAGTGTAGAAACCCAGCCAGGCAAAGTAGAGACCAATCTTGACCCCAAAGTAGTCCTTGACGTAGTCCAGGGGTTGGTACTTGTAGAAGTTCCTCACGGCTGCCCAGTGCTTGAACAACATGGCGCGTTCGTTGTCACCATCATGTAGATCACCCTGAAATATGGATAGGATGTTTAATACTTCATGAAATAGTAAAGACACAATTGCAAACAAACCATACCATGGGCGGGGCTTGAACTTGCAGCTAGAGAGTTGTAAAACTCCAGACTGACACATTAGAAACCTAGTTGGATGAATCTTATTGTAGCCAGCTGGCCCAGTGCCTAACGCATCGGTCTGGAGTTTTACGACTCTCTAACCACGGGTTCAAACCCTGCCTGTGGTACTGTATGTTTATTTAGGGTAGGGGCGGGGAACTTTTTTCTGCCAAGGGCCATTTAGATATTTATAACATTATTTGCGGGCTATACAAAACTGTCAACTTAAAAATTAACCTGCTATATTTCATCAAACATTTAATTAAATCCTGCAGTTGCCTTGGCAGGGCCAGACCAAATGATTTCATAGGTCTTATATGGCCTGCGGGCCAGATGTTCCCCACCCCTGATTTAAGGTCTCCATGGGCAAGTGGAAAAGAATTCTTCCTCCATATGCACATTCAGCTCACACATTAAAGCCCGAGGTTTGATCCCCGGTACAGGTGGAAACACTGGGTGTGTTTCCTTAAGGCACCTACTGTCCATGTTCACCTAGCAGTAAAATAGGTACCTGGGTGTTAGTCAACTGGTGTGGGTTACATCCTTTGGGCAAAATTAACCTAATTTTCCCAAAATGCTCTAGGCTGGAATATTGCTGCACACTAACAGCTCCTTTCAAGGCAGGTGAAATTGCCGACCTAGAAAATGTACAGAGAACTTTCACGGCGCGCATAACGGAGATAAAACACCTCAATTATTGGGAGCGCTTGAGGTTCCTAAACCTGTATTCCCTGGAACGCAGGAGGGAGAGATACATGATTATATACACCTGGAAAATCCTAGAGGGACTAGTACCGAACTTGCACACGAGAATCACTCACTACGAAAGCAAAAGACTTGGCAGACGATGCACCATCCCCCCAATGAAAAGCAGGGGTGTCACTAGCACGTTAAGAGACCATACAATAAGTGTCAGGGGCCCGAGACTGTTCAACTGCCTCCCAGCATACATAAGGGGGATTACCAACAGACCCCTGGCAGTCTTCAAGCTGGCACTGGACAAGCACCTAAAGTCAGTTCCGGATCAGCCGGGCTGTGGCTCGTACGTTGGTTTGCGTGCAGCCAGCAGCAACAGCCTAGTTGATCAGGCTCTGATCCACCAGTAGGCCTGGTCACAGACCGGGCCGCGGGGGCGTTGACCCCCGGAACTCTCTCCAGATTCATAACAAGGGGTTTTATGTATAGTATGTCATTGCTGTCAGCTAGGCCTGTATTTGCTGTATACATACTTGTACAAATAAAGATTATTAAAATTATTATTCTTTCTTTCAACACACCGGCCGTATCCCACCAAGGCAGGGCGGCCCAAACAGAAAAACGAAAGTTTCTCTTAAATTTAGTAATATATACAGGAGAAGGGGTTACTAGCCCCTTTCTCCCGGCATTTTAGTCACCTCTTACAACACGCATGGCTTACTGAGGAAGAATTCTGTTCCACTTCCCCATGGAGATGATGATGATGATGATCATCATCATCATCATCCATCATCAATCATCATCAATCATCATCAATCATCATCAATCATCATCAATCATCATCAATCATCATCATCGTGTCGTAAGACAGCTAAAATGCCAAAAGAAAGATGCTAGTAACAAATCTCAAACAAATTACTAAATTTAAAAAGAAAAACTTTCGTTTTTGTATTTAGGTCACTCTGCCTCGGTAAGATACTGTCAGTATGTTGGAAAAAAAGTGTGTTTAGGCTTCTGCTTCTATCAACTTTTCTGTACTCGACTGAAGAAGCCTACTGTGTAGGCGAAACGTTTCAAAATAAAGATACCTAGCTGTTGCATGTGTGTCTTACCTAACAACCTGTCGGTATTTTATACCATTTTAATGTTCAGGCACTGGGACACACAAATACAGTTTTCATACTTGTAACATACACAATACATGTAACATACGCAATACATGTAACATACGTAATACATGTAACATACGTAATACATGTAACATACGCAATACATGTAACATACGCAATAATGTATTTGCAAACAAGTGACACCAGATGCAAAACAACCACAAAGGGAGTTGAGTGATAGCTCTAGGCCTTTAGTGTTGCAAGCAACACATCTTCAAGAGCTTGTAATTTTGCAGAAATGAGTAGGAACTCCAGGAAGATCCGTTCAAGGGAACGATCCTAGTTTAGACCACTGACACAACACTGGACCACTGACACAAGTGACACACAACAATGGACCACATAATACTGGGCCACTGACACACACAACACTGGACCAATAACACACACAACACTGGACCACTGACACACACACACAAAACTGGACCACTGACACACACCACACTGGACCACTCACCTCGTGTATGGGGTACGCAGCAGAGTAAGTACTCTCATTCAACAGCTTCTCGATGCCGAAGGCAAAGTCATCATCGTCCGTGTCTTTAAATTTCTTCCTCCTCAAGATGAAGTCCACAATGCGTGCACGAATTGCCGGCGTGAAAAACTCTTCAGTCATATTAAACCTACGAAGATGAAAAATAATTTTTAACACACTGGCTGACCCCCACTGAGGTAGGCGAGAAGTATTGTTAAGTCGACAACTTATGAACACATTGGGGACCTCCTGAACCCGGTGGCCTGGTGGCTACAGCTCCCGCTTCACACACGGAGGGTCGGGTTCAATTCCCGGTGGGTGGAAACATTTCGACACATTTCCTTACACCTGTTGTCCTGTTCACCTAGCAGCAAATAGGTACCTGGGAGTTAGTGGACTGGTGTGGGAGGCATCCTGGGTGTTAGTGAACTGGTGTGGGTCGCATCTTGGGTGTTAGTGAACTGGTGTGGGTCACATCCTGGGTGTTAGTGGACTGGTGTGGGTCACATCCTGGGTGTTAGTGGACTGGTGTGGGTCACATCCTGGGTGTTAGTGGACTGGTGTGGGTCACATCCTGGGGGACAAGATAGAGGACCCCAATGGAAATAAGTTAGACAGTCCTCGATGATGCACTGAATTTCTTGGGTTATCCTGGCTGGCTAACCCTCCGGGGTTAAAAATCCGAACGAAATCTTATCTTATAATACACTCTCTCCTCACTTGGGTGATGTATCGTTTACTGACGGCACAGACTTACAACCAGTGTGCAAACCTAAGTAATGTGTATTAGAGCATATTACACCATACACCTGCAATATCTGCCACATTGCCCTCCTATCCACCCTGTCATACGCCTTTTCCAAATCCATAAATGCCACAAAAACCTCTTTAGCCTTATCTAAATACTGTTCACTTATATGTTTCACTGTAAACACCTGGTCCACACACACCCTACCTTTCCTAAAGCCTCCTTGTTCATCTGCTATCCTATTCTCCGTCTTACTTTTAATTCTTTCAATAATAACTCTACCATACACTTTACCAGGTATACTCAACAGACTTATCCCCATATAATTTTTGCACTCTTTTGTCCCCTTTGCCTTTATACAAAGGAACTATGCATACTCTCTGCCAATCCCTAGGTACCTTACCCTCTCCCATACATTTTTTAAATAATAGCACCAACCACTCCAAAACTATATCCCACCTGCTTTTAACATTTCTATCTTTACCCAATTAATCCCAGCTGCCTTACCCCCTTTCATTTTACCTACTGCCTCACGAACTTCCCCACACTCACAACTGGCTCTTCCATGTACTTAAAAATATATGGTGGAACCTCGGTATGCGACCTTAATTCGTTCCAGACGGCTGTACGAGTGCCGCTCTGAGTATCAAACAAGTCGTTCCCAACCAATTTTCTACTTGTTTGGTGTTATCACCAATCTTCGTAGGCCCATGGTGACTTATTTATACAAATACATAATACAAAAAAAACCCAAAAAAATGAAGAAACACAAAATAGTTTACAGCGAAGTTCTGGCAGGTTGCATTAGGTCGAGTGCTAAGCTTTGTTCGAGTAGGAAGCTGGTCGTATACCGAGGTTCCACTGTACTAGAAATGTTATAAATTGTGTAAAGGCGACATTTAAAATATCTAAGATGGTTGACACAAGCCCACGTCATTATTATAATCAAGGGGGAATGCTAAACTTGTAGGATTAATTCATTGAACTGGAGCACAGATACAATTCTCTACATCCAAAGCCCTCACCAACGTCGAGGAACCTTCCTTGAGGGGGCTACCAGTACAGTACGTTCCTCGCTTAACGACTAATTCGCTCCCCCGACCTATTCTTCGGAACGTAACTCCATCATTAAGTGAGGAGTGCCTGTACAGCATTTTAAGAAGTCACATTAAAGTTAATCTAATCACTCTGAGTCCAGACAATACACAATTCAAACTGAATCTGAAGGAAGAATGGGAGAAAAATGAATATATTTAGAAAGTGAATATATTTAGAAAGTGAATATATTTAGAAAGTGAATATATTTAGAAAGTGAATATATTTAGAAAGTGAATATATTTAGAAAGTGAATATATTTAGAAAGTGAAATATTTAGAAAGTGAATATATTTAGAAAGTGAATATATTTAGAAAGTGAATATATTTAGAAAGTGAATATATTTAGAAAGTGAATATATTTAGAAAGTGAATATATTTAGAAAGTGAATATATTTAGAAAGTGAATATATTTAGAAAGTGAATATATTTAGAAAGTGAATATATTTAGATATTTGGGAAGAAATGGGATGGCAGATGAGGTTAATCACAGAAAATACAAGGACAAAAAAATAGGTGAAGTACTGAAGTGTCCTTGGAAAGAAAAAAAAATTGACTCACGAAAGTGCAATAACACTACTGTAAACAAATCGAGGAACGGGTGGGTTTGTAGCACTTGCTGTGATACAACTTACAGGCCAGTGTATTAATAATTGAACCTGCTGGCTCTAATATCATTCATCCAACTAGGTATATTTCTATACACCACAGACAGGTTAGTATGATTTTTGTGGGTTATTATTAACACGAAGTGTTAAACCCACAAGAGTTTGTAACTCAAAAGATAAAAGGGATTGTAAGGAACAGAGTAGAGTTAGCAGGAGGAGGTTACAAGTGGTATTAGCCTAAGTATTAGCCTGAGTTTAAGAGTCTTACTACTCTCAGAGCCCAGCCATGGGCTGATCTGGTGCTAGCCTGGTCAACCAGGCTGTTGCTACTGGTGGCCAGCTGCCCCACATATCCATGACTGATCTGGCATCTGGTGAGGATACTTGTCCAAGAAGATTTCTACACTTGTTCCATGAGAGTCATTTATATTGCATGTTACATTTAGGATTCACGCCGCTGCTGCAACGTGATTACGGCAACATTTATGTATAGAATCAGAGTAACTGCTTAGCTTGAACTGCACTGTGATGATGGGCAGTACAATGTCTGCACTCTGAACAACGGGTGGGGACAAATCACTCAACTGGTGGGGTATCAACCCCATGACAAGTCATCCTTAAAACTCACAGGCCAGTGTGTTAACTTGGCCACCTGGTCCAGTTTGGGTTTAAAACACAGGTCAGTGTGTTAACTTGGCCAGCTGGTCAAGTGGTTAACATACAGGTCAGTGCATTAACAACTTGGCCATCTGGTCCAATGGTTAACACACAGGTCAGTGCATTAACAACTTGGCCACCTGGTCCAATGGTTAACACACAGGTCAGTGCATTAACAACTTGGCCACCTGGTCCAATGGTTAACAGACAGGTCAGTGCATTAACAACTTGGCCACCTGGTCCAATGGTTAACAGACAGGTCAGTGCATTAACAACTTGGCCACCTGGTCCAATGGTTAACACACAGGTCAGTGCATTAACAACTTGGCCACCTGGTCCAATGGTTAACAGACAGGGCAGTATATTAACAACTTGGCCACCTGATCCAATGGTTAACACACAGGTCAGTGCATTAACAACTTGGCCACCTGGTCCAATGGTTAACAGACAGGTCAGTACATTAACAACTTGGCCACCTGGTCCAATGGTTAACAGACAGGTCAGTACATTAACAACTTTGCCACCTGGTCCAATGGTTAACAGACAGGTCAGTACATTAACAACTTTGCCACCTGGTCCAATGGTTAACAGACAGGTCAGTACATTAACAACTTGGCCACCTGGTCCAATGGTTAACAGACAGGTCAGTACATTAACAACTTGGCCACCTGGTCCAATGGTTAACAGACAGGTCAGTACATTAACAACTTGGCCACCTGGTCCAATGGTTAACAGACAGGTCAGTACATTAACAACTTGGCCACCTGGTCCAATGGTTAACAGACAGGTCAGTACATTAACAACTTTGCCACCTGGTCCAATGGTTAACAGACAGGTCACTGCATTAACAACTTGGCCACCTGGTCCAATGGTTAACAGACAGGTCAGTACATTAACAACTTTGCCACCTGGTCCAATGGTTAACAGACAGGTCACTGCATTAACAACTTTGCCACCTGATCCACTCATTAACACACTAACCTGTGAGTTTTAACAATCACCATGGGTTCAAATACCACCCATTCAATGATTTGTTTGCAATCATATTACTGTGATTTCATGAGTAATGGGCGAGGATGTTGAAGCTACGATCATTTCACCAGTGATGTTCCAACACTTCTGGGAATATTAGAGAACAAGTGATGGTAGTGTGTTTCCTTACACTTTAAGTACATTAACCCTTTCACTGTTGGTGCTGTAATATTACGGCTTGCAAGCTAGTGTTGCTGCTGTAATATTTCGCCAAAATTCTAGCGGCTTCCAGTCTTGCGGGAGAAAGTTGGTAGGCCTACATATGAGAGAATAGATCTGAGTGGTCAGCGTGCACAGTATAAAAAAAATCCTGCAGCTCACAGTGCATAATGAGGAAAAAAAAAACTCTGGCCATGTTTTTGGTTTAACCCTTTGACTGTTTTCGACGTATAAATACGTCTTACGAGCCAATGTTTCTGACGTATATATACTCAATAATTCTAGCGGCTTCAAATCAAGTGGGAGAAAGCTGGTAGGCCCACATGTGAGAGAATGGGTCTGTGTGGTCAGTGTGCACCACATAAAAAAAATCCTGCAGCACACATTGCGTAATGAGAAAAAAAAAACTCTGATCGTTTTTTTGGAATAAAACGCCGACTTTGAGGTGTATTTTCGTATAGTATTTATCGTTGTATTCGCGTTTTCATGGTCTTAGGTGATAAAATGGAAAACATATTACAGAAATAGAGATGATTTTCATTACTTTTACGATGAAAACGACCTTGAAACCGAGCTCAAAGTAGCGGAAATGTTCGATTTTTACCAATGTTCAGGAGTAAACAAATCACACCACATGTCCAATACACGTCAACTGGGGAGTCTAATATTCTTTCACTAGTGCACTGATATTATTTATACCATTTTTACAATAATGCAGTCGTCTGCATAACAGTAAATTTTGTATTTTTTTTGTATGAATAAAAAATCAAAATAGAAAGCAATAATAATATAAGAGGGGCCTAGAGATGTGAGTAATGAACAGAGGATATGTTATTTTAGTGCCACGAATGTCTGCCTTGTTTATTCTGGACCCTATTTTGAAATTGGCATCTTTTTTATTTTGCGTGAAATTGGCCAAATTGCCAATTTCTGACCACCATATTGGGTAGTCCAAATTAGTAAATGGGAGGTTTCTTGTACTCAGCTGATAGACAAAATGGAGTTCTAAAGAAATAGCTATGAGTTTGGTCAACTGGAACAATGGAATTGGCTGAAAATTGGGCTCAAAGTCGGCGAAATCGCCGATACGCATATGTCGCCGAGACCGCTAACTTCGCGGGAGCATAATTCCACGAGTTTTTGACCAAATTTCGAACTTTTGGTGTCATTACCATCGGGAAAAGATTCTCTATCATTTCATAAGAAAAAATAATTTTTTTTTTTTTCAAAAATTGAGCGACATAGAATGACAGTTTCAGAGAGGGGCCTGAAACAGTCAAAGGGTTAAAACACCAATTTTGTGGTATACAGTGGACCCCCGCATAACAATTACCTCCGAATGCGACCAATTATGTAAGTGTATTTATGTAAGTGCGTTTGTACGTGTATGTTTGGGGGTCTGAAATGGACTAATCTAATTCACAATATTCCTTATGGGAACAAATTCGGTCAGTACTGGCACCTGAACATACTTCTGGAGTGAAAAAATATCGTTAACCGGGAGTCCACTGTATTTTCATATTGTATTCATGGCTGTATTCTCATTTTCTTGGTCTCATTTGATAGAAGATATATTACAGAAATAGAGATGAATTTGGATGGTTTTCAGACTAAAAGTACAGGAGGGCCCCGCTTTACGGCGTTCCGCTTTACGGCGTTCCGCTAATACGGACATTTCAAATTATGACCAAAACTCACTATACGGCTCCCCCCACCTGACTTTCTAATACGGTCACCGTGCCCCACCCTGTTTGTTTACATTCTCCATGAGCTCAGTAAGCACTAAGTCTCTCCATTTTGTCAGGAAACTCCAAAATTTCAAATGTTTTTAAAAGTTATTTCATATTTTATATATACTCTGATAATTATACTTATGTATACCTGTACCTAAATAAACTTACATACATCAAGTCATTTAAATGTCGTATATTACGTTAATATACACATTTTCATTAATCCATCCATGATATTTTTTTCAAAATTATATAATAAACACGATGCATAACATATAAATAAGATAAATACACCCCACAGTAGAATAAATAAACATAAATTTTGAGCTGTGTAGCAGACGACTTCCACAAGTGGTGATAATAACAATAGTCACCGAGTCTCATTAAATGTCGTATATTACGGTAATATACACATTTTCATTAATCCAGCCATGATATTTTTTTCAAAATTATATAATAAACACGATACATAACATAAAAAGATGATAAATACACCCCACAATAGAATAAATAAACATAAATATAAGATGTGGGAGCCTGGTTTGTTTACATAACTCTGCTTCTGTTACCTCTCATGTACTCATTCTTTCTCTCTCTCATTTATTCGTTTTATCTCATTTACTTACTCCTGACCCTACATTAAGACTACAAATATTTTAAGGTAAGTAATGAGTGAACTGTATATACATTTTATCGCTCTGGGATGCTTAAATATCATAGAATAGTATGTGTGGGTGGGGTGGCCTGGTGAGGCTATTACAATACATACCACACTTGATTTCTTACAATAAATACTACTTGTCTCACCCTAGATTAAGACTAAATATTTTAAGGTAAGTAATGAGTGCACTATGTGTGTATTGTACCTTTTTATTGTTTTTTGATGCCTGGTTCTATTGCTAACTTAATATATGTTAGTGTAAACTTGTTATCTAGTGTTTGTATGCATTTATAAGTGGAAAAAAAGGGTGTTCCACTTTACGGCGATTTCCGCTTTACGGCGGTAGCCTGGAACCTAACCTGCCGTATAAGTGGGGCCCTCCTGTACCTTGAAATTGAGCTCAAAGTAGTGGAAATGTTCGATTTTTGTCGATGTTCAAGAGTAAACAAATCATACCACGCGTCCAATACATGTCATCTGGTGGGTCTAATATGCTTTCACAAATGCACTGATATCATTTATACCATTTTTACAATAATGCAGTAGTCTGCATAACAGTAAATCTTCTATTTTTTGTGCGAATAAAAATTCAAAATGGAATACAAACGTAACATAAGAGGGACCTGGAGACGTGACTAATGAACAGAGAAAATGTTATTTTAGTGCTAGGAATGTCTGCATTGTTTATTCTGGACCCTATTTTGAAATTGGCTTTACCTGAATTGTGTATGAAATTGGACAAATTACCAATTTCTGATTACTTTATTGAAAAGTTGAAGTCAGTAAATGGGCAGTTTCTTGTACTCAATTGATAGAACAAAATGAGTTCTAGTGAAATAGCTATGAGTTTGGTCGACTGGAACAATGGAATTGGCCGAAAATAGGGTTCAAATTGGGCAAAATTGGCAATGTGTAAATATCGCCAAGATTGCTAACTTCATGAAAGTGTAATTCCTTAAGTTTTCCATCAAATTTTGTACTTTTGGTGTCATTACCATCGAGTAAAAGTTCTCTATCATTTCATAAGAAAAATTTTTTTTTTTTTTTTTTTTGAAAATTCAATACTGAGAGCAAGTTTGTGAGCATGGGTCTCGACAGTGAAATAGTTAATGGAAATGATGTCCACTGAAGCTAAGAAACAAAAATGCATGGAAGGGCACACTAGTTTGCGACTTTTAAAAAGTGCATGTTTAGGATACACAATGTTCGATTATACAGAACTCTCAACCAGGCTGTGATGGATATGTGAAGCAGTGGGCCACCAGCAGCAACAGCCTGGTAGACCAGGGTAGCACTAGACCAGCCTGGCCCATGGCAGAGCTCTAAGAATAGAAGAACTCTCAAAACTCATCAGAGGTAAGGTATACCAAAGGTAAGGTCATTCAGAGGTAAGATACATCAAGGATACTCACAAGTAGTCCCGGTCTCTGGAATACACAGCAGTAAAATGCCGGTTCTTGGGGGGAAAGATATCCTTGGCCAGTGTGACGAAGTTAAACATTCGACTGACACAGTCCGTCATCTCCTGGAAGACTGCTGGCGGTGTGAACTCTAGCGCAGGTAACCCCGGAAACTGCATGCAAACACATACTTATTATACACTATGTATGTACAGTAAGCTCTCTTACGAAGCTCCTGTATCACACTGCGGATATTATAATCGTGGGGAGCACTAAACCCACAGGATTATACAGCTATACGCTGGGGATTTTTATAAATGCAATTAAAAAGAGAGCATCCAAAATAGAACAGTACGTATAAAGAAATTCATAAAATCTATTCAATTTTGGACGCAATCTTTCAATTGAAAAAATTGCACTGTATACCATAGCTTCGTAAAAGTGCTTACTGTACATATATACAGAATATACAGTTATATTTAATGACTACTGTCCTATGTAACATAAAACTTTATGTATAATATTTCAGTATTACAAGAGCTACAGAATTCTTTGAGTAAAAAACTATACATTAAAATTAACGATAACTTTCTAAAGAAAATTTGTATCACTACTGTATTATAAAATTAACATGTTTTCTAGTTGTTTATTTTGGGCTAAATCAAAATTGATGGTTTTTGCACTTCATGTGCCGTTTGTGCAGAAAGTTGTGGCTTTGGTACACAGAGTGAAAGTGAGGGTAGTGCAGGTTAGGTGAGGTACGATTATGTAAGGTTAGGTAGGGTAAGAACATTAGAAAGAAGGAACACTACAACAGGCCTACTGGCCTATGCGAGGCAGGTCCAATTCTCCCACCAGCTTAAGCTCACTGACCGTCTGACCTCACTGACCTAGTGAGGTCAGACATGTCACTTAACCCTTTGACTGTCGCGGCCGTATATATACGTCTTACGAGGTACCGTATTTGGCGTATATATACAGTGGAACCTCAAAAATCGAACTGCTCCCAACTTAACCAATTATGTAAGTGTATTTTTGTAAGTGCTTTTATAAGTGTATTTTTGAGGGTCTTAAATGGTCTAATCTAATTTACATTATTCCTGATGGGAATAAATTCGTTCAGTAGTGGCACTCGAACAGCCTTCTAGACCGAAGAAAGTTCGATATTTGAGGTTCCACTGTACTCATAAATTCTAGCAGCTTCAAATCAAGCAGGAGAAAGCTGGTAGGCCCACATGTGAGAGAATGGGTCTGTATGGTCAGTGTGCACCATATAAAAAAAAGTCCAGGAGCACGCAGTGCATAATGAGAAAAAAAAAAACACCAATCGTTTTTTTTAATTAAAATGTCAACTTTGTGGTCTATTTCTGTATTGTATTAATGGTTGTAGTCTCGTTTTCTTGGTCTCATTTGATAGAATGGAAAACATATTATAGAAATAGAGGTGATTTTGATTGATTTTACTATAAAAAGAACCTGGAAATGGAGCTCAAAGTAGGGGAAATGTTTGATTTTTACCGATGTTCAAAAGTAAACAAATGATGTCATTGTCCAATAAATGTCCAACTAGCCATTCTAATATGCAGTCATGAATGGGTTGATGTTATTTATACAATTATTACAGTATTGCAGTAGTCTGCATAACAGTAAATCTTCTATTTTTTGTTTAAATAAAAATTCAAAATAGAAAGCAAGAGTAATATCAGAGGGGCCTGGAGACATGACTGATGAACAAAGAAAATGTTATTTTAGAGCCGGGAATGTCTGCATTGTTCATTCTGGACCTTATTTTGAAATTATCATATTTTTTAATTTTCGTGAAATTGGCCAAATTGCAAATTTCTGACCACGTTATTGGGTAGTTGAAATTGGTAAATGGGCAGTTTCTTGTACTTAATCGATAGAAAAAGCGGAGTTCTAAAGAAATAGCTATGAGTTTGGTCGACTGGAACAATGGAATTAGCCGAAAATAGGGCTCAAAGTGAACAAAATCACCGATTTGTAAATATCGCCGAGGTTGCTAACTTCGCGAGAGCGTAATTCCGTCAGTTTTCCATCAAATTTCGTTTTTTTGGTGTCATTACAATCGGGAAAAGATTCTCTATCATTTCATAAGAAAAAAACAATTTTTTTTTAAATTTTGCGACACCAGGAGACGCCTCAGGATTGGGGGTTGTGACAGTCAAGGGTTTAAGGGAGGAGCACAGCATCTGACCTAGTAGCACAAGCTAGTTAGGTTCAACTCACACCCACTCATATATTTATCCAACCTATTTTGAAAACTACACAACGTCTTAGCTTCTATGACAGTACTGGGGA
This sequence comes from Cherax quadricarinatus, assembly GCF_026875155.1. Lineage (NCBI taxonomy): Eukaryota > Metazoa > Arthropoda > Malacostraca > Decapoda > Parastacidae > Cherax > Cherax quadricarinatus. The sequence goes on from NC_069480.1 coordinate 9,813,087, forward strand.
GTTTGTTGCACTCATCCACAACTCTATTACCAATCCAGTGCTTTCCTATATCCTTCCTGAATCTGAATTTTTCCAATTTCAAACCATTGCTGCGAGTCCTGTCTATATTAGATATTTTTAGCACACTATTTACATCCCTTTTTTAATTCCTGCTTTTCATTTATACACCTCAATCACATCCCCCCTAATTCTACACCTTTCTAGAGTGTAGATTCAGGGCCTCAGTCTATCCTCATAGGGAAGATTTCTGATACATGGGATCAACTTTGTCATCCTCCTCTGTATGTTTTCCAGTGCATTTATATCCATTCTGTAATACTGTGACCAGAACTGAGCAGCATAGTCTAAATGAGGCCTAACCAAGGATGTATAGAGTTGAAGAACAACCTGAGAAATTTTATTAATTATTTATGCTTCTTGATATGAAGCCAAGGATTCTGTTAGCTTTATTGTGAATACTTATGCACTATTGTCCTGGTTTCAGATTACTGCTAACCAGAACCCCTAAATCCTTTTTGCAATCTGTAATACTAATATCTACATTTAGTTTATATGTGGCATGGTTATTTTCCTGTCCAACATTTAGAACTTTGCATTTGTCTATATTAAACTGCATCTGCCACTTCTCCGACCATTGCATCAGTCTATTCAATTCATCCTGGAGTGCTCTAATGTCCTCATTAGAATGAATTGGATGGCCTATTTTGGTGTCATCAGCAAATTTGCATATGTCACTATTTATTCCCTCATCTATGTCGTTTATGTAGATTGTAAACAAGGGGCCCAACACTGACCCCTGTGGAACACCGCTTGTGACATACCCCCATTCTGATTTCTCCCCATTTATGCAAACTCTCTGCTGCCTATTTGTCAACCATGCCTCTACCTAGGAAAAAATTTCTCCTCCTATTCCGTGTGCCTTAAGTTTCCTCAATAGTCTCTGATGTGGACCTCTATCAAAAGCCTTACTGAAGTCCATAAAAACAATACCATATTCATTACCATGATCTACCTCCTTAAATACCTTAGTGTAGAAAGTTAGTAAATTCGTAAGACAGGAACGTCATTTTGTAACTCTGTGCTGAGATTCATTAATCAATTTATGCCTTTCAAGATGGCTACGAATTGCTTCGGCACTTATTGATTCCATAAATTTACCAACTATGGAAGTAAGGCTTATTGGTCTATAGTTCGAAGCTAAGGGCCTGTCACCTGCCTTGTAAATAGATACGTATTACATTTGCCATTTTCCACTTGTCTGTCACCATGCCAGTTTGTAGTGATATATTGAAAAGATTAGCCAAAAGGTATGCTAAGTTCCTCTTTACATTCCTTTAAAACCCTTGCAAATAGTTCATCAGGCCTGAGGATTTGTTAAGTTTTAATTTCTCTATTTAAGGTTAGGTTAGTTAGGTTACGTAAGGTTTATCAGAAAATAGGACAAGTGTTTCCTGACAAGGGTCTTAGTCATATGATGACCCACTGCTGGAGCTTCTAGTCATCTGATCGAGGCCTTCCACTGGCTTACCAGTCTACCCCTTTAAAAATTATGGTCATGATTATAACCATTGGAATACTACTGCAGATTCAAGATTGGACTCTTCAACCTCTAGGTTGAACACTGCACTATCTTCAGTGATACTCAGGTGATGGCATATGTCAAAGACAGCCAGTGATGGACAACAATCTTAGAACAAAACTCACGAAATCGTAACGACACTATTGCCTGTGATTTTTAGGAAATACTTGCCAGGGGTTCAAACTCTACCTGGTTCATTATTTGTTTTCAGAACAAATACTACAAAATACCGACCTCTTCTCAAAGGATTATTAACCCCAGAATTAACCCCAGGAAGTTAATAATCCAGGATAATTATCCCAGATATAAGCATCGCCTCAAATCAAATCATACACCATCATCCGAACCTCGCCGAACACAGTGCAAAGTTCCGCCCAGAGGTCGATGACACCCCACTTGCAACTGTAGGGCCATCACTTGCAACTGCACAGCCATCACTTGCAACTGGTTCACTCGACTCCAAACTTTGACCATCTGTTGCAATGATCAAAAGAGTTGGCATCGCAACTTTCATCGCAGACTGTAACCTATTTAAAACAGACCTTGTAATAGCTATTTGTATTCTAATTACAATGAACAATAACTGTTTATCTACTATTTGTAATTAAAATAGTCAATCATAACCATTGGTAATCTACTTAAAATAGTCAATTACAATAGTATTTGTAATTAACTTTTAATACATCACTTATTATAAATCCAAAAAGGCAATATATCACTAATTTTTTAACTAACAACTACGTCGTACTTTTACACGATTACAGGGAAATATTAAAATGGAAATATTAAAATGGAAATATTAAAATGGAAATATTAAAATGGAAATATTAAAACGGAAATATTAAAACGGAAATATTAAAACGGAAATATTAAAACGGAAATATTAAAACGGAAATATTAAAACGGAAATATTAAAACGGAAATATTAAAACGGAAATATTAAAACGGAATATATTTAAAACGGAAATATTAAAACGGAAATATTAAAACGGAAATATTAAAACGGAAATATTAAAACGGAAATTTCCTGATACCAAAGCACAAGTTTTTCTCTTCACAAAAACAAAACAAAAAAAAAATTCCTCAAAAGGTAATGTGGTTTTAATATAGTCATAAGTGGGTGTAAACTGAGGCAGTCTCCTGGGTGTAAACTGAGGCAGTCTCCTGGGTGTAAACTGAGGCAGTCTCCTGGGTGTAAACTGAGGCAGTCTCCTGGGTGTAAACTGAGGCAGTCTCCTGGGTGTAAACTGAGGCAGTCTCCTGGGTGTAAACTGAGGCAGTCTCCTGGGTGTAAACTGAGGCAGTCTCCTGGTGTAAACTGAGGCAGTCTCCTGGGTTGTAAACTGAGGCAGTCTCCTGGGTGTAAACTGAGGCAGTCTCCTGGGTGTAAACTGAGGCAGTCTCCTGGGTGTAAACTGAGGCAGTCTCCTGGGTGTAAACTGAGGCAGTCTCCTGGGTGTAAACTGAGGCAGTTTCCCTGGGTGTAAATGAGGCAGTCTCCTGGTGTTTAAAAGCAAGGTGCTAGTAACACCTGTATAAATTACTAAATGCTGGCAGCAAAGGTGCTAGTAACCCTGTATAAATTACTAAATGCTGGCAGCAAGGTGCTAGTAACACCTGTATAAATTACTAAATGCTGGCAGCAAGGTGCTAGTAACACCTGTATAAATTACTAAATGCTGGCAGCAAGGTGCTAGTAACACCTGTATAAATTACTAAATGCTGGCAGCAAGGTGCTAGTAACACCTGTATAAATTACTAAATGCTGGCAGCAAGGTGCTAGTAACACCTTCTCCTTTAAATAACAAAAAAAGGCACAATACCGTGACTGGAGTGATACACAAATCACCCGCACATAGAAGAGAGAAGCTTACGACGATGTTTCGGTCCGACTTGGACCATTTCGTAGTCAGACCGAAATGTCGTTGTAAGCTTCTCTCTTTTATGTGCGGGTTATCTGTGTAACCTTCTCCTTTATAAATTACTAAATATAAAAAGAACTTCAATTTCTTTTTCTGGTCACCTTTCTTTGCTGGGAGACGGCTAGTATGTTAAAAAGAAAATTTGTAGTAGTGCCATCTTTATATTTTCCATCAGAAGAAAAAAAAGACGTGGAAGATCAGCTTCCAGATCTTCTCTGTGCACACCAAAAGAATATAATTTATCTTTCAGGTCCTTTACTGTGTCAGTAGAAAGGGTAGTTGGTGTCCTGTTGGAAAATTTGAGTTTGGGAATTGTGGATGGGTTTGGGGCAAATTCTCTTGAGCTTCTGAGAGAGAGAAAATTATTCTGAAAATGTAGGTCTGCATGGCAAGGGAAGATTTTGTGGTACCTAATAATAATAATAATAATAATAATAATAATAATAATAATAATAATAATAATAATAATAAAACATTTCAAAAAAAGAAATTTACCTCCTTGTCTTCCCTTTCTTCACCTTGTTGTTCTCTCCAGCACTATTCTGTCCTAACTTCTGGGGTAGATAAACAACCCCATACTTTCCATCTCCATATAAAGCAAGTCTTGTAATACTCCCAATTATTTTCTGTATCCTCCTCTGGTAGTATTTTTTCTTCTGATACGGTAGGACAGATTATGCATTTTTTTCACAGAACAATGTTTGACCTTATAATATGTCTCTTGTCTCCTGTAAGATTCAGGAGACATCATGACATCGCGACACAAATACGAGGACTGAGCCTCCACACACTCAAGACAGAAATGGAGAGCTGACAGGAGTCATTATACATGTCCACAGTGAAAGTGTTTCAATGCAACCAATCAACAGCACTTTGCTGAATAGCCAAACTGCCTCCATATACAGCGGAACTACAGTGTTTGAACTTAATTGGTTCCTAGGTGGTGTTGGAACTGTGAAAAACATGACTCAAGAAATCGTAATGACACAATTGCAAATAAACCATACCCCCGGCCAGGATTGAACCCGCGGTTCAATCCCGGCCGGGGGTATGGTTTAACTGTGAGAAGTTTGATGTTCAAAACAGTATGTTCCAGGCTTGTAATTATCAGCCTCACACACCAGAGGAAGTTGATCTGACTCCTCCAACAGTCTCTGAGAGCTAGGTCAGTGTCAGAGAGAACGTCAAAGCACTTGACAGAGAGCTTTCATTTAAAGTTTTTTTTTTTTTTACAATTGAATTGTAAACAAGTCAGTGTGTTAGGACTCCAGAAAAACGTTCAAAGACTGGGTCAGTTTTTTCGTTTGAGGTCTGGTTTGTTTGAGGTCCGGTATGTTCGAACATCAAGGTTCCACTATACACAAATAACCCGCATATAAGAGAAACAACTTATGACGACCAGTAGAGGTCGTCACAAGTTTCTATGTCACACTAACATAGAAGTGTGAGGGAGCCAGTATAAATAGGCGAGGGGGGACAGGGACAGGACCAAGAAAGGAAGAAAAAGAAGTAGTGGAAGTAACAGTAGAAATAATAATGGTGGTAGAAAGTGGGGAGAGAAGTTCAGTGGTACAAGGACCTGCCTAGTATGGGCCAACAGGCCTGCTGCAGTGTTCCTCCTTTCTTATGTTCTTAAGAAAAAGGTAAGTGAAGGGTGAAGGAAGGTATTAGTAATGGTAGTAGCAATAGTAGTAGAAACAGATGGTAGCTGTAGTAGTAGTAGTAGTAGGGTCAGTCTAAGAACAAGAAAAAGGACCATCACAGGAGAGCTAGAGATCTTAACTCTGGACACAAACCCACTACAGTATCAGTATAGTATGGTCCTCACTTAGCGATGAATTCGTTTATCGACGTGGTCTCAGAATGGAACTCCGTCGTTAAGTGAGGAGAGGCTGTATTCAAAAATGGGGCAGGGACGGCCCCACTCCCACTCTTATATATACTGGCTCTCTTACCTTCACACCTGTGCATGTCTAGTTAATGATCCAAATGGCACTGAAGCATCATCATACATTCTACGTGCTGGTTATCTGCGTATTGTTCCAGTCACTGTATTATGCCTTTTGCGTTGTTTCTACAGCTACATATAACTGTATATCCTATAAGAATGCCTAGCACTACCACCTAGAAAAATTTATATCACTTAATTCTATGCTGGAAATAAATAATTTCCAAGGTAAACTGAATATATTAAAATTACTACATAAACATGTTAATTTGATAATACAGTATATACAAACATCATATAATGCTACACTTATTTCTACATACATATATATACACACACACCTGTATATATACATGTATAAATATGCAATAAGATCATAGTAAACAGGTGGTATCACAATATGCAAAATATACACTAGGAAAAATTAGTGAATTTCCAAGTGCTTTTGTGATTTTTCACATTATCACGGAAATTCATTATTTTTTCACAGTGGTTATTTTGCATGTATAAATACACATATAGGTACATGTGTTTTATTAAGGTGTTAAACTATTTGTATTAACAGCTAGAACTATCCCATCCACCAAAGCCAAGGAGAACTAATGAGTGAAAGTGAATGAGAGTGAAGACCCAAGTTACATGTCGTGCCACTGACGCTAAGACATACCGAGATGCAGAACTACACTAACTTGAAGACCCAAGTTATGTGGTCTTACTGACACCCACTTAGAAATGCTGAAATTCTAAGCATAACTTGAAAACACAAGTTATGTGTAGTTTTACCAACACATACTAAGCAATACTGGAATAGTAAGTGCATAGTACTGATCCAGTAAGCGATGCTACTGATCCAGTAAGCGATGCTACTGATCCAGTAAGCGATGCTACTGATCCAGTAAGCGATGCTACTGATCCAGTAAGCGATGCTACTGATCCAGTAAGCGATGCTACTGATCAGTATGCGATGCTACTGATCCAGTAAGCGATGCTACTGATCCAGTAAGCGATGCTACTGATCCAGTAAGCGATGTACTGATCCAGTAAGCGATGCTACTGATCCAGTAAGCGATGCTACTGATCCAGTAAGCGATGCTACTGATCCAGTAAGCGATTGCTACTGATCCAGTAAGCGATGCTACTGATCCAGTAAGCGATGCTACTGATCCAGTAAGCGATGCTACTGATCCAGTAAGCGATGCTACTGATCCAGTAAGCGATGCTACTGATCCAGTAAGCGATGCTACTGATCCAGTGATGCTACTGATCCAGTAAGTGATGCTAATGATCCAGAAAGTGATGCTACTGATCCAGTAAGCAATGCTACTGATCCAGTAAGCGATGCTACTGATCCAGTAAGCGATGCTACTGATCCAGTAAGCGATGCTACTGATCCAGTAAGCGATGCTACTGATCCAGTAAGCGATGCTACTGATCCAGTAAGCGATGCTACTGATCCAGTAAGTGATGCTACTGATCCAGTAAGTGATGCTACTGATCCAGTAAGCGATGCTACTGATCCAGTAAGTGATGCTACTGATCCAGTAAGCGATACTACTGATCCAGTAAGCGATGCTACTGATCCAGTAAGTGATGCTACTGATCCAGTAAGCGATGCTACTGATCCAGTAAGTGATGCTACTGATCCAGTAAGTGATGCTACTGATCCAGTAAGTAATCCTACTGATCCAGCAAGGAAAAGGATCAACGAGAACAGTTTGCTGTGCTAGTTGCAGTTAGATAAGACTACCGCGTGCGAGACGCTCGCTGCCAGGGAGAGAGATCCTTGAGGAGGTAGGGCTCGGCTACAAGACTTAACACAGGAGAACATACATAAACTGTTATCCTGGAAGCTAGGAAACATCCATGCAAATCTGAGAGAACAAAAAATCTATAAATCATCACATACTATGTTACAGTATTGTTCAAGATGTGAAAAAAAAAGTCTGAAAAGACTCATTAAAAAAAATATATATATGTATACAGTGGACCCCCGGTTAACGATATTTTTTCACTCCAGAAGTATGTTCAGGTGCCAGTACTGACCGAATTTGTTCCCATAAGGAATATTGTGAAGTAGATTCGTCCATTTCAGACCCCCAAACATACACGTACAAACGCACTTACATAAATACACTTACATAATTGGTCGCATTGGGAGGTGATCGTTATGCAGGGGTCCACTGTATATACAAAAACACCTATGTATAAAAGTTAGAATTTAATTTTTTTTAATGTTAAAATAACCTGTCAGTTACTACAGGAAATATATCACAAGATACAGATTAATTCTGAAAATTTGTGTGAACTATAAAATGATTCCCAAAATAAATTTGCTCAAACATTTTTGGACTCAAATTTCTCCTAAACTCGTTAAATTATTTGCAATGAAGACAAGTCGTATATTTTTTAATGACAGTTTTTACATTGACCGGGTTACTGAATATAAGGGAACTGTGTTCTTTATTTACAACTCAAACTTGATCACTTTTTAATATCTATCTACGTGGAGTAGTTAAAACCTTATTTTGATGTAACATTATATACTAGTTAATTACCTGGTGTATACCTGGAGAGGGTTTTGGGGGTCAATGCCCCTGCGGCCCAGTCTGATCAACCAGGCTGTTACTGCTGGCTGCACTTAAACCAACGTACAAACCACAGCCTGGCTGATCAGGTACTGACTTTAGGTGTCTACAACCAGTCAATTAATTTTTTTTATGATTAATGAGTATCTAATAACTTGCATCCTATTTTTTTTAATACACAAGTAACCCGCACACAGGAGAAACTTGGGATGAAATTTCAGTCCGACTTGGCGTGACTAATGGTCCAAGTTGGACCGAAACGTCATCGTAACTTTCTTTCTATGTGCAGGTTATTTATGTACAGCCTTTCCTCACTTAGCGACGTACTCACTTACCGACGACTCAGACTTACGACGGGCTCTCTAACCAGCATGCATACCTAAATATATATTAGAGCTGATTTCCTCTATTCTGTTTATTACAATATACAGTACACTACTGTATAAACATTTAAAAATATACCAGAAATGTTATAAATGGTGCAAAGGTGACATTAAAACAATATTAAAGATGTTTGACACAAACCCACTACCATTATAGTGTGTTCCTCACTTAGTGACGAATTCGTTTACCGACGTGGTCTTAGGAATGGAACTCTGTCGTTAAGTGAGGAAAGGCTGTAAGTGTATTTATGTAAGTGCGTATTTATGTAAGCGTATTTATGTAAGTGTGTATTTATGTAAGTATGTAAAGGCATGATACCACAACTGGAACCAGTTGTGGTATCATGCCTTTTTATTATCTTTTTTTTTAACTATCTGTAAATACTTCGTATTAGACCCATTAAAAACTATGCAATCAAGCTGTTATAAGTCGGCCTGAAATGCTGTGCATCCTATGTCCTTTCTAATCATCATATACAGTGGACCCCCGGTTAACGATATTTTTTCATTCCAGAAGTATTTTCAGGTGCCAGTACTGACCGAATTTGTTCCCATAAGGAATATTGTGAATTAGATTAGTCCATTTCAGACCCCCAAACATACACGTACAAACGCACTTACATAAATACACTTACATAATTGGTCGCATTGGGAGGTGATCGTTAAGCGGGGGTCCACTGTATTTTGTACAATGAATTTGAATCTGAATTAGAAGTATTTACCTTAAAATAGCAGCTAACCTTGTCAGCTTGTGTACTACAGTGGACCCCCGGTTAACGATATTTTTTCATTCCAGAAGTATGTTCAGGTGCCAGTACTGACCGAATTTGTTCCCATAAGGAATATTGTGAAGTAGATTAGTCCATGTCAGACCCCCAAACATACACGTACAAACGCATTTACATACACTTACATAATTGGTCGCATTCGGAGGTAATCATTATGCGGGGGTCCACTGTATAGTTGAATGTTGTTGTTGAATCAACTTTTGATAAACTACAAATGGTAAGTTTATTCAGGTATACACAAATACAGTTACATAGAGTATCATACATAGCAGCGCATGTGTAGACAACCTGGGATAACCCAAAAAAGTCAGAGTGATTTATTTCCATTTTAATATTAATCCAGTATGAAGGTGTATCTCCCATTCTGACCTTACTGTAACATACACGACCTACACCATTTACAGTGACTAATAACATTGAACTCCAAACTTAAAATTTAAATGGAAAGACAATGTCTTAGTCCATTTATGAGAAATTATGAAGTTGAGATAAAAACTGATCCAGGATGGACTAATCTAAAAATTTTGACTTATGCTAGTTGTACTAGGTATAGTACTGTGATTTATTTATCATCTTCCTACTTTTGAAGTTGAAATATCAAGAGTATTGCAAAAAACTCTGATGCAAGTCTTTTTTTCTGCTTCTTGTGATCCCTTTACTACAGTGGCTGCCATTTAACCCTTAAACTGTCCAAACGTACATCTACGTTTTTTCAACATTTGAATGTAAAAAAAACGTAATTTTTTTTTTTTTAAACTTGAAAGCATTTAAAAGAACTTTGATCTACTTTTTTTTATATTTGAAAATATGTAAAAAAACATAGATCTACTTTTGGAGCACAACGCATGTGAATGTAGATCTATGTTTGGACAGTTTAACCCTTAAACTGTCCAAATGTAGATCTACGTTTTTTCAACATTTGAAAGTATGTAAAAATGGAGATTTTTTTTTTTTTTTTTTTACATTTGTAAACGTGTAAAAAACTTTGACGTGCTTTTTTTTGTTATATTTGAAAATATGTATAAAAACGTAGATCTACTTTCGGAGCACTACGCATGTAAACGTCGATCTGTTTGGACAGTTTAGGGGTTAAGGGTTAACTTGGACCTCACAATACAACAGATGGTCAAGATTCCTCATTCAATAACCAGAATGTGAAATGATGAGCGTAAAAATGTTAATGAAAATGTTACAATGGAACTTGACTGCTGCTGAAGATAGTGTAACAAGAATGAGAAAATATGACTGAATTTAAAGAAATTATAATTTTGGCAGGTGGAAAGACTTCATGTGGATATTTACTATGGGGTTAAATTGACGTTATGACGACGATGGATTTGTCACTGAAGTGTTGATTTATTCTCTGATAAATATCCTATAAGGATATGAAGACATTTTACGCAAATAACCCATACACAAACTTACGATATTTCGGCCCAATTTGGACCCAGTGAGACCGAAACGCAAGTTTCTCTCTCTTATGTGCGGGTTATTTGTGTATTGTTCCAGCCATGGTATTGTGACTCTCTATTCCTTATGAAAACATTTTAGTCTTCCACCTGCCCCAACCTCTCAAAAAAATTGTCAATCTAAGTCAAATTTTTTTTCTAATTTGTTAACTCACAAGAGAATCAAGAAACATTAAATGCACAGATAAAACTAATGTTTACTTAAACATTATATCTACTGAGTAAATTATTATTGACTAGGAAAAAAAAAAAAGAAACATGCAATTTAAGAAAATGCCATGCAACGGCCAAAGCAATAACTTACAAGAAAAAAACAGTGGACTCGGTTTTGACTCTCGGGTTTTATTAAGCACAAATACAACGATAAAGGGTGAAATTAACACCCACTCATTATAAATCCTAAGTAACTTCTTTCAAACATCATGTACGGTGATGAGAATTTGTGCATTACAATGATGTACAGATGCTCTTTGTTTTATGCTGGTCTGACTTACAATACTTCGACTTTACGATGGTGCATACCTGGAGCAGCAATTGTTACGATAAACTTGTAAACTTTATTTACTTTTCAATACTGGTATTTAATTGCAGTAATTATTTATTTACCTATTCATTGAGAGTACAGTAAGTCCTTGAATTAATGTTGAGAATCTTCTATATTTTGTAAATCATTATTGTGTTAAAACTGTAGTGTAAGCATGCCTCTGGCAAGACAGTGATGGAGTGAATGATGATGGAAGTTTTTCTTTTTTGGGCCACCCTGCCTTGGTGGGAGATGGCCCATGTGTTAATAATAGAAAAAAATAGTTTTGAATACTGCTAAGCATTTGTGTTTAATAATTACCAGAGAGCAATGAGGTCCATATTACAAACCAGGCAGAATTAAGTGCATGCAACGAAGCCAAGAGGATAGCAGGAGAGAGGGGGGCCGCTTCTAACATGACGTGTAAACAAAAAACCAGGCGTGAGGCCTCTTACATGGAGCACAATGCGCTGTTTCATAAACACCTCATCCAATTTCTGCAACAGGATGGAGAAAACTGAGCCATCAAGGTAATTCAGCCACAGCGAATATGTCACCATCTTTACATTCTCTCAAGAACACAAAACAAGAAAATAAAAATAGGGAGTGTGCATAAACCTTCTCATGGCTATACCAAACAGGTACCTAAGGAATAAAACACTTACCATATTCCAAAAGCCTAGTGCTTACACGCTCCTTGCACTAATTTACCAAAAGCCCGCACTTAGGAGAACTTGATGACAATGTTATGGTCTACCCGAGACCACCGTTAAGTCATGATAGATGCAAATTTGATAATGGTCTACAATACAAACAAGTTGATAAGACACATGTTCAACAGCTAGGTATCTTTATTCCCAAACATTTTGCCTATGCACTAGACTTTTCCAGTAGAATACAATGGAGGCAGGAAAAGCCTCCCTTGTATTCCACTAAAGAAGCCTATTGTGTATGTGAGACTTTACAGAATAAAGGTACCTAACTGTTACATGCAGGTGTCCTACTTACCATGATAGCTGTGACCTGACAATGCTTCAGGATGGACCAAAACATCATAAGTTCCTCCTAATTGCAAATTTTTGGTGAATTGTTCCAGCCACGAAATTATGATTTTTTTTTATTCCTTGCACTAATTAATGACTAATATCAAAATATTTTAGGTTGATGCTTGCAATTATGGCAGGAACTGTGCATTACAAAATGGGTACTCTTTTATTTATGTTGCAGAGGACTTAAAAATGCAAAGCTTGAATTTTTTTATTCTACAATTTCGACCAAAAGCACGTACCGTACTACACTATCATAAAACGCTCAATGCAAAGTAATATCTAAGTCAGTGAATTAAACCTTAAGCTGCAGAAGCTTGTATGCACCTCGAGCATACATCCCAAGGTGGCTGGGTCGGTGTAGGAGCCATGCAGTGGCTGCTGTAACTTTTATCTTTAACTCGCAGGAATACAGCCAGCTCTCTTACTAAGCTCCTCTATACAGTGCCAGTTTTTCATAAATGTGACTGAAAAAATGATTGCAAAAATCAAACAGCACATACTATGAAGGCCTTTCCATGAGCATTTAATTTTGCATGTACCTTTACAGTCGCATTTACAAAAAATTGGCCCGTATAGAAACGCTTCACAAGAAAGCTTACTGTATATCAACACAGCGCCAGTTACCCCTAATTCTCTCACCTGCGTACAAACTCTACACAATGACCGAGTGTGCTCCAACATTACAAATGAGCGACTGTGCTCGATGGCTCGCTTAGACCTAAATCACATCTGGATTTTAAAAACAGTGTTTTCCATTGAGAAATTTTGCCTTAAACAAATATTTTAATTTTCCCCAGAAGAATTTATTGAGAAATTGTACCGGAGTGCCGTTTTGCTGCTAAACAAGAGGAAAAAAAAGAGAAAAAAATAAGAAAACAGATGAGTTCTAAGGCAGAAATAGACAAACTGAGGAAATTAGGGTAAAAACCTTAGCTACAAGTGTGAACAACAACAATAACAAGAGCAGCAGCAGGCACACCAACACACTGCAACTAGTACTAAAACTTTGCCCTAGATGCTACCTCTACACAACTATCTCAAAGTCATTTTGCTAGATGTTACCTTTATACAACTTAAAGTATCTCAAAGTTATCACACTTAAGTTAATGACAAAACTTAATAATTGTTTTATTAACTAACTTTAACACACCTTTCTTAAAAATTATCAAACAAAAATTATTTTTTTATCTAACAATTTATGCACATTAACTTCAATAGATTTAAAAAAAAATGCATAACACTAGCAAATATATTATAGTATACCGCATTTCAATAGATCAAACTGTAAAATGGATAAGAATATAAGGGTCAGAGACTGTAGCATACAGTAAACTCTCTTATAGAGCTCCTCTGTGTAGAGTGTAATTTTTTTTTTTAATACAACTGAAAAAGTGCATCCAAAATTGAATAGCATGGATTATGAAGCCTTTATCAAGCACTGTTCAATTTTTGATGCGCCTTTTCAATCATTTAAAAAAAATTGCACTACGTATGGGACAGAGGGTAAAAGGTTATTGACTATACTAGCATCATTAAGGCAAGAATAATTTCATCTTTAAAATAAGGATTAAACTCTCAGAACATATACACTATGCAAGAAGATCACAGTAAACAGGTGATATCACAATATGCAAAACAATCGGTGAAAAAAATGGTGAAATTCCAATTCGTGATTTCTCACATTATCAATGATAATGTTAGAAATCAGGAAAATGCTTGGAATGTCACTATTTTTCAATAATGGTTGTTTTGCATATGCACTAAATAGAGGAGCATATTAACAGAGCTGACTGTAGAGAATCTCTGGAGAGGAGTTGACGAGAGGTAAGCAGCGAGTGCAAGGTCTTGTCTAGAGGCCATATCCACCCCAATACCACAAAGGTTACCATCTGTCAAGACTGTGAGCACACTTTAACAAGTTTCCACCACAACATACATCAGTCTGGTACTTTTCTTACCTTGCACCAAATACCGCAGCTCTCCAGAGCTAGCCGTTGTATTTGATGAAGATGGTTAAACTGCGATCAGTATTACTGACAAACACACGAGTATAATGAACTCTGACCTGCGAGTTTTAAGACTCACTTGCCATGAGTTCAAACCCCACCCGGTCTGTGAAGCGTAATGAACACTTGTCAATGGAATGAACCAACCCACATGGAAAAAATACAATAAAGGATAGTTTTTTTAATGCACTGTCTCCCACTGAGGCAGGGTGACCTAAAAAGAAGAACGTAAGTTTTTCTTCTCTATACATTTAGTAATGTATGGAGAAGGGGTTACTAGTCCCTTGCTACTTGTATTTTAGCGCTTCTTATGACACGCATGGCTTACGGAGCAAGGATTCTTCTGCACTTCCCCATGGAGAATATTTTTTATTAATGGGGAAACTATAATGGGAGATAATAAGCTTTCATTAAAGTAAGGAGAGGACAATACAAAGTCTTTGAATAAAAATTAATCAGTATTAAGGCGCCTTCCTTGTAGAGTAAACCAAGACTCGGCATGAGGTCCTTTTCAGCAGACAAGCGGGCCTCAGTGGTAGGCCAAAATAGTATGTGGAACTCATCCCTCTGTTTTATTTTCTCCATGTGTGTTGACTCATACTGCAGAGTTCACTCATACCATTAATAACAAAACTATGAATGACTACAGCAAGCTCTTTTAAAAAGGTCCTATACAGTGTACGTTATTGCAAGAAATCACAATAAATACGTGATTAAAAATACATAAAAATACCACAGTGAAAATAGGAAAAACACCTGGGTGCTTTCATGTGCTTACACACAATACACAAATAACCTGCACACAGAAGAGAAACTTACAACGACATTTCGGTCTAATTTGGACCATTTACAAAGTCAAACTGTGATTTTGTAAATGGTCCAAGTGGCACTGAAACATTATCACAAGCTTCCTTCTTCTATGTGCGGGTTATCTGTAAGATAAGATAAGATAAGATTTCGTTCGGATTTTTAACCCCGGGGGTTAGCCACCCAGGATAACCCAAGAAAGTCAGTGCGTCATCGAGGACTGTCTAACTTATTTCCATTGGGGTCCTTAATCTTGTCCCCCAGGATGCCACCCACACCAGTCGACTAACACCCAGGTACCTATTTGCTGCTAGGTGAACAGGACAACAGGTGTAAGGAAACGTGTCGAAATGTTTCCACCCGCCGGGAATCGAACCCGGGCCCTCCGTGTGTGAAGCGGGAGCTTTAGCCACCAGGCCACCGTTGTTCCAGTTACAACATCGTGCGTTTTTGTTCTTTCTCTGCTTACAAATACGTATATGTGAAGTTGTGTGTGTAAAGCACATTAAAAACCCAGGTATTTCCTGTTTTACACTATGGTATTTTTATAGCGGAATTTTTTTTGTAAATGCTATTGGGAAAGGTTATGCAAAATTGAATACCACCTATTATGAAAGTCTTTCCACATGCTATACATTTCTAGATGCAAGTTCTCAATTGCATTTATATAAAACAGCACAATATAGAGGAGCTTCATAAAAAAAACCTGCTCGGAGCTGATGTAGTCAGTTCATCAGTCTTGAGAATTATTATTATTATAATCAAAAAGAGGTGCTAAGCCACAAGGGCTATACAGAGCTGCTCAGTCTTGAGAAGAATACAGCATATGTGCGAAAAAGTGGCTTATATACTGTAAACAGGTGAGGTGCAGCAGTCATAAGTGATATCACACGTGGCAACAGGTCATGCCTATAGGTTATGCCACTTCTTCGCACATATGCTGTATTCTTTTCGAGACTGATGGACTGATTACATCGACTCCAGGATGAGGGACAGATTACCTCAAACTACTCCTGCTGTAATTTGTTTTACAAGAACAAAGTACAAACAAACCACACAACAGATGGGAGATATATCTGCAAAATACTTGCAACTGTGGTCACAGTGGTGGCCTATGCTAACCTGCCAATGGTGCATAAATATACCAAGTTGGATGAATCTTAATGTAGCCAGCAGACCCAGTAATGTACGCACTGACATGGATTGTTACGACTCGCTAGACATGGGTTCTAACCCCCCCCCCACAGTGTGGTTTGTTTGCAATCATGTTATTATGATTTCGTGACACTCTTATAAAGCTTCTCTACATCATGCAGTTTTTCACAAATGCAACTGAAAAAGTACATAAGAAACTGAAGAGCACATACAATGAATGTCTTTCACTACAGTATTCAATTTTGCTTCTATTTTTTCAAACACACTTATGGAAAATTTTACTGTATAGAGGAGTTTTATAAGAGCTCCCTGTATCAGGCACATAAATACCACCTAAGGAATTAAGAGGTAAACAGATTACCATATTTTATGGTGAGCGAGACGCTCTGGCGTCAAGGACGGCCCCCCAATTCCAAATGGTTAAATTTTGGAGGGGAAAAAAAAAAAAAGATACTTCAGCCTCCAAGATGCTGGGTAAATTTATGTGACTTGTTTTTGGGGAAAAAAGCGTCTTCGATGCCATAAAATATGTTGGTTTCCAGTTAAGTACAGTAGAACCCCCGTATCCACAGCCTTGGTATCCGAGGTCTCAGTTATCCGCAGTTTACTGTTGCCCAAAATCAACCCTTAATTTGGCTTAATAATGGCTCCAAAGTGCAAAACTAATGATATTGGTAGCTCTTCAAAAACTAATGATATTGGTAGCTCTTCAAAAACTAATGATATTGGTAGCTCTTCAAAAACTAATGATATTGGTAGCTCTTCAAAAACTAATGATATTGGTAGCTCTTCAAAAACTAATGATATTGGTAGCTCTTCAAAAACTAATGATATTGGTAGCTCTTCAAAAACTAATGATATTGGTAGCTCTTCAAAAACTAATGATATTGGTAGCTCTTCAAAAACTAATGATATTGGTAGCTCTTCAAAAACTAATGATATTGGTAGCTCTTCAAAAACTAAGAGAAGCTGTGAAATGCTTCCCATCGGTGAAAAAGTGATAATTCTAGACTTATTTTGCTTAATTTACCAACTGAAATGCTCTGCATATAAAGGGGCTTTGGGCACGTACACCCTATTGTTATACGCCTTTGTACAAACATGTATCACACTAAACTATTATTATTACAATTAAACTTTATCATCGGTATGTATGTAAGGGAAAAATGACTCGTATATGGGTTCACCGCTCTCCAGGGTTTAAGGTATCCATGGTAGGTTTAGGAACGTATCCCCCGCGGATACCGGGGTACCACTGTACTGTATTTTCTAATGTAATAAAAATCCTAATTCTTCTCCATGTATTTGAAAATTACATTTAATAAATAGATTTACTTTTTCGTTATTTAAAAACAGTATACAATACCATTGTATACAATTCTGTGGTATACAATTAGACACATGTACAACATGTGGGTATGTTTATTATGCAGACATCGCACGTCTAATTTATCATGGTAAAAGCCAAACCAGAAAATAAATTGTTTTACAACACATGGGCAATATTTTTAATGCTTTTAGGTAATGTTGTAAGAATGTTTAATAACTGAGGCATACCCATGTTTTGTGGGTTTTAGCGAGTGTTGTTTCAAGAATGTTTAGCCGCCAAAATGAGTGCAAATGTTTTAAACGATGCTGGGTCAGTGTTTAACAACAAAGCTGCCTAGATGTTTATTATAGTCAATGTTTAACCAAAATGTGTATAGATGTTATAAATGTTGATGACAGGTCAAAGTTTAGCAACCAATATGTGTAAAAAAAAAAAAAAATTTAAATGCACTGTCATTCATAATAAGTTGTATACAGCTACAAAAGAGAAGAAAAATGCTTTTTTAAAATTTAAAATAGTTGGAGAGGATAAACATGTAAACTGTCGTATCTGTGATTGTGTGAATGATGGTGAAAGTGTTGAATGATGGTGAAAGTGTTGTTGAATGATGGTGAAAGTGTTGTTGAATGATGGTGAAAGTCTTGAATGGTGAAAGTCTTGAATGATGGTGAAAGTCTTGAATGGTGAAAGTCTTGAATGATGGTGAAAGTCTTGAATGATGGTGAAAGTCTTGAATGATGGTGAGTGTTGAATGATAGTAAAAGTTTCTTTTTCGGGTCATCGTACCTTGGTGGAAGATGGCTGACATGCCAAAAAAACAAAATATGAAAGACGACGGCCTACTAGTGCTCCAAGACTGAGAATCTGGATGGGTGCCGGAGTGCAGGATTTTGAAGTGCGTGTTGCGTGCAGTAACAATGTCTGACTTAACGTTGTTCTTACGACACCTACCAATTGGGTTTTAAAAAATTGATGAGTGTGGCTTCAATAATGTTGCTTTTATAAAGGTTAGGTAAGGTTTGTCAGGAAACAAGAGAAGTGTTTCCTGACATGGATCTTAGTCATATAATGACTCATCACTGGAGCTTCTGGCCATCTGATCAAGGCCTTCCACTGGCTTACCAGTCCATCCCTTTAAAAATTAGGGTTACAAGTCTTTTATAAAATCATGGTGTACTGTGTAGGTGTTTGCAGACTTTGCAAATAATATTGATATTTCTCTTATTTTTTTTTTTTAACACGTTGGCCATCTCCAACCAAGACAGGGTGACCCAAATAGGAAACACTTTCACCATAATTCAGTTAATGTCCCTAAAAACTTACATTTTTTTTTTTTATTATCACACTGGCCGATTCCCACCAAGGCAGGGTGGCCCGAAAAAGAAAAACTTTCACCATCATTCACTCCATCACTGTCTTGCCAGAAGGGTGCTTTACACTACAGTTTTTAAACTGCAACATTAACACCCCTCCTTCAGAGTGCAGGCACTGTACTTCCCATCTCCAGGACTCAAGTCCGGCCTGCCGGTTTCCCTGAACCCCTTCATAAATGTTACTTTGCTCACACTCCAACAGCACGTCAAGTATTAAAAACCATTTGTCTCCATTCACTCCTATCAAACATCTCACGCATGCCTGCTGGAAGTCCAAGCCCCTCGCACACAAAACCTCCTTTACCCCCTCCCTCCAACCTTTCCTAGGCCGACCCCTACCCCGCCTTCCTTCCGCTACAGACTGATACACTCTTGAAGTCATTCTGTTTCGCTCCATTCTCTCTACATGTCCGAACCACCTCAACAACCCTTCCTCAGCCCTCTGGACAACAGTTTTGGTAATCCCGCACCTCCTCCTAACTTCCAAACTACGAATTCTCTGCATTATATTCACACCACACATTGCCCTCAGACATGACATCTCCACTGCCTCCAGCCTTCTCCTCGCTGCAACATTCATCACCCATGCTTCACACCCATATAAGAGCGTTGGTAAAACTATACTCTCATACATTCCCCTCTTTGCCTCCAAGGACAAAGTTCTTTGTCTCCACAGACTCCTAAGTGCACCACTCACTCTTTTTCCCTCATCAATTCTATGATTCACCTCATCTTTCATAGACCCATCCGCTGACACGTCCACTCCCAAATATCTGAATACGTTCACCTCCTCCATACTCTCTCCCTCCAATCTGATATTCAATCTTTCATCACCTAATCTTTTTGTTATCCTCATAACCTTACTCTTTCCTGTATTCACCTTTAATTTTCTTCTTTTGCACACCCTACCAAATTCATCCACCAATCTCTGCAGCTTCTCTTCAGAATCTCCCAAGAGCACAGTGTCATCAGCAAAGAGCAGCTGTGACAACTCCCACTTTGTGTGTGATTCTTTATCTTTTAACTCCACGCCTCTTGCCAAGACCCTCGCATTTACTTCTCTTACAACCCCATCTATAAATATATTAAACAACCACGGTGACATCACACATCCTTGTCTAAGGCCTACTTTTACTGGGAAAAAATTTCCCTCTTTCCTACATACTCTAACTTGAGCCTCACTATCCTCGTAAAAACTCTTCACTGCTTTCAGTAACCTACCTCCTACACCATACACTTGCAACATCTGCCACATTGCCCCCCTATCCACCCTGTCATACGCCTTTTCCAAATCCATAAATGCCACAAAGACCTCTTTAGCCTTATCTAAATACTGTTCACTTATATGTTTCACTGTAAACACCTGGTCCACACACCCCCTACCTTTCCTAAAGCCTCCTTGTTCATCTGCTATCCTATTCTCCGTCTTACTCTTAATTCTTTCAATTATAACTCTACCATACACTTTACCAGGTACACTCAACAGACTTATCCCCCTATAATTTTTGCACTCTCTTTTATCCCCTTTGCCTTTATACAAAGGAACTATGCATGCTCTCTGCCAATCCCTAGGTACCTTACCCTCTTCCATACATTTATTAAATAATTGCACCAACCACTCCAAAACTATATCCCCACCTGCTTTTAACATTTCTATCTTTATCCCATCAATCCCGGCTGCCTTACCCCCTTTCACTTTACCTACTGCCTCACGAACTTCCCCCACACTCACAACTGGCTCTTCCTCACTCCTACAAGATGTTATTCCTCCTTGCCCTATACACGAAATCACAGCTTCCCTATCTTCATCAACATTTAACAATTCCTCAACATATTCCCTCCATCTTCCCAATACCTCTAACTCTCCATTTAATAACTCTCCTCTCCTATTTTTAACTGACAAATCCATTTGTTCTCTAGGCTTTCTTAACTTGTTAATCTCACTCCAAAACTTTTTCTTATTTTCAACAAAATTTGTTGATAACATCTCACCCACTCTCTCATTTGCTCTCTTTTTACATTGCTTCACCACTCTCTTAACCTCTCTCTTTTTCTCCATATACTCTTCCCTCCATGCATCACTTCTACTTTGTAAAAACTTCTCATATGCTAACTTTTTCTCCCTTACTACTCTCTTTACATCATCATTCCACCAATCGCTCCTCTTCCCTCCCGCACCCACTTTCCTGTAACCACAAACTTCTGCTGAACACTCTACACTACATTTTTAAACCTACCCCATACCTCTTCGACCCCATTGCCTATGCTCTCATTAGCCCATCTATCCTCCAATAGCTGTTTATATCTTACCCTAACTGCCTCCTCTTTTAGTTTATAAACCTTCACCTCTCTCTTCCCTGATGCTTCTATTCTCCTTGTATCCCATCTACCTTTTACTCTCAGTGTAGCTACAACTAGAAAGTGATCTGATATATCTGTGGCCCCTCTATAAACATGTACATCCTGAAGTCTACTCAACAGTCTTTTATCTACCAATACATAATCCAACAAACTACTGTCATTTCGCCCTACATCATATCGTGTATACTTATTTATCCTCTTTTTCTTAAAATATGTATTACCTATAACTAAACCCCTTTCTATACAAAGTTCAATCAAAGGGCTCCCATTATCATTTACACCTGGCACCCCAAACTTACCTACCACACCCTCTCTAAAAGTTTCTCCTACTTTAGCATTCAGGTCCCCTACCACAATTACTCTCTCACTTGGTTCAAAGGCTCCTATACATTCACTTAACATCTCCCAAAATCTCTCTCTCTCCTCTGCATTCCTCTCTTCTCCAGGTGCATACACGCTTATTATGACCCACTTCTCGCATCCAACCTTTACTTTAATCCACATAATTCTTGAATTTACACATTCATATTCTCTTTTCTCCTTCCATAACTGATCATTTAACATTACTGCTACCCCTTCCTTTGCTCTAACTCTCTCAGATACTCCAGATTTAATCCCATTTATTTCCCCCCACTGAAACTCCCCTACCCCCTTCAGCTTTGTTTCGCTTAGGGCCAGGACATCCAACTTCTTTTCATTCATAACATCAGCAATCATCTGTTTCTTGTCATCCGCACTACATCCACGCACATTTAAGCATCCCAGTTTCATAAAGTTTTTCTTCTTCTCTTTTTTAGTAAATGTCTACAGGAGAAGGGGTTACTAGCCCATTGCTCCCGGCATTTTAGTCGCCTCATACGACACGCATGGCTTACGGAGGAAAGATTCTTTTCCACTTCCCCATGGACAATAGAAGAAATAAAGAAGAACAAGAGCTATTTAGAAAAAGGAGAAAAACCTAGATGTATGTATGTATATATATATGCATGTGCGTGTCTGTGAAGTGTGACCAAAGTGTAAGTAGGAGTAGCAAGATATCCCTGTTATCTAGCGTGTTTATGAGACAGAAAAAGAAACCAGCAAAAAAAATATCATCGTCAAATTGAGGCTTATAGCACCACTGATGTAAGGTGTAAACATTAGTGAAATACCTTCATAATTCATACTAATTCTTTCTATAAAAAAATCCATTCTCCATGGGAAAGTGGATTAGAATCCTTCCCCCGTAAGTCATGCGTGTCACGAGGCAACTAAAATGCTGGCAGCAAAGGTGCTACTAACACCTTCTCCTGTATAAATTACTAAATACTGGCAGCAAAGGTGCTACTAACACCTTCTCCTGTATAAATTACTAAATACTGGCAGCAAGGTGCTAGTAACACCTCCTGTATAAATTACTAAATGCTGGCAGCAAGGTACTAGTAACACCTCCTGTATAAATTACTAAATACTGGCAGCAAGGTACTAGTAACACCTCCTGTATAAATCACTAAATGCTGGCAGCAAGGTACTAATAACACCTCCTGTATAAATTACTAAATGCTGGCAGCAAGGTACTAGTAACACCACCTGTATAAATTACTAAATACTGGCAGCAAGGTACTAGTAACACCACCTGTATAAATCACTAAATGCTGGCAGCAAGGTACTAGTAACACCTCCTGTATAAATTACTAAATGCTGGCAGCAAGGTACTAGTAACACCTCCTGTATAAATTACTAAATGCTGGCAGCAAGGTACTAGTAACACCTCCTGTATAAATTACTAAATGCTGGCAGCAAGGTACTAGTAACACCTCCTGTATAAATTACTAAATACTGGCAGCAAGGTGCTAGTAACACCTCCTGTATAAATTACTAAATGCTGGCAGCAAGGTACTAGTAACACCTCCTGTATAAATTACTAAATACTGGCAGCAAGGTACTAGTAACACCTCCTGTATAAATCACTAAATGCTGGCAGCAAGGTACTAGTAACACCTCCTGTATAAATTACTAAATGCTGGCAGCAAGGTACTAGTAACACCACCTGTATAAATCACTAAATGCTGGCAGCAAGGTACTAGTAACACCTCCTGTATAAATTACTAAATACTGGCAGCAAGGTACTAGTAACACCTCCTGTATAAATTACTAAATGTAAAAATAAAAACGTACTAATTGTAAGAAGAAAAACTTTTGTTTTTCCTTTTAGGTCACACTGCCTCGGTGGGAGACGGCCGGTGCACTGATAAAATCTATGCTGAAACACCAAGAATAAAACTTGTAGCGAGTTCCTGCATACACAACATGCATGAATGCACATATGCAAGTGTGTACATGCATGTGCATGAGTAATTTTATAAGTAATGAGAGACATCATGTGTAAATGTACAAACTTGTACACAAAATGAAAATGCTCTAGTGTCAACATTTGGTTTGGCTGTTACAATGACAGAAATAATATCAACTCAATATTATTATAGTCATGGAGAAACACTAAACCAGTAGGGGTCTTACAGCTCCTGGGGAATGGGAGGTAATCAGGTTTGATCCAAGAAAGGGAAAGACAGCTCTAATAAAGGAGTCCTTCACTAATAAGGGACCTCCATTCTTGAAGGATCCTACAATCCAGAGTCCTTCACTAGCATTAAGGAACTTACACCTTGAAAGATCTTAGAATGAAGATCCCTATTCATCCTTTAAGGATTCAAGGATCAAGAGTCCTTTACTAGTATCAAGGAGCCTTCATCCTTGAAGGACTGACTTGATACCATGGACTAGTGTGCCTAAATTTATCAAATCTTCGTCAAACAACTTTACGAACCAACTCGTCACACAGATAACTCCAACCAGTGACAAGCCAAGGTAGTTTAACTAAGATTCATCCAACTACCTTTAATGAGTTCCCAGAGTTTCTCTACTCCCAGAGTCTAGCCTTGGACCAGGCTTGTCTGGTGCTTGCCTGGTCAGCCAGGCTGTTGCTGACGATGGTGCAGTTGATAAAAACTTGTTACCATGAATGGCTTGCCATGGGATTGACTCATCTGTCCGGCGAGTCGTTTACAGCTGTGTCAACTTTACCAAGTGCGACACACACATCTCACAGTCAAAAAAAAAAAAAAAAAAATAATTAGCAAAAGAAAATTCCCCCAAAAAAATAAAAAAAAAAATAAAAATGCAGAAAAAACACATATTCATGGCTCAAGCAATTCCCTCCCAAAAAGTTTGAAATGCCATTCTTGTTCTCAAGGTCATGGTCAAGAGTAAGCTTTGAGTTACACTTCAGTAGTTGTTTACTAACAACTACAGCTTTGAAACATTGTCTTATACATCTTTTATGCTCAAGATGAGAGTCGAGGGTAGGCTGTGGGCTACGCTTTAGCGGTTGTTTACTAACAACCGCTAAGTTACGTTGCAACTGTTGGTAAACATTGTGCCAGCAAGTAGCCCACATCCATGCACCTCATATGCCAAAAAACATGGCACACATGCACCACTGCTACAAAAATAACAAAAGTACCGTGACTGAGGTATGTTATTGTGAACCTTGTCTATGTTAGATGTTAGGGGAACTGGTGCTGCTTGCTTAAATATTATAACTGGTCTTACCAACTCTTGAAACAGTTCACCGGCCCGTCTTACAAAGCTCTTCCTTAGTTCAGCGTCACACTTGGGGATAAAGTTCGTGTGTCAGTAGGTGCTCTGCTCGCGTACAAGTCCCCCGAGAGGTGATAGGTATCCCTCGGAGAGGTGGTATCTTTACAAGAGGAGGCAGGTATCCCTTGAGGAGACAGGCATCCCCCCAAGAGGAGACAGGCATCCCCCGAGAGGAGACAGGCATCCCCCGAGAGGAGACAGGCATCCCCCGAGAGGAGACAGGCATCCCCCGAGAGGAGACAGGCATCCCCCGAGAGGAGACAGGCATCCCCCGAGAGAAGGCAGGCATCCCTCAAGAGGAGACAAGCATCCCTCAAGAGAAGACAGGTATCCCCCAAGAGATACCCAATTTCCACAACACAAATTTCAACAATTTACACTGACTATTTTTAAACCATAATTAAACCAAGTCATCTGCAACAATAGTGAACTACTTAACATGGAAAAACTAAACTAACTCCTGTATAACATACACCGTTTGATAGTATATTTACTATTGTAAACTAGTATAAACTATTAGTCTCTTAACTTAAAAGGCTGCCCAGAATACATTAAATAAGGCCATTTACATGCAACAAACTTTTATATCTAATTGGAAAATAAATTATTATTATTATTATTAAAGACTGATTAGATCACTAGTTGTCTTATTCTGGTAAAAGGTTTATTAGAGCCTATACAGAAGGGTCAAATTGTTATGTTAAACCTTATACAGTGCCCTTTACGCATCCTTCATGTCAGAGTTCTTACAAGTCAACAGAATATAGCACTTGAAAGTTGGTGGCCCAAGTTTTGCTTGCTTCAAGTAAGCAAGTCTTGCTACCTCAAGTTAGCAAGTCTCGCTACCTGAAGTTAACAAGTCTCGCTACCTGAAGTTAGCAAGTCTCGCTACCTGAAGTTAGCAAGCTGGTTCACACCAAAGAAGTTGATGAATTACATCTACTCTATAAATTACTTGTACTGAAGCCTAACAGTTATATATCCTCAACTCTGACTACATACACCAAGCATCACTTTTTAGCTGATATTACCTAACATATACAGTAGGACCCCTGTATCCATGTTTTATTTGTTTTAGACTTTTTTAGACCACTTAACTTCACATGTGCCTTTTGGCATCTCTTCATCGCCTTGTGGCGGTTTTGTGCGTGCGCGCCTTGTGGCGCCGTTACTGATTTCTCAGTTTACTTCACTGGTTCTCACTCACTGAGTGAGAACAATTAGGTCATTTGAGGGAGTTTGAGTCTCTAAGATATTGTATCATTGACCATGCCCCAGGATGCGAACCACAACAGTCGACTAACACCCAGGTACCTATTTACTGCTAGATGAACAGAGGCAACGGGTGTAAGGAGACTTCCCCATACATCTCACCCTGCCCGAGATGGTTTCAGTTATCCGTGGTTTACCATGGCCCAAAAATAATCCTTAATTTTGCTTAATAAAGGCAACAAAGTGCAGCAGTAGTAATGGTGGCAGTTCTTCAAAGCCTGAGAGATGCTGTGAAGTGCTTCCCATCAGTGAAAAAAAAGCGTTAATTCTCCATTTAATGTGTATAATTTATGAATTAAACTTTATCATAGTCATATATGCAAACAAAAAACGACGTATATAGGGTTCGCTACTATCTGTGGTTTCATGCATCTGCGGTAAGTTTTAGACTGTATCCCCTAAGGGATACAGGGGGGCCACTGTATAATGTAATATTTTTGGTATTGCTAGACAGTCAAAAATTAAATAGTTTGTGGGTATGCGTCATATTTGATGCCATGTTTCTCTGGGTATACCCTTTACTTGAGTGATTGTTGATGTGATAAAACAAAAATTTATTTCTAATGTCTTGCCTTCCAATGCTACATATACACGTATATGCATGCGTGCACACACCCACCCACACATACACCCACTTATGCACACACACCCACCCAAGCATGCAGCTACTTATGCATGCATGCATGCATGCATGCATGCATGCACACACACACACACACACAAAATGCAAGGAGGCAGAGGAAAGGTTTGTTCCCAAGGGTAACAGAAATAATGGGAAGGACAGAACGAGTCCTTGGTTTACCCGAAGGTGCAGGGAGGCAAAAACTAAGTGCTCTAGAGAATGGAAAAAGTACAGAAGGCAAAGGACTCAGGAGAATAACGAGATTAGTCGACGAGCCAGAAACGAGTGTGCACAGATAAGGAGGGAGGCGCAGCGGCAGTATGAAAATAACATAGCATCGAAAGTCAAGTCTGATCCGAAACTACTCTACAGCCACATCAGGAGGAAGACAACAGTCAAGGACCAGGTAATCAGGCTGAAGAAAGAAGGTGGGGAGCTCACAAGAAATGACCAGGAGGTATGTGAGGAGCTCAACATGAGATTTCAGGAAGTATTTACAGTGGAGGCTGAAGGTACAACAGGAAGACAAAACAGTGGGGTACAGCAACAAGGTATATACCAACAAGTGTTGGATAAATTACACACAACTAAGGAGGAGGTGGAGAAGCTCCTAAGTGACCTTGATACCTCAAAGGCGGTGGGACCGGACATCTCTCCATGGGTCCTTAGAGAGGGAGCAGGAACACTACGTGTGCCACTAACGAAAATCTTCAACACTTCCCTTGAAACTGGGCAACTACCTGAAGTATGGAAGAAGGCAAATATAGTCCCCATCTTTAAGAAGGGAGACCGAAATGAAGCACTAAATTAAAGACCAGTGTCAGTGACATGTATAGTATGCAAAGTCTTGGAAAAGATTATCAGGAGGAGAGTGGTGGAGCACCTGGAGCGGAACAAGATTATAAACGACAGCCAGCACGGATTCATGGAAGGCAAATCCTGTATCACAAACCTACTAGAGTTTTATGACAAGGTAACTGAAGTAAGAAATGAGAGGGAGGGGTGGGTTGATTGCATTTTCTTGGACTGCAAGAAGGCCTTCGACACAGTTCCTCACAAGAGATTAGTACAGAAGCTAGAGGAACAGGCACGTATAACAGGAAGGGCACTACAATGTATCAGAGAATACCTAACAGGGAGGCAACAGCGAATCATGGTCCGTGATGAGGTATCACAGTGGGCGCCAGTGACGAGCAGGGTCCCACAGGGGTCAGTCCTGGGACCAGTGCTATTCTTGGTATATGTGAACAACATGACGGAAGGGATAGACTCAGAAGTGTCCCTGTCTGCAGATGACGTGAAGTTAATGAGGAGAATTAAATCAGATGCAGACCAGACAGGTCTACAAAGAGACCTGGACAGACTGGATGTGTGATCCAGAAACTGGCTCCTAGAATTTAACCCCGCCAAATGCAAAGTCATGAAGATTGGAGAAGGGCAAAGAAGACCGCAGACAGAGTATAGGCTAGGAGGCCAAAGGCTGCAAATCTCACTCAAGGAGAAAGACCTAGGAGTGAGTATAATACTGAGTACATCGCCAGAAGCACACATTAACCAGATAACTGCTGCGGCATATGGGCACTTGGCAAACCTGAGAAGAGCGTTCCGGTACCTCAGTAAGGAATCGTTCAAGACTTTATACACTGTGTATGTCAGACCCATACTGGAGTACGCAGCACCAGTTTGGAACCCACATCTGGTCAAACATGTCAAGAAATTAGAGAAAGTGAAAAGGTTTGCAACAAGGCTAGTTTCAGAACTAAGGGGAATGTCCTATGAAGAAAGGTTAAGGGAAATCGGTCTGACAACACTGGAGGACAGGAGGGTCAGGGGAGACATGATAACGACATACAAAATACTGCGTGGAATAGACAAGGTGGACAGAGACAGGATGTTCCAGAGATGGGACACAGAAACAAGGGGTCACAATTGGAAGCTGAAGACTCAGATGAGTCAAAGGGATGTTAGGAAGTATTTCTTCAGTCAAAGAGTAGTTAGGAAGTGGAATAGTCTGGCAAGCGATGTAGTGGAGGCAGGAACTATACATAGTTTTAAGACAAGGTATGATAAAGCTCATGGAGCAGGGGGAGAGAGGACCTAGTAACGGTCGGTGAAGAGGTGGGGCCAGGAGCCGAGTATCGACCCCTGCAACCACAATTAGGCGAATACAATTAGGTGAGTACGTACACACACACACACACACACACACACACCCATGCATGCACACACTTATGCACACACACCCACCCATGCATGCACCAAATTATGCACACACACCCACCCACCACACACACACCACATGCACCCACTTATGCACACACCCACATACACATGCACCCACTTATGCACACACCCACCCATGCATGCACCCAATTATGCACACACACCCACCCACACACACATGCACCCACTTATGCGCACACACACACACACACCCACATACAGACCAGTGTCACTGACATGTATAGTATGCAAAGTCATGGAGAAGATTATCAGGAGAAGAGTGGTGGAACACCTAGAAAGGAATGATCTCATCAACAGCAGCCAACATGGTTTCAGAGATGGGAAATCCTGTGTCACAAACCTACTGGAGTTCTATGACATGTTGAGAGCAGTAAGACAAGAGAGAGAGGGGTGGGTGGATTGCATTTTCTTGGACTGCAAGAAGGCATTTGACACAGTTCCACACAAGA
The DNA here is from genome assembly GCF_026875155.1 of Cherax quadricarinatus. Taxonomy (NCBI): domain Eukaryota; kingdom Metazoa; phylum Arthropoda; class Malacostraca; order Decapoda; family Parastacidae; genus Cherax; species Cherax quadricarinatus. Next base: position 9,842,591 of record NC_069480.1, read on the forward strand.
GATTAGTGCAAAAACTGGAGGACCAAGCAGGGATAACAGGGAAGGCACTACAATGGATCAGGGAATACTTGTCAGGAAGACAGCAGCGAGTCATGGTATGTGGCAAAGTGTCAGAGTGGGCACCTGTGACCAGTGGGGTCCCACAGGGGTCAGTCCTAGGACCAGTGCTGTTTCTGGTATTTGTGAATGACATGACGGAAGGAATAGACTCCGAGGTGTCCCTGTTTGCAGATAACGTGAAGTTGATGAGAAGAATTCATTCGATTGAAGACCAGGCAGAACTACAAAGGGATCTGGACAGGCTGCAGACCTGGTCCAGCAATTGGCTCCTGGAGTTCAATCCCACCAAGTGCAAAGTCATGAAGATTGGGGAAGGGCAAAGAAGACTGCAGATGGAGTACAGTCTAGAGGGCCAGAGACTACAAACCTCACTCAAGGAAAAAGATCTTGGGGTGAGTATAACACCAGGCACATCTCCTGAAGTGCACATCAACCAAATAACTGCTGCAGCATATGGGCGCCTAGCAAACCTCAGAACAGCATTTCGACATCTTAATAAGGAATCGTTCAGGACCCTGTACACCGTGTACGTTAGGCCCATATTGGAGTTATCAGCACCAGTTTGGAACCCACACCTAGCCAAGCACGTAAAGAAACTAGAGAAAGTGCAAAGGTTTGCAACAGGACTAGTCCCAGAGTTAAGAGGTATGTCCTATGAGGAGAGGTTAAGGGAAATCAACCTGGCGACACAGGAGGACATGCACCCACTTATGCACACACCCACACACACATGCACCTACTTGTGCACACTCACCCACCCATGCATGCACCCACTTATGCACACACACACACACACACACACACCCACACATGCACCCAATGAAGAGGCACAGCCAGGAGCTATTACTCGACCCCTGCAACCACAACTAGGTGAGTACAACTAGCTGAGTACATGCACACACACCCACCCATGCATGCACCCACTTATGCACACACACACCACCCACACATGCACTCACCCACCCCACACCCACATATGCACTCACTTATGCACACACATCTACCCACATCCACCCACACACACAGCCACCCACACACACCCACCCACACATACACCCACCCACTTATGCATCCACCCATCCACCCACACACACACCCACCCGCACACACACACACACACACACATCCACCCACACACACACACCCACACACACACCCACCCACACACACACCCACCCACACACACACCCACCCACATCCACCCACACATCCACCCACCCACCCACCTACGCCCACACACACAAAGCACGCTAAGTATTTCCAATAAAACTAGTAGAGCCTGGTATAATTATCATGAAGTGCTAAACCCTCATGGCTTATTTAACTCGAGGAGTGATGGAGGATCAATCGTCCAACGGTAACTGAAGCAATTACTGCTGCACCTTCAACTGAATAATAATCAGACCAGTACCCAGAATTTTATTAATAGTCTGACCATTATATAGAATTTTATGATTGTCAAGACTAGTATATAGAATTTTATGATTGTCAAGACTAGTATATAGAATTTTATGATTGTCAAGACTAGTATATAGAATTTTATGATAGTCAAGACTAGTACATAAAATTTTATGATTGTCAAGACTAGTATATAGAATTTTATGATTGTCAAGACTAGTACACAAAATTTTATGATTGTCAAGACTAGTACATAGAATTTTATGATTGTCAAGACTAGTACATAGAATTTTATGATTGTCAAGACTAGTACATAGAATTTTATGATTGTCAAGACTAGTACATAGAATTTTATGATTGTCAAGACTAGTACATAGAATTTTATGATTGTCAAGACTAGTACATAGAATTTTATGATTGTCAAGACTAGTACATAGAATTTCATAACAATTACAGTCATTCAAAAGTATTAGATAAATCTTGAAGACACACAATCACTGAAATAATATACATGGGTCAAGAGCTATAAAATAGGAAATATCCGGGAAAAATGGCATGAAATATATGGACACACTACCTGGAAAATTAAAAAAAAAAAAAAATGAAATGCCACTTAATTTATGAATGATAAAACACATCACTAAACCTAATAAAAAACTTTTTTAACATAAGAGTAAATTATTTGTGTGTTTATGATGGCACAATTTCATTAAGCTTATATAGAGGAGAAACGTGTGTTGCAAATACAGGTGCTGCTCGACTGACGATATTTCAACTTTACGACGGTGTGGCAGCTATTACTTTGGAGATGTAACTCAAGATAATTACCCGTCATGAAGACGACAAGTCCATCACTTGTATTCATTTATTGACTTTTCTGTACTGGCATTTAGTTACAGTAATTATGTGTTCATTTACTTATTCAGTAACAGTATTTATTTAGCATATATTCACATTAATATTTACGATATTTTCAACCTACGACGGGTTCGTTGCAATGTAACCCCAATGTTAGTCAAGGAGCACCTCTATATTCAAATAACCTGCATGTAGCAGGGAACTTATTATGACTTTTCAATCGAACCTCAGCCACTGTCAAGTCACAACCGAACAAGAAAAAAAAGCAAGGGCCTTCTCTGCCTTTCTCTCGTTCAGCTGTGACTTGACAATGGTTCACGATGGACCAAAACATCATCATAAGTCTCCTGTGTGTATGTGTGTGTGTGGGGGGGGGAATTTGTTTGTATACATTAAGTACAGTGGAACCTCAAAAATCGAACATATCACATATCGAACGTTTCAAAAATAGGACCATTTTTTCGGACAAACTGTCTCCCTATTATCGAACGCGCCCCTATTTATGGACCGCCGGGTACAGGGCCTGTCTGCCGCCCGCTCTGTCCACGTCCCCGCGCAGGCGCCGTGAGCAGTCTAGCTTTGTTTATGCTTGAGTGAACACTAACCTGCGCTCTCATTCACGCATTTTACGATTATTTCGTTGTGTTTAGTGCTTGTGGGACTGAAATAAGCTGCCATGGGCCCAAAGAAACTTGCTAGTGGTACCTCTGTGGTAAAGAAAGAGAAACACCATAGATGTGAAGAAGGAAATAATACAGAAGTATGAGAGTGATGTGAGACTTGTTGAGGTTGCCAGGATGTATGGGAAAAACAAGTCGACCATCGCTTCCATCCTGTCAAAGAAAGAACAAATCAAGGAAGCTGATGTTGCGAAAGGTGTTAATATAGGGAGTGGATGAGGTGCCTTCTTCAAAGATTAAGGAGATTTGTGCCAAGTGGAATGATGTCCAAATGTTTGTGCAGAAGTACCACCCTGAGCAAGCTGAAACAAGCCATCTTTGCAACAAGTTCAGTGACAGAACCATGTCCCATTTTAGGGAAATGTTAAAGAGGCGCCAGAAACAGAGGACTGTGGACAGTTATTTTGTGAGACAGGGGTCCAGTGACTCTCAAGCTGATCCTAGTGGCATTAAAAGACAGAGAAGGGAAGTAACCCCAGAGAGGGCTTTACCTGAAGTCCTCATGGAGGGGGATTCTCCTTCCAAACACTAACCCCAACTCCCTCTCTCCTCCTCCCTATCTTCCAGATAGGGTGGCCTGGTGGCTAAAGCTCCCGCTTCACACACGGAGGGCCCGGGTTCGATTCCCGGCGGGTGGAAACATTTCGACACGTTTCCTTACACCTGTTGTCCTGTTCACCTAGCAGCAAATAGGTACCTGGGTGTTAGTCGACTGGTGTGGGTGGCATCCTGGGGGACAAGATTAAGGACCACAATGGAAATAAGTTAGACAGTCCTCGATGACGCACTGACTTTCTTGGGTTATCCTGGGTGGCTAACCCTCCGGGGTTAAAAATCCGAACAAAATCTTATCTTATCTTATCTCTTATCTTATCTTATCACCAATCTTCAATAAAGGTAAATAAAAATGTTATTTTACATGTATTACTATACATAATTAAAAACTACAGTATTTGTTGTATGTAAAACTGTAATTAATCTCTATAAAATGTATTTTTTGTGTGAATATTTTTGGGTTTCTGGAACGAATTAATTGTATTTCCATTACTTCTTATGGGATATATTTGCTTCGAATTTCAGACTTTTCGAATTTAGAACTAGCTCCTGGAATGGATCAAGTTGGATTTTTAAGGTTCCACTGTACTTGACTTACAAACATGTTGAGAATCTTCTGTATTGTGTATATTATTATTATTATGAATATTATACATGATATGATTCAGGAGGTCCCCAATGTGTATTTGTAAATTGAAGACTTACTGTGCCTGCCACAGTATTGTGACTTTGTAAGAGTTCCAACAATGTTGCTAGTAATACAACCTTCAACAACCAATTAAAACAAGAGGGAAAGCTTAATAGGAATACTTAGATATAACACAATTATCACAAAACAATGTAGTACACAGAAATATAAAAATTTAATAAAACAATCTAATAAATTATGCATTAACCCTTAAACTGTCCAAACGTAGATCTGTGTTGACGTGCGTAGTGCTCCGACCTTTATTTTTTCCCTTTGAAAGCCTGTAAAATTGGACAGATATATGTACGGAGCACTACACATGTCAACGTAGATCTACGTTTGGACAGTTTAAGGGTTAAACAAGAGCCAATCAAAGCTTCAAGAATAATATAAGAACAGTAAAATTAGGACATTAATAATGGTTGCAAATTATTAACAAATATATTTACCAAAATTTTATCTTCAGTCATAAACATTAACTAATTTTTTTTATATATGGATATCCATCTGTATACAAATAAATGCGTACATGCACACAAACAGCGCGCGCACAAAAACAAGTGTACACACACACGACTTGACCCCTGCAACCAAATAGAAGAGTATGTGTGCTCACGCATGCACGTGCACACACACACACACACACACACACACACACACACACACACACACACATGACACTGGAGGACAGGAGGGTTAGGGGAGACATGATAATGACATACAAAATACTGTTTGGAATAGACAAGGTGGACAGAGACAGGATGTTCCAGAGAGGGGACACAGAAACAAGGCCTCACAATTGGAAGCTGAAGACTCAGACGAGTCAAAGGGACGTTAGGAAGTATTTCTTCAGTCAGAGTTGTCAGGAAGTGGAATAGCCTAGCAAGTGAGGTAGTGGAGGCAAGAACCATACATAGCTTTAAGATGAGGAATGATAAAGCTCATGGAGCAGGGAGAGAGAGGACCTAGTAGCACTTAGTGAAGAGGTGGGGCCCGGAGCTGAGTCTCGACCCCTGCAACCACAATTGGGCAAGTACAATTAGGCGAGTGTGTGCACGCGCACACACACACCTCATTTGTTCCCTCTTTTTTCACTTTTTTCTCATTTCTCTCCCCCCCTCTCTTTCTCTCTCCCCCCTCCCTCTTTCTCCCCCTCTCTCTCTCTCTCTCTCTCTCTCTCTCTCTCTCTCTCTCTCTCTCTCTCTCTCTCTCTCCCCCCCTCTCATAAAATATACAAAAATATACAATCTTAATCAATGAATATTTTTTACACTGTATATACTTTACAAACAAAATAAATGACGGGCAAAAAGAATCATTCTCAATAAGAAGAGAAGAGACGGAGCACCGAGCAGGGTGCTCGTAAAGCACCGACAATGTTAATACAAGGCATACATAACATGTAAACATAATCCTACCTACCTACAACCTATATAAACCTTTCACCTTATACACCCTATTCTAATGTCTTTCATCCTCCTCTAAAAGCCTACGAACTTCTGCAGCCTATGGCCTCTTACAGCCTATGGCCTCCTACAGCCTATGGCCTCCTACAGCCTATGGCCTCCTACAGCCTATGACATCCTACAGCCTATGACATCCTACAGCCTATGACATCCTACAGCCTATGACATCCTACAGCCTATGACATCCTACAGCCTATGACATCCTACAGCCTATGACATCCTACAGCCTATGACATCCTACAGCCTATGACATCCTACAGCCTACTCTGTATGTACTTTCATCCACGTCTAAAATCCTATCACCACCTACAGCCTACCTTGTAATACTCAGAATATAACACTGACTGCAACACTGTCTTCCATGCTGCATTTAGTCAGTATCTGACAGAAACGTAAGCAGAACATTTAGGTAACAGAGGTACCCAAGTGTTGCACATGTGTCTTATACACAAATAACCCGCACATAAAAGAGAGAAGCTTACGACGACGTTTCGGTCCGACTTGGACCATTGACAAAGTCACAGTGTGACTTTGTCAATGGTCCAAGTCGGACCGAAACGTCGTCGTAAGATTCTCTCTTTTATGTGCGGGTTATTTGTGTATCGTTCCAGTCACGGTATTGTGTCTTTTTGTTATTTATGTGTCTTATCTAACAAACTAACAAAACACTAACACTGCCTAAGCAACTACTCTACTTAACTACTAACACTAACTACAGCAACAGATCAAAACGAGAGACGAGAGAGAATTTATCGACAACTCACAGATGCTTCAAGAAAATAAATATTTATGTTTTAATTTCAAAATGATTTATGTAATTTTATTATGCATCATTATGACTAATTATAAACATGAACGTATTTTAAAAATATACTGAATATACAATATGTGTATTGGGTTAAAGGTTAAAGGATCAAGAACCTAACGAATCTTGAGCAATAGCATTTACTTAACCTCTTGAACCACAATCATAAAACACATGAAAACATCTTAACATATTGTATATATACATGTTATGACTGGGCGTCTTGACATTCGCAAATGTTCGAAGCTTGCGAAAGTGGAACTCGCGAATGTGGAGGGTTGCCTGTATTCTTAACTCCTAACTGTCTAACAGTGAATGATACAGTAAACTCTCTTATAAAGCTCTATCACTGCCTAACACTCACAAATACAGTAAGCTCTCTTATAAAGCTCTATCACTGCCTAACACTCATAAATACAGTAAGCTCTCTTATAAAGCTCTGCATCACTAACCTCATAAATCATACTCTCTTATAAAGCTCTATCATGCACATCATAAGTAAGCTCTCTTATAAAGCTCTATCACTGCCTAACACTCATAAATACAGTAAACTCTCTTATAAAGCTCTATCACTGCCTAACACTCATAAATACAGTAAGCTCTCTTATAAAGCTCTGCTATCACTGCCTAACACTCATAAATACAGTAAACTCTCTTATAAAGCTCTATCACTGCCTAACACTCATAAATACAGTAAGCTCTCTTATAAAGCTCTATCACTGCCTAACACTCATAAATACAGTAAGCTCTCTTATAAAGCTCTATCACTGCCTAACACTCATAAATACAGTAAACTCTCTTATAAAGCTCTATCACTGCCTAACACTCACAAATACAGTAAGCTCTCTTATAAAGCTCTGTTATCACTGCCTAACACTCATAAATACAGTAAACTCTCTTATAAAGCTCTATCACTGCCTAACACTCACAAATACAGTAAGCTCTCTTATAAAGCTCTGTTATCACTGCCTAACACTCATACAGTAAACTCTCTTATAAAGCTCTATCACTGCCTAACACTCACAAATACAGTAAGCTCTCTTATAAAGCTCTATCACTGCCTAACACTCATAAATACAGTAAGCTCTCTTATAAAGCTCTATCACTGCCTAACACTCATAAATACAGTAAGCTCTCTTATAAAGCTCTATCACTGCCTAACACTCTAAAATACAGTAAGCTCTCTTATAAAGCTCTATCACTGCCTAACACTCATAAATACAGTAAGCTCTCTTATAAAGCTCTATCACTGCCTAACACTCATAAATACAGTAAGCTCTCTTATAAAGCTCTATCACTGCCTAACACTCACAAATACAGTAAGCTCTCTTATAAAGCTCTATCACTGCCTAACACTCATAAATACAGTAAGCTCTCTTATAAAGCTCTATCACTGCCTAACACTCACAAATACAGTAAGCTCTCTTATAAAGCTCTATCACTGCCTAACACTCATAAATACAGTAAGCTCTCTTATAAAGCTCTATCACTGCCTAACACTCATAAATACAGTAAGCTCTCTTATAAAGCTCTATCACTGCCTAACACTCATAAATACAGTAAGCTCTCTTATAAAGCTCTATCACTGCCTAACACTCATAAATACAGTAAGCTCTCTTATAAAGCTCTATCACTGCCTAACACTCATAAATACAGTAAGCTCTCTTATAAAGCTCTATCACTGCCTAACACTCACAAATACAGTAAGCTCTTATAAAGCTCTATCACTGCCTAACACTCATAAATACAGTAAGCTCTCTTATAAAGCTCTATCACTGCCTAACACTCACAAATACAGTAAGCTCTTATAAAGCTCTATCACTGCCTAACACTCATAAATACAGTAAGCTCTCTTATAAAGCTCTATCACTGCCTAACACTCAAATACAGTAAGCTCTCTTATAAAGCTCTATCACTGCCTAACACTCATAAATACAGTAAGCTCTTATAAAGCTCTATCACTGCCTAACACTCATAAATACAGTAAGCTCTCTTATAAAGCTCTATCACTGCCTAACACTCATAAATACAGTAAGCTCTCTTATAAAGCTTTATCACTGCCTAACACTCATAAATACAGTAAGCTCTCTTATAAAGCTCTATCACTGCCTAACACTCATAAATACAGTAAGCTCTCTTATAAAGCTCTATCACTGCCTAACACTCAAATACAGTAAGCTCTCTTATAAAGCTCTATCACTGCCTAACACTCATAAATACAGTAAGCTCTCTTATAAAGCTCTATCACTGCCTAACACTCATAAATACAGTAAGCTCTCTTATAAAGCTCTATCACTGCCTAACACTCATAAATACAGTAAGCTCTCTTATAAAGCTCTATCACTGCCTAACACTCATAAATACAGTAAGCTCTCTTATAAAGCTCTATCACTGCCTAACACTCATAAATACAGTAAGCTCTCTTATAAAGCTCTATCACTGCCTAACACTCAAATACAGTAAGCTCTCTTATAAAGCTCTATCACTGCCTAACACTCATAAATACAGTAAGCTCTCTTATAAAGCTCTATCACTGCCTAACACTCATAAATACAGTAAGCTCTTATAAAGCTCTATCACTGCCTAACACTCATAAATACAGTAAGCTCTTATAAAGCTCTATCACTGCCTAACACTCATAAATACAGTAAGCTCTTATAAAGCTCTATCACTGCCTAACACTCAAATACAGTAAGCTCTTATAAAGCTCTATCACTGCCTAACACTCAAATACAGTAAGCTCTTATAAAGCTCTATCACTGCCTAACACTCAAATACAGTAAGCTCTTATAAAGCTCTATCACTGCCTAACACTCACAAATACAGTAAACTCTCTATAAAGCTCTATCACTGCCTAACACTCATAAATACGTATCAGGTCACTTAACTAAAAAAAAAAAAACAGCAATGATAACATTAAACTACACCTTGAAGAGATTCTATAGAAGAAATATACAGTGGACCCCCGGTTAACGATATTTTTTCACTCCAGAAGTATGTTCAGGTGCCAGTACTGACCAAATTTGTTCCCATAAGAATATTGTGAAGTAGATTAGTCCATTTCAGACCCCCAAACATACACGTACAAACGCACTTACATAAATACACTTACATAATTGGTCGCATTCGGAGGTGATCGTTAAGCGGGGGTCCACTGTACTTGGAGGATAGTGAGGATATGGTTAATGTGTGTAGAAGAGAGGGAGATTTTCCTGTAAAAATAGATCTTAGAAGTGCACGATGGTCACCATGGTTGTTTAGTATATTTATAGATGTGGCTGTACGAGAAATGAACGCTCAGGTGTTGTGGAGAGGTGTGGGATTAACATACAGTGGTACCTCGAATTTCAGCCGAAATTCATTCTAGAAGGCTGTTCGAGTGCCGTTACCGAACGAATTTCCTCCCATACGGAATAACGTAAATTAGATTAGTCTATTTCAGACCCCCAAAAATACACTTACAAAAGCACTTACAAAAATACACTTACGCAATTGTTCAAGCTGGGAGCTGTTCGAAATTCGAGGTACCACTGAATGTGGAATCTAACATAAAATGAGAGTTGTCACAGTTGCTCTTTGCAGATGACACTGTGCTTTTGGGAGATTTTGAAGAGAAATTGCAAAGGTTGGTGGACAAGTTTGTGAGGGTGTGCAAAGAAAGAAAATTAAAAGTGAACATAGGAAAGATCAAGGTGATGAGGGTAACAATGAGTTAGGTAATGAAAGATTGGATATTAGACTGGGAGAGAGGGAGTTTGGAAGAAGTGAATGTGTTTAGATGTTTGGGAGAGGACTTGTCAACAGATGGGTCTATGAAAGATGAGGTGAATCATAGAACTGATGAGTGGATAAAGGTGAGTGGAGTACTGAGGAGTCTGTGGAGACAAAAGAATGTTATTCAAGGAGGAAAAGAAGGGAATATATGAGAGTATAGTGGTACTAACACTCTAGGGGTGTGAAGTATAGGTTACAAATGCTGCAACAAGGAGAAGGCTGGAGGCAGTGGAGGTGTTGTGTCTGAGGGCAATATGTGATGTGAATATAATGAAGAGAGTCTATAGCATGGATATAATGAGGTGTAGAGTTACTAGAAGTACCATACTCTTTTTAGGGTCACCTTGCCTCAATGGAAGACAGGCAATGTGTTAATAAAAAATATTTGAAAATATATTATCATCCCAGGGACATTAACCCTTAAACTGTCCAAACATAGATCTATGTTTGCCTGCGTAGCGCTCTGAACATAGATCTACATTTTTTTTACATTGTTTCTTATGGAGAAAATCAAGGTCGGAGCGCCACGCACGCAAACGTAGATCTACGCTTGGACAGTTTAAGGGTTAATACTATTAACCCACTTCTCCATAACACTCAGAGTAATCATAAGTGAAAAAAGTAACATTAATGATATAAAGCTAACAATAGTCACCTAATTTATAAGGCTCCTCTATACAGCGTATTTTTTGTAAATGCGACTGAAAAAGTTACTCCAAAATCAAAGTGCACACTATGAAGGCCATTCACACACTAATCAATTATGGATGTACCTTTTCAATCATATTTAAAAAATTGCACTAAACAGAGCAGCTGTATAGGAGAGGTGACTGAATATCACGAAGAAATTTTATAGTATAAATATACTGCATATAGTATCATCCCGGGGTCATATTAACCCATCACTGCCTCACACAAAACAAGTCACTGCAACTAATAGTTAGCAGTGTTGAAATAAAGGCACGGGAGCCAAGCCAGACACGCCTTACCTCTTTCATCGGCATGCGCAGCTTCAAGATTTCTGCATACCTTGTGCATACTTCAAAAGGGGCATGAATCTTCACAAATCTGAGAAGAGAGAATGATGTAATAGATTAAACTGCTGTCTTCCATTCCAAAGGTCCTGAAATCAATTATGGCATTATTCCGTCTTTCTTGCTAGCGACTTGATAATGATCCAGGATAAACAAAAATAACATCCAGTTTTTATTTCTAATTTAAGGATCTCAAGATTTCTTCCAGTGACAATACTGATTTATTCATCAAAGAAGGAATCATACAGTAGTTAGAATGATTACCAATAACCAGTATTGATTTATTCATCAAAGAAGGAATCATACAGTAGTTAGAATGATTACCAATAACCAGTATTGATTTATTCATCAAAGAAGGAATCATACAGTAGTTAGAATGATTACCAATAACCAGTATTGATTTATTCATCAAAGAAGGAATCATACAGTAGTTAGAATGATTACCAATAACCAGTATTGATTTATTCTCAAGAAGAATCATACAGTAGTTAGAATGATACCAATAACCAGTATTGATTTATTCATCAAAGAAGGAATCATACAGTAGTTAGAATGATTACCAATAACCAGTACCAATTTACTCATCAACGAAGGAATCATTTAGCATCAATCTGTGATGCAATGGCTATGCTGAAAATGGTATAAAATAGCGACAAGTGCAAGATTAAAACACATGTGCAACAGTTAGGTATCTTTATTGATGAAACACTTTGCCTACACAGTAGGTTTCTTCAGCATTTGACTGAAGAAACAGACTGTGTAGGCAAAACATTTCATCAATAAAGATACCCAACTGCTGCATGTCTTATATTTTTTTTATTAACACATCGGGTGTTTCCCACCAAGGCAGGGTGACCTGAAAAACATAAACTTTCATCATCATTCACTCCCTCACTGTCTTGCCAGAGGTGTGCTCACACTATAGTTAAAAATCTGCAACATTAACACCCCTCCTTCAGAGTGTAGACAGTGTACTTCCCATCTCCAGGACTCAAGTCCGGCCTGCCAGTTTCCCTGAATCCATTCATAAATGTTACTTTGCTCACACTCCAACAGTACGTCACATCCTAAAAATCATTTGTCTCTATTCACTCCTATCTAACACGCTCACGCATGCTTGCTGGATGTCCAAGCACCTCGCACACAAAATCTCCTTTACCCCCTCCCTCCAACCTTTCCTAGGCTGACCCCTACCCCGCCTTCCCTCTACTACAGATTTATACACTCTCAAAGTCATTCTATTTTGTTCCATCCTCTCTACATGTCCAAACCACCTCAATAACCCCTCCTCACCCCTCTGGACAATGTGTGTCTTAATCTTCACGTAATGGTCATCATGACCAGTAGTACAGTACTTCAATACCTCACGATTCCTCCATTATATAATTATTAAAAATTTTAATTTAGCCATAATCTATACTTTTTCTCAGGCTCTATTTGGAATATCAAAGATGCAATTATAAACGAGTCTGAAAGATAGGGACTTAAAAGTACTGAGCCTGCACAGGTTAAACATGTTAAACTGGGATGCAGGCAAGTGATTTTTGGGATTTGAGGTGCTGTTGGAGTGCGAGCAAGGTGACATCTACGATGGGATACTGGGAAACTGGTTGACCTGACTCGAATCCTGCAGGAGGGAAGAACAGTGCCTGAACTCTAAAGAAGAGGTAGGGAAGGTGCAACTAAAAGGGTAATCTGAACTGTGATGTCTACACACTTCTGGCAAGATAACTATTGAATGAACAATGATGTGAATGTTTCCTTCTTTGGGGCACCATACCTTGGTGGTAAATATGTCTGGCAAAACAGCTACTGAATGAATAATGGAACGTGTGTTTCCTTCTTTGAGGCCAAAGAAGAAAACACTCGCACCATTTATCATGCAACAGCTATCTTGCCAGAAGTGTTTATCATCAAGGCAAGGAAACTCCAAGGAAAAAAAACACATTTACCATTGTTCATGCAACAGCTGTCTAACTTAATGGAAAGGAGTATAGTAGAAGTAAAAAAAAAGTAGTTTAACCTGAGAGGAACCTCTTCAACTCTGTCTTCCTCAAGTATGAGACCCTCCTTGACCAGGTTCTTCTCGAAGACCCTGCGCCATTCCTCGTGGTCCAGATGGTCATCAGTCTCGCTGTCCCTTGACACCAGGATGTAGTCAATGCTATGGATTCCATCGTTCAGGTACAGTTGAGGATTCTTCTTCACCTGCAAGATTATCCCTACCCAGTAAAACACACATCTTACATTTGCACATAAAGGTGCTCTTCGATTTACGATGGTTCGATTTTACGATGCTGCAAGAGCAATTACTTAGGAGATGAAGCTCAAGGTAATTACCCGGCATGAAGGCGGAAAGTCACTAACCTGTATTCATTTTACTTTTCAAGACTGGTATTTAGTTACAGTAATTATTGTTTATTTACTTATTCAGTGACAGTACAGTAGGATCCCTGTATCAGTGGGAAATGCATTCCAAGGACCTGACATAGATCTCCATTTGTACAGCTAACGCTCCAAACATAGATCTACGCATTTTTTTACATTTGAAAGCATGTAAAAAATGCAGATCTATGATCGGAGTGCTAGCGGTACAAATGTAGATCTATGTTTGGACAGTTTAAGGGTTAACTGATAAATTATGCACAATAAAAGGAGAATTATCACTTTTTCGCTGAAGGGAAGCACTTCACAGCTTCTCTTAGGATCTGAAGAACTGGGCACCGTCACTACTTTTGCAAATAACAAGAAGGCACAATACCATGACTGGAACAGTACACAAATAACCCACACATAGGGGTGAGGAGCTTACGACGACGCTTCGGTCCAACCTGTGACTCTGTAAATGGTCCCAGTCGTAAGTTCCTCCCTCCTATGTGCGGGTTATTTGTGTACTACTTCTGCACTTCAAAGCCATTACTGAGCAAAATTAAGGATTATTTTCAAGCCACAGTAAACCACGGGTAACTGAAACCGCAGATACTGGATGTACAGATGTGGGGGATCCTACTGTAGTTATTTACTTCTATATTTATCACTTTAGACTTATGATATTTTTAACCTATGACGGGTTTGTGGGAACATCAATCCATCATCAGTCAAGGGTCACCTGTATTACATACGCAACCCACACATAGAAGAATGAAACTTATGACGTTTCAGTCCATTAACTAGTCACACAGAAGCATGAAGGGAAGGTAACCAGTACATAGAGAAGAGGAGGGTGGGGCTGGGAATAGAGTGAGAGATCTGACGCAAAAAACACTGTTATAGTTTCCCTCCTGCTTATACGGCAGCTTAGGTTCTATACTGCTGCTATAAAGTGATACACCGCCTTTTCTTCACTTGCTGGTGCATTTGAAAGCCTAAAAACATGTTGACACTATCACATTTAAGTGCGTAATAGCACTAGGTCTAAAAAAATGATGCAGAAGTAAAAATAACAAGAAAAATGCTACAGTCAGATGATATGTGCATCACTGCCAAAAATAATAAACAGTGGGAATAATAATAATAAACGGTGGGAGACGGCCGACTTGTTGAAAAAAAAAAAAATATAAAAATAATTCAAGAACACCGTATTAGCGAGGCATGTCTGTACTTAACCCGTAAACGGTTCAAGCAGATCTACGTTCACATGTGTAGTGCTACAAAAGTAGATCAAAGTTTTTTTTACACATTTTCAAATGTAAAAAGACAAAAAGAAGATCTACTTTTTTTAAATACTTTCAAATGTTGAAAAAACGTATATATACCTTTGGACCGTTTACGGGTTAAAACTACTTAATATGAGGACAGTAAACCCTTCATATAACAAACTTTGGTATAACACACAAAATAAAGGGACAAAATCCACTGTTATTATTATACTTACAGGTGATCCTCAATTTACTATGGGGCTACGTTCTGATGAACCCATTGTAAGTTAACAACATAAGTCGAATATGAATATATGCTAAATAAGTAAATAAATAACTAGTCACTGAATAAATAAATAATTACTGTAATTAAATACCAGCATCAAAAAGTAATTAAATGAATACAAGATATGGACTCGTCACCTTCATGTTGGGTAATTATCTCAAGTTTCATCTCCAAAGTAATTGATGCTGCAACATCGTAAAAATACCATAAGTCGAGGAGCGCCTGTATACAGTGGACCCCTGGTTAACGAACTTTTTTCATTCCAGTAGTATGTTCAGGTGCCAGTACTGACCGAATTTGTTCCCATAAGGAATATTGTGAAGTAGATTAGTCCATTTCAGACCCCCAAACATACACGTACAAACGCACTTACATAAATACACTTACATAATTGGTCGCATTTGGAGGTGATCGTTATGCGGGGGTCCACTGTAATTGCTTTTGCACCATCGTAAAAATACCATAAGTCGAGGAGCGCCTGTATACAGTGGACCCCGCTTAACGATCACCTCCAAATGCGACCAATTATGTAAGTGTATTTATGTAAGTGCGTTTGTATGTGTATGTTTGGGGGTCTGAAATGGACTAATCTACTTCACAATATTCCTTATGGGAACAAATTCAGTCAGTACTGGCACCTGAACATACTACTGGAATGAAAAAAGTTCGTTAACCGGGGGTCCACTGTATTTGTAAACTGTGTTAACACTACTATATTACATGTACAATAGAGAATTTAATGCTTATCAAATATGTATTTTGTCAATGTCAGTTAAATGGACACTCGAGACAACTGTTATATGCGGAGTTTGCTGTTATGTGTTGACCTTACCGCTGTAGTGGATTGTAAAAGTATTCTGGAGAGAGAAGTGTAGGCAGGGGCGCCAACAGCACTGCCGCCCTCCCTATCATTAACACCCACTTTCTTACCCATTCCCATTCTACTTTTTATACTTTTCCCCCTCTGTTATAGTGAGGGTATTATATCTGGTTGGGCAAACAGTGTGGGTGAGGTTGTGGTGGGGTCAACTGCTTGCCCGGACTGTAGCAGGGGAGAGAGAGGTGGTTGTGTAAGCAGGTGAGTCTGATGCATACTAACCATTGATCTCTTATTGGACATTGCTGAGCCGTCCCCTCTTCCACCACCACCGCCGCCCACCATGCTAACATAATTACACTTCATAACACTTCTCACCTACACCCAACACCACCACTGCTGCCCACCACAGTAACATACCTGGAGGGTGTTCTGGGGGTCAATGCCCTTATGACCTGGTTCATGATCAGGTCTTGTGGTGGATCAGGACCTGATCAACCAGGCTGTTACTGCTGGCTGCACACAAACTGATGTACAAACCACAGCCTGGCTGTCAGGTACTGACTTTGGTGGCCTGTCCATTGCCTTCTTGAAGACAGCCAGGGGTCTATTGATAATCCCCATATGCATGCTGGGAGGCAGTTGAACAGTCTTGGGCCCCTAATACTTATTTTGTCTCTTATCATACTCATGGCACCCCTGCTTTTCATTGGGGGAATGTTGCATCTCCTGAACAGTCTTCTGCTTTCATAGGGAGTGATTTTCGTGTACAAATCTGGTACCAATCCCTCTAGGAT